>JAZGTH010000076.1:5847500-6392500 GCA_036877525.1 Chromobotia macracanthus | reverse complement strand
AGTAAATTAATGTAGAAAGCTAGTAAACGCCTTTGGAGGGGGTATGGCAAAAGGTGTAAATAGAGAATTGAATTGAAGGTGTGCATTTGAGGCTATTGTGCAAGTGAAATCCACCTCTGAAACAGTTTGTGGATATGTGATGTGGTAATGTTAAGGTGGTTGAGTATGTATGCATTTTTCCATACATCTAGATGATTTGCAGGGTGACAGGAGGCTGTGAATCAGCACACTGTAAAAATGACACCTTAAGTCATTTTTAGTCATTTCAAGTTACTCTTTGTAATCTTGACTGGTCTTGACTTGCTGTAACTTTTAAGAAATGGTTGTAAAATTGCTTAACCTATTTTTTAAGTTATACCAGTCAGGATTTCAAATTTTATGTTGAAATGACTTGTATAGGCAAGTTAATTAAACTTTTTTTTTTTTACAGTGCAAGTATAACGGTGTTCCAAAACTTGTGAGGTGAGGTGAGGTGCTTAGACAACATTTTAAAGCATGTTGAGTATTCTTTGTGGATATGGAAATCACAGAAGGCTTTGCAAAAATAAAAATAAACAAATAAATTAAAATGTGAGTGCATATACTATAGCTGAGGTAAAAATTCATTATAAATATTGTCATTCAAAACTGAGTTGTTTCATAAAAAATAGTTTTATATTTTACCAGGAAACAGAGCAGCAGGAATAAGGCCTAGCCTTTGATTTGTCTGGGGAGACTGATGTCTTTTATAGCAGACATTACCCAAGTTTGGCCTTTAAAGTCATCTTCAGTGCCTTTGTGGTGTATTCAAATTGTAATCAAACTAGAAGGACAATTTAGCTGTACAGTAACTAAATGCTGGTAGATGTCTCCAAGTATTTTTCTTCGTAATAGTTTGAGTTTTATGTATTTAAACAGATATCATATACTTTGTATCATTATTCTATACTTTATAAACTGTTTGTAGAGGCTAAAAAAATTAAATGGTTGTCAAATTAATTAGAATCTTTACTAAATTGTGCAATGCATCATGAAATCTGTAATACAACCATGATTTATTTTTATCCAGTTATTCAGTAATTGTTTGCTGAAGACAAAATTTAACAGGAGGAACAATTTTCTTAATTCTGTAATTAAAGAATTTACTTTTGTAAAAGTAAACCCCTATTTACTGTATTGGTAATGTTAATACTTAATTTATATATATCATATTATAACAATTACTAAACTTGAATGTGTGTAACAGGTGTAATTTCTCTTTCTACCCAAATAATAAAAAAAACCTTTAATTTAGAATATCACCAGAATAATCCTCTGAACATTTCAGTATACTCTAGACCTGAGAAAATAATTTGTACTGAAGGACCAGAGGTGTGCAGATTATCATCTTCATTGAGTGTCCTACAGCCATGGCCACAGGTTTAACACTCTGAAACAGGTCATCATTGCTCTGTGACAGTTCCAACCAGAGTATTGTTAATGACTGCTATTGAATGTGAGTCAGATGTAAATTCTGAAATTCATGTATTTTTTTTAAACATTTCTTTCAACATTTCAGTGATTAGAAGTTCCAGTTGTTTGAATAGCTGTCCAAAACACAACAAAATCAAATTTAAACATTCAAAATGACTGCAATCTATGTAAACTGTGAAGGAATAGAAACAAATCTAATCTTTAATTTTTATTGTTTTTTTTTCAATGCTGGTACACATTGTTTTGTGATGGTTGAATTACAGTGTATTTTCTTTGTTTTTTTTTTTACTTATGAGATTCTGTGATTTATTTACTGTCAGTATGTAGCGCCCTCTTCAACCCTAGGTGTATCTACACTTTGGAGATATTGATGCCAAAACCCAGATTCGACTCTTGACGTGATTTTACCTCAAATCAAACTGTGACCCTGCTGTTTTATGCCACTCAAAACTATCCTGTTCTTATGATCTTTGAATTAATCTCCTTGAATGTCAGTTTCTATCAATTCGTTTAAATGATCACTCTATGTAATAGAAATATACAACAAATTTATTTAAAAGGAAGAAAAATAAAAAGAGTTAAAAATTACTCAAACCAATTGTCCCAGTAAATAAACTACTTTAAAATGCATGTCTTGATTGTCTTTTTCCCCACCTGACTCACAACCTCACTGGCCAATCACAGATATCCTTTTTGACATTAGGCGGGATTAAGTTACTTTTTGACCAATAACATTAAATCAAACCACTTATTGACATATGTACGTCTGAACAGGTACATTCCTTTTATAAAACAAAAATTAAAAGGACTTTTGTAAAAATTTAAACTAAATAAATGTAAATGAATTATAACGTTAAATTAACCCAGGGTTACAAGTATAAATTCTGTTCTCCACAACTTAGAAACTGGTCCATTGGATGGTTCAGGTAAATGTACCAGACAAATTGCATTTATATAATCTTCTCCAGGAAAAATGAATGTGAAATGGCTGAATATGTGACGTCACTAGGTAAATTCAGAGCAAGACAGTAGCCCCAGAGCAGGATAACAACATAGTTGTTCAGTCACAGAAAAACGGAAACAGTCCTTGCCTGACAGAACAACATCACGCAACATCCTGTTTGTTAGGGATTAATCCACTAAAACATCTTGCAACAGGCTGAAGAGAATACTTTGGAGGAGCAAGTGGATATGAAGGCCTTGTTACACTCATGATATTTTTGTGATAGCAGTAAGATGCCAGACACACTGTGCTGCTCCTGTTCTTTGGCTAAGACGTTAGCCAGTTATACAGGTTTGCGAGTACACCCAATAGTTAAAGGGGGACACTTAAATCTGACTATTAATCACAGGACTAAAAATGGGGGAAAGGGCATAAATTATTTAATTTTGAATGTGTTTTGGGTAAAAAAACATTTTTATAATTACACCTCAGGGAACAAAATAAAACAAAAAACATGTCACAACCTCTTTAAAGTGAAGCAAATGACCTTTTCTAATAGATTAATATAGCTGCACTTTAAATTAGTGTTTAGCAAGATGCAATTTCAAAGTCTCGGCAGCAGTAACGTGAGGCAGCGAGAATCCGTGCTGAGTGCAGTAACAAATAGCAGACCACTATGCCAAAGCCCTAGAGACTAAAAACACAATCATACACATTTGCTCAAATCAATCTCACAAACATGCTTACATTTACATGCAATTTGTGCCCATTTTGACATTTGAACAGATACAAGAGGAAACCATCATTTACATAATGAAAATCCTGGTTCCTGACTGAAGTGCATGCTTGACAGATTGGTAAACATGCATGCAGGGTGCAAGGCTAGTTTTGTCTTCATCTTTTCTCACACTTGCTTTCTCTCTCTCTGCCCCCTTCACTATCTGTTCACAGCATGTGTGTAGCTAGTTTTCCTAACGCTCTCGAGCTGTGCCCTGAGCTTTTCATGGCTGTGTGAAGAGCTTCAAAAGAGACCACTGCTGACCACTTCCTCCTTTTTTTCTCTCTATCTATCTCTCTCTTTCTCTCTCTCTTTCTCTTTTTGTCAGGCATGGTGTGATTCACCAGGGAAGCCATGCTTTTAAGCAGCCCATTAAAAATGGATGGCAAGCAGAGGGATGGTGGTATGTTTTGTGTGTGCTGAAAGAATTGCAAGGATCAGTGTCTTGCAGACTCTTTCTTTCTCACTTGTTTCTCTTGCAAGTGTGTTTGAGGGATTTGAGTATTAGATCAATACAACACACTGAATAATCTCAGTTTAATGTTCTAAAAAGTGATGTAATACATTACTTCCTCCCTTATAGTTTATGTTAAATGAGGAAAATGTTATTGATGTGTTCAAAAAACAAGTATGTGTTCATCCATGCAGAGTAAGTAAGATATTTCACTGAACACACTGTTCCAGTCAGATGGACATAGCAACAGTGATTCAGCCAATAGGGTGAGTTTGAGGCGGGATAATCTGGTTGGCCAATTGAAAGCCGATTGGGAGGGTGACATTATTGTTGATGTTTTATTGATGAATGGGAAATAGGAAATGTTTTCATAATCATTTGTTAAAATGTATTAGGTTGCTGACATCACTCTGGCAGCACGGGCTGTAGGTTGATATGCTAACCAATAGCCAAATATCTGTTTTAGGCTATTTATTAGTTAAATAGTAATTTAATCCCTGTTAATGTAATAAAGGATGCATTTCCTCAGCGTCCACATCCTGTTCAAAAAGTCTTGTCAAACATAGGTAGCAGTGTTTTAAGAGATGATTCTTGATTGACTGAAAAGTACTGACTTCAATATTGACTTCTTTCTGGTGTCCCACTGTAAAAAAGTCCCACTTTTCACATTCTAGTCAGTTTCATATACATAAAATATTCTTTTGCATAGAATGTCTCATGAATTCATGAACATCTCAAACATTTTAGTAAATATACCATTTTAGGTGTTAGCTTTTCTTATAGAACTCAGAAAGTGATATACAGTCAGCGTAAAAAAGTGCTAGTACTATGTGAATGCATCCCTCAGAGACCCTGAAGGTTTTTTAGGATAGAAGGCACATTGGTACTCCTAGCTTATAACTGACTGGATATGCTTCCAGCCTCTGAGAACGCATTGTAGCCCTGCAAATTTGACATTCTGGCAAAGATGCCCATTCATGTGCCCATATCATACTGGAATTGGGCTCCCAAGATGTGATGCTCCAAGTATTGTGTGGGTGTGTGTACGTGAGCATGGAAAGGAAAAATAATACAGTGTCGCCAGGAAGTGAGAACTGTGTTGGCTTTATAGAGATTGTGGATCTTTCCAACAGAAAAATAATATCAACTCACTGCATGCCATTTCAAGATTCTACACAAACAGATTTTGTCTGTTACTCTGCTGAGAGGGCACTTTCTCACAGCTCATTAGGAACAGTGGGGTATCTCTCGCTCTCTCTCACTTCCTTGTTTTCTCCTTTGGTGAAGGTACTGTAAAGACACTAAATTGTGGTCGCTGATATTTCACATTGGCTGTATTCTTTTTGCCTCAGATTGACACTGTGGCATAATACAAATACATATACACACAGATACAATACATACGTTGTCTGATTTGATGCAGCCTCTCAGTTAGCTTAACAAATATTAATTAGGGCTGTCTATTTAACTGTTAACAGTAAAAAAACAGCTTCATATTTTTCTGTGCACAGTCAGCACTAGAACTACTGTCAGTGTGCTCACCAAGCCACACTTATTAAGAAGAGTATGTAACACAAAATGAGTAAGGGGTGATATAAAAGCCCTGTTGAGATTTAATTCACAGTAACAACAGTGAATATTAAATATGTTCATCCAGCTTTTACATTTGTGTCTTCAACTTACTTAATATATTTTTTATAAGTATTATTAATTATGTTCATGTTAACTAAGGCAGTTAACTAATGTTAACAAATGGAACCTTATTGTAAAGTGTTAGCTTTTATTATTATAGTTAAGCTCAGTCATTGCTTTACTCATTTGTCACAGTGATGTATCATTGTATTATCTTAATTTGGTGGCTTTGCTAAGCAAATATTGATATATGGTATTAATTGTGATTAATTAATTAATTCATCAGCATACATGTATAATCTACAATTTGATTGACAGCCCTAATTTCAATACATTACATACAATGCAGTCTAATGTGAACATGGAAATGTGGATGTTTTTATGTATTCATGTGCAACATAAGTTTGCATAATAGTAAACACTGTTATTTACTGACTGTGCTCTGACAGTGTGTACAATATAGCAATGCTTTATGACTGTGACACGCACACACACAAAATGGGCAAATCTATTGCTGCAGTACCCTGAGTAAACCGGGTTTCCAGGATGAAAGGGTGCACACAGAGGTACAAGAGGGAAAAAGAGGGAAAAAAAAAGCTTTTTTTTGCTCACCATTTATCCATTTTTCGGTCACTCGATATATCTTGCTCTAGCACACACAGAACTTTCTCAGAGTCTGCATTAAGAAAATACCCACAAGCACCCTTGAACATCTCACTCTAGCCCTGTCTGTAGAGGGAGAAACAGATACAGAAATAAATTAAATAAATATAGAAATGAATAAGTAGGAAAAAGGTGCACCTAGAAATCCGAATTCTCCTAGCAGGTAATCTATAAAAGGTAAGACAATCCATTGCTTCACCACTTATTAATGTGTCTTTTCTGTTGTCACACTGCTCCTGATGTAAAAATTATGAAGAGATGGGGGAGAGACTTTTCTTATTCATACATTGTCTCCACACTACTGCCTTGTGTTCTCTCTCTCTCTTGTTCTCTAACTTGCTTGCTCTTGCCTTGTTTCCTCCCTTTGCAGTTTTTTTAATCTTTAATTCATGGACTGGCAGGTCATGAAAAATGTATGCCTCAAGTCTGGCATTGAAATAAATGCAAAATGAAAACAGGCAGTTTATACTAACAGTCTGAATATATCTAAAACAAGGTTGCAGTGAGCAAATCAAGGAGAGAGGGAGAGTGGTGGGGTGATGGGATGTTCATGATCTAAATTGCACTATGGTTTCTCTGCTGGCCTGCAGTTAGTCTGTTATGTTGTTATTGTTTATAACCCCTCATTCACACACATACACAAACTTTTCCCCTACCCCCATAGATACAGAAACATTACGGGGCATTTTTTGAACTCTGTTGAGTGCTAGTAGCCAGATCATGTGAGCTCCACTGTCTGCACCCAGTGCATCATGTTGCTCATTTGCATAAAATTTAATTCACCAGTTATTGGTGAAAATATAAATGGTTTTATTTTGTCACTGCAACTTGTTGTATGAATGCCCTTACATTCTAAGGTATTTCCAAACTTAGACTTAACTCCTTGTCTTGTGAGAAAATCGACCGCAAGTACTGATGAAACATTTGATTATGTTGCACTATGCAGGTTTGTACCCAATCATATGCTTTCTATATTGTCTATACCACCACCTAATACCACTTGAAAATTATGGTTATATGGATATTTTATGATGCTTCTATAAGGACTTCACAAAATGTAGAAGTACTGCATTGATTTTCTATAAAGTTTATAAATAAAGAAGTTTACCTTAAATATTCAGTTTTTTTTAATTCACAAGTCAAAATTCCTCAATTACATGGTAAAACCTATTTAGCAAAAGTTTAGGGATGTGTAGAAAATAGTTACTGGATTACTGTACACCTGCCAAATAAATGCTAGCACTGCTGTTGGTTTCTTTATACAATATATTCAAAGCATCACAAAACAGAAAGCTATATGGTCAGAAGCAAGAAATTAGCAAATAAGAATGTATCACATCCAGCTTTTAATGAAACATAGCTTATCTGCCCTGGGATACCAAGTTACAATACACATCCACAAGTCTTTAAACAAGCTGTTAATTAGGTTTTGTAGCAGGAGTTGTAAATGTTGATTAGCTGTAGGGCGAAAGAGAGAGAGATAGTGGAGGGGAGGAATGTGTAAAGTTTTTGACTGGAAGGGGGTTTGTGAGGGACAGTGCTTCATGCTTAGTCACAGTGTGCACAGCAATTACAGCAACAATAATAAAGTGTGTAAACGTTATGTTCGCCAGGGTACTTAGTTTGCATTTTATTTCTTCTTTGGCAGGCAATGCAAAACTTTGTAACAAGAATCAGTTTGATAGCCTTTTCCTGAAAAACCACAAAAACCTGACTGCTGTGTCAACTTGACTGCTGTCTAGTTGTGCTGGTTAATTTATTGTTATATACAGCTGGACATTTCAAAGGAAACCTCTCACTGGGTTATGCTAATATAATACCATTAAGCATAGAAATGTCAGCAAGATCTGTGTTTAAAATTGTCTGGAATGCATCATGTTTTAATTATTGTCTGCAAACAAGAATGTAAGGAAATATGAACATTTAACTGGAACAAGTTTAAGAATTGGTCATTAAGAAGCCCATGTTGATAAACCAGTATTCTTAATGTGGGGTGGGAATATGTGTTCCACTCAATGTCTATGGCACTGGCAACAAATATCTCATAACCATTGCAAATGAATGGATCAAAAACATTGTAAATCATAAAGGTTGTGTATTCATAAAATGATAGAGTGTTATAAGAAATGTGATAGAGAGCAGAGCTGTGACAATTTTAGGTGCCACTTTAGGTATTGGGAGCACAGTGGTTGAGCGATACTCTATAGTCCCAATAAAGTATTTACAACCAGGCACTCAGAACCTACCCACAAGATCAAAACTTACACTGTGCAAATATGTATAGAATGCAAATATGTATATATAGAGTGTAACATTCACTCAACAAATTCCTTTAAACACCATCAACACAAATTATAAATAAAGGCCCAGCAACGCAACCCCCTCGCCTCCCAATGCACCCCCTTTGAGGGTGGCACCCCAAAAACACGCACATACGGAGTTGCACACCTCATGACAGCAGCTGGAACATCTTGTTGAAAGAACACAAATGTTTATGTATGCACAGGTACATTTGTTGTATATGTAAGCTGTCACTTATATGTATTTATAAATATGTATCCTGCTTTACTTACCATATTTGTTAAATATTAGATATTGATAAATCAATCATTTAATAAATGTATCAGCATTTAATAAATGTAATTCTATACCACAAGAACTTTTAAATGAAAGATGTGAAGAACACTTCCTGTATGAAGAAGTCTTTTAGGACTCTAGAGATTTCTCGGCTGATTTGCAATCAGGTCAGATACAAAAACATCATGCCGCAGCACTCGCTCACAATGCTCTCTTTCTCTTAAGAGATACAGTGATATGAGGCACCAGTTTTAGAGGTCTTAATCAGCTCAACCTGCTAGAAAGAGTACTGCAAAAATACTATTCTGTCTGGTTCAAATGCCCTCCCATTTTACAAACGCATCACCATTCTGATAATATAACTTGTAATAATTTGTGGATTTTGTTTTAATTTATTTGTAAAGATTGCAACAAAAACTATTTAATATAAATAACTAATACAGTTTCTTGTACACAACTGAAGTGAAAGTGACTAATTTGTTAGGTATGGTAACTCATTTTGTCCTCTGCATTTAACCCAGACCAACAAAGAGTGAACACACACAGCCAGAGCAGTGGGCAGCATTGCAGGGCCTAGGGAGCAACTGGGGGAAAAGTGCCTTGCTCAAGAGCACCTCAGTCGTTTCCTGCTTCCATTCCAGAGGTTAGGAAGCTTGCTGTTAATCTATATAGAGGGCACAGTTCTCCTAAAAAAATAAAGAGAAAGTATTTTAAAATTAGTTTAAAAAGTGTTTTTAAACAAATCAATTCAGTAAATTATTTAATAATTCACTCATAAAGACAGTCAGCTTACATAATGTAACAGAAATGTCACTACAAAGTCCCCACCAATACTGCGCAGACTGACAGCCTATCCAGAATGTGCAAATAAAGAGAAGATGTGGAGTGATACAGTGAAGAAGTTCAAGTGCTGTCAACAGGCTTAGAAGATCATAATAATAAATAATAATAAATATTGGTTAGTAGAAGGAATAATTCTTTCATCAAGTAATAACGTTTTTTTTATTTTAATTATTAGCATTTTAAAACTATATATAATAGAATACCTAAAATATTTACCTAAACAGAATTAAATGTATGCAATTATGAACTATTAAAAATGAAGACATTGCCAGCTTTATTGGTTTGCTTTAGAAAACTTAATCTCCGTATTGTTGATATTGAAATAGAAACATCAAATTCAATTCTAATTATATTCTTTTTTTACTAGAGATAGTGACAGATACCAGTATAAATATTATTAACATGATTCACATTAACCTTTGAAAGATCTGGCAAGTGTTAAAAGTCTTGTTGACAGCAAGCTAGGCAAAGGCCATCTTTGCCAGTGCACTGGAAATTGCATTGGCCGCTGAGGCTAAATGGGTTGTGACCATGTTTTCAGACTAAGCAATATAATTTCAGTTTAACTAATGAAATATTCGGCACTCTTGCTAAAATGAGAAACTTATACTTAGTTCCGTCCCAGCTAATATTAAGATGTGTGAAAAGAAAATGTGTGAAATATGTGTTTAATAAGAAACGCTCTATACATTTTTTTTTTTGAGAAAGGAAATTCTATTCAAAAAGTGCTAGGGCGTTGCCTCACTAAATTAAAAAGGTGTATCAAAGTCAGCTCACCTCTGTAGCTTTGATGGCCTTGGTTTTGTGTTGTTGCATTATTAGGTGAAGAAACAAACTGGTAAGCATATGCTTTTGACTTCACTACTCTGTTATACCACATTGTACCTCTGTATAAATATGAATAATTTTAAAGGCTGTTCATAGCTATCGCTTTATTTTGTTCTAGCTGGTGTTGTAGTTAGATACAGAATGGACAGGGAAATCAGATCACACTGTTCATCCCTCTTGGTCTCTCCTTTCCAATTTGTAGCAGTGAACCCCACATTACTGAACTGTCTTAGTCTGTCTCTCCACAACACACATACAGTCTTCCCCTAATCACAACAACTAAAACAATCACCCATCTGTAAAACTGGAACTATCCCTTTTATGTTCAAAAACAAGGCATCTATTACCACTTTGATTTAAATAGTAGCTATGTAGACTTGGCTTGTCGGCTCGCAAGGCAAAATGGTCAATGCTCTCGTCTTTTTGTAAATTGCTTTGGATAAAAGCATCTGCTAAATGACTAAACGTAAATAAGTTCTTTTACAGATTAAAGAAGGAAAATGAGGCATATCATTACGTCATGACAACAAGATGGCAGTGAAAAAAGTCAAATGGCCTAAAGAAATTGGCTCAGGAAGAAGACAAATGATGTGTCTGCTTTACTGACATGCTGAAGAAGGACAATAGAAAGAAAACTAGAGTAACACAGTATTGGTAGTGTGTGAGTGTTTGCGTTAATGCAGGCTTTGTTGAGTGAATTAATGATTGTACAACTGTGATTCACCTCATGCAGTGTTTGTGCCCTGGACATGAATTTTCAGACTCAGATTTTTACCTGGCAGACCATAACAGACATATGTTGAAGGAGTGAACCAAGCCATATAGGAACCACAATATCTTAGAGATTTGGGGATAGGCTCTTTGTCTTTTTCTGGATGTGTTTGTGTCACAGCTGCAATGAGGTATCGAGTGCCAGAGATCACTAGCAACCATGTCTACAACAATCAGCGCAGGGCAGCAGACAGTAACAGCTGCCCCAGTGTGCACATCTGTGTACACATACTTTAATGTATGTGAGCTATTAGAACTCATTTGGAAGAGGAAAAAATAATCATTTCTTTCCATTTTTTCTTTTTTTTTCTTTTTTTTTATATGGTAACTCATTTAACCCATCATTGGTGAGGAGTGAACACACACTGCAAGTCGTGAACACACACCCAGAGCAGTGCGCAGCACTGCTGCACCGGATGAGTCAGGGGTTAGGTGCCTTGCTCAAGACAATTCCATAATAGGAAGAAGTAATCTGCTTTTAAACAAAAGCCCCACCTACGGGTCTGATCGGGGCCTATGAGGAACTGCTATAAGCAAGTCCAGTATTATTATTATTATTTTCATCCAATCAAATGCTGTCTACATTCAAACATTCCTCCCCTGATATATCCTGCTTCTCCAACTAGCATATCTTAATGTATGTTATGACATCACTAAAGTCTATTGATGCTGAATGCCTATTGTCATGATGTCTTTAAAGATTATTCACCATGCTAATATTCATGATATATCCAAAGCTGATGGATACAGATGGATGCTTATGCAACATCATCTCCACTAATTCATTTCAGTACACACTGTCTCAACAAATGACAAGTCAGTTTGGGCCATTTCAACAACCCTGACAGCTCCAGCCGCCCCAGCAATTAATCAGGCAGTATCCAGAGCTAGATTATCCTTTCTGAGAAACGGAGGGGTTTCTGTCAAAACAGAGCCATAGTGGCAGCCCTGCTGCATGACAAGCTGAATAAATAGCCTTTGTCATCTTTTTAGAGATGCCATTAAGCTCTTATCTTGATTATCTGTCCCCTTCTCCCAGCTCTTTCATTAGTACCTGGCATTGGCCCTGATATTTAAGCACGATTAAGGAAAAGCTTGTCTTAACAAAAGGTCCACGTTGCCAGGGCTGGCCGCTATTGGTGTGGTATGTAATGTTAAAAATCAAAATGGGTGGGACTTATTTACCAGCATGGAGCTAAGTGCATTCTTTGCTTGGGTATGAAGCTGTGTATGAGTGACTCCAGTGTATGAGTGACTACCCCATTTTGTAAAGGATGAATTTTACTACCCCATGTCTATTGACAAAATTAAAGTCATTCACAAAATACTACATATCCCCCATGTTACATGTTTATGAGTGAAATACTCACATCTCTGTTTAGCACATTTAAACAGGCAACTCTGTCACAAAACCTCATTTTCTTTGTATTGCTCCCTCACACACCCGTGCTTCTCCGTAAGAATGTAAAATTGTGTGTGTGGGGGTTGCTAGAATAACAAATTGTCTTTGCAGCTCATGAATGCTAATGTTATGTTGTAAGCAGTTTTGTTGACAAGTGCTAATACTACTTTCATGCTATGATCAAACATGGCAAATACAACAGTCATTACTCCCGCTCTCAGTTTTACAGACATGATGGATGGTGACCTTGAAGCGGGTTAGCCGAGTTTTTAAAAGTTGAAGTAGTCGCCATAAATCAGAATTATTGTAATGAGCTTTAATTGGTTAAGAACTGCGTACTTCCTAAAGAGCTAGAAAAAATTGGATTATGATATATTTTAATTTGTGAAATGCATTTTCATTACAAATGGCACTTCAGTATTACCCTCCTTTATCGTGCAAAATATGCAACACACTGGCAATCTATTAATTGGGCACAAAATACAAAAAGGAAAAAAATCCCTAGCAAGAATAAAGCCACACTTTCTTGTGTGCATAATGTGTGCGTGAGAAAATGCATGTGCATCCATTAGGACTAGAGAGACTGTGTCATACAGTGTCAATGAAATGCATACAAACCATGTATCCTCTGTTGCATAAAGCTAAATAAAATGTTGTAAATATTTTTATTTACAATAAGGCGTATTACGAGGTGTATTTAACATGTCAAAGATGTCTCTAGTTTCCTTAGTTCCATAATAAAGCCCTTCAAAAAGTATTTAAGATGGTGGGTTTTATATGGTGTTGAGGTAATTTGATTATCACATCTTTTTATTTTAGTTGTATTTTAGTTAGTACATTACTTGTTAAAAGTCTATTGGGTTATCTCAGTCTTTATTTGGGTTATTTATTCTTTGGTCTTAGAAGACTTTTGGTCTAATGCCATATGCTTAAATGTTTGAAATTAGTTTTGTAGAAAACAATATTATTGGGCCAGCATGCTATACCAAAAGCATGCTGGCCATTGGTGTTTTGGTTGCTTGCTACCGTTGTCCTTTTGGTTGCTTACTGGGAGACTACTGACATTTAGCCTGGCTTAGGGTTTTGTAAATTGTTAATATTGCTACTGGTGAAATGATATAATTACAGTCCTAAAGACTCTACTACTTTGTTATTTCTCTGTCTCCAATTCTCTTTCATTTTCTTTCATTGTGTAATTTTCAGGTGTTTGTATTGTGTATATTTTGTGTATGTATTTTATTTTTGTGTATTGTGTGTAATTTATGGTACTATTGCAAATCCCTTATACCCCTGTCCCATAAGATGTTATCTTTCTATGTGCCATCTCCATGTAAGCTGGAGTAGCATATGTTGCTTAATATGATACCCATCATCTGTCATGTTAATTGACTACATAGTCCTATGTCACATAGCCTCCGATGTACATACTGTTTTAGTAGGCAGTCTGAGTACATTACCTCTCTCTTAGACCACTGAGAGAGGTACAAGCCTTTGCACATAAGGATGGGTATTTCTAATGCACATCCATTTATTTAAATCGTCCAAATGTGTTGTAGTTTTTATCGGTTCAGTCAACCGCTTTATTCATAAACCAACTACAAACCTATTAGCCCTAAATAGTTTAATTAATATGCATCTCACACATATTATTTGCAATAATACCATGTATTCTGCATTGAACATTTTTTCTGTGTTTTATTTTTTAATTATATGTAAAGCTGCTTTGAAGCAACGTAACATTGTAAAAATCATTCAAGTAAAATTAAATTGAAAATTAAATTGAACTGTGTTTGTAGAAAAAGGCTAGAGATCAACATATGTACTTTTCAAGACTGACCCTTCTTAATACTTTTAGCAATTCATTTTAATGTTAAAAGATAAATCTGAAGTCTGCAGACTGACTTCATTTGTCAGCATGGTTATGTCAGGTCTGTAAACAAAAGAAAAATAAGTGGCTTCTGTGGTCAGCTCCTGAAGCTAATGGTGTAGCTCTGTAAGCCATGAGTGCTTTGTGAGGATCCTCACCCTTCTTTAACAGAGCTTTAACAGTTCTGACTGCTCTTTCTGCTTCTCCGTTACTTTGAGGATAGTGCGGACTGCTGGTCACATGATGGAAATCATAATCCTTTGCAAAGTCAGCAAAGTCTGATGCAGAAAACTGTGGACCACTGTCCATAACTAAAACCTCTGGGACCCCGTGACCAGCAAACATTGCTTTGAGTTTCTCTATTACAGGTTTTGCTGCAGTTGAAGTAAGAAAAGCAACTTCTATGTAGCGTGAGTAGTAGTCAATCAGCAGGACATAATTACCCTTGTTCCAGTGGAAAAGATCTGCTGCCACTCTCTGCCATGGTCATGAGGGCAAAGGAGTAGTCAGCAGGGGTTCTTGATGACTGTAGCTGTTTTTGACACAAGTTTCGCATTGACTCACTTTGTCTTTAATTTGTTTAGTCATACCCGGCCACCATACTGACATCTGTACTCTTGCCAAGCATTTAGTGATGCCTTGATGTCCCTAATGTATCTTCTCTAGGACTTCTCCTTGTATACTGCCAGGTATCACAAGTATTTTTCCTTTCATCAGCATTCCCTCTGCAATAAGCAGGTCATATTTGTGTTTGTAGGTGAATCTCAATAGTCGGAGACAAAATTCTAGTATGCGTGGTGGCAGGTCATCTAGCGGTCTTGATCCTAGTAGACTAACTAGTGGCTTGTGATCAGTCCTGACCACAAAATCCAGTCCAAGGAGGTAGGTTTGGAATCATTCACAGGCCCAAGTGATTGCCAGTGCCTCCTTCTCAATTTGTGCATATCTTTTCTCTGCAGATGTCATGCTCCTGGAGATGAAAGCGACAGGTCTCCATACAACTGTAGGCTGTAGCTGAGACATACACCACCTAGTCCAAAGAAAGATGCATCAGCTAAAACTCTAGTCTGTTGTTCTGGGCAGTATTGTGCTAATACTGCTGAAGAACTGAGTTCTTGTTTTACTTTTTCAAAAGCTTGTTGTTGTGGCCTCTCCCATGCCCAGTCATTGTCAGCCTTTAGCAGGTGTCTGATTGGTCCAGTCAGCTCTGCAATGTTGGGTGAAAATTTTCCAATGTAATTCACCATGCAGAGGAATCTCTTTACATCAGCTGTGTTTGTTGGCTCTGGCATCTCTTTTATAGCTTTAATTTTGTCTGGGTCAGCTTGTATGCCCTCTGCACTGACGACATGTCCTAAGAACCTTACTTGAGGCACTGTGAATTGACATTTCTCGTTCAGTGTCAATCCTTTCTGTTCTAGACGTTTAAGTACTTTGACAAGTCTTGCATCATGTTCTTTGCGTGTAGTGCCGAACACCAGGATGTCATCTGCATGGCACAATGTACCTTCCAGGCCCTCAAGCATCTGTGTTAAGCGTTTCTGAAAGTGTTCTGGCGCTGACGAGATGCCAAATGGAAGGCGATGAAAACAATATCTTCCATAAGGTGTAATGAAAGTAGTGAGCGGGACCAAATCTTTATGCAAAGGAATCTGCCAGAATCCAGCAGTAGCATCTAGCTTAGAGAAAACTGTTGCACCTGACAGTTTAGACAGTGTTTCATCCACTGCTGGAAGGATGTGTCTCTCTCTGCAAACATTGTTATTCAGATGTGTTAAATCAACACAGATTTAACACATCTTGCCATTTGGTTTTGGTACAATAACCATACCTGAGCACCACTCTGTTGCTTCCTCGATGGGCGCTATGACACACGCTATGATACACATGATATCGTAAGCTTTATCTCCCATCGTGTAGATAAGCGAGTTAGGGTTAGGTCTATCTTTTGGCCAGCTGCCAAAACCGGCGAAGTCGAAATGATCAGGCGGGCTTACTGAAAACAAAGTATACATCTTAAATACCTTGGTGATGTTGTCTGTTTATTTTTCTCTCTTCCTTTTTTTCGTGCCTTTCTCCCTGGGGGCTCACTCAAACTTCAGCATCTGTCTCCCGCAGCTGCCTGCTGCCGCCTTTTTCAGACTTTTTTTTTCTTTAAAAGTTTTGCTTACTCTCAACTATACTAGTACGGATGACTGACTTCATTTGGAAAGCGAGGCTAGTCCACTTCTGGCACCATGTTGTGATAATATAAAGAACGGACTGGACACACAGCATGTTCATATGTGCAGCTTTTACTAAACACAGCACTACTGCCGCTCACCTTTGCGCATGCGCACCTTACACATACAAACATCCTACTACTACAATCAGGATCAATGATTTGGGGAATTCTTAATCAATGTAATACATTGATTTAACACTCTTGTGCCAGGGCCGAAGATCCTAGCAAAAAGACGAAGACTAAGACTAAGAAGACAAGACTAACTGAAGCTAAGGTGTTGGTGGTCATTTTTAAGTTCAGCTCGGTCACGCCCAGTGAAACTTAAACAACCAATAGGTGTTAAGCAGGCAAAGTTTCTTTGTCTCACTCAACACCTTATTTGCATGTTTTATGGCCGGATGGCACATTTGCAAATATTAATCCGGATTATTGTAGAAAGACTATCATGCCTGTTATGGTTACACAGCATACATAGTCTGATGGGAAATTACAAGACGATCTGTTAGATATTAAATATGACAGAGTTTGAACTACATTAAGTTGTGATTCATCCTAATGCATGAATGCAAACAAAACATCAATCCAAACTTGCATACCTATCTACAGAGTTACAGTAAAGATACATAGTTTTGTAGCCAGCATACCATGGGAATGGGACTCTATATACAGTTTAGGACTGTTTAGATGTAAGTTAGAAAGAGTTCTTCCTTTGGATAGAAGTGTTCTTTCTTGGGCCACCAGTGGTTATTGGAACTCCAGGTGGTGCCCATGGAATTCTTTTGAAGCTTGTGCAGGGTGTCATAAACTGTCCTGGTATCAGAGGTTGCTGATAGCAATCTGGAGGAGAAGTTTGCCTCCAGACTCTCTGGAGCCTAGGCTGTTTCACCCCCTAAACTAGGTTTGTATGTCTTAAGTAAAAGGGATATTTTATGATCTATACATGATCCAAATATAAGGCCATGCCAGACACTACACTCAGGATGTTTGTTAATGATTGACACTCACCTTGCCAAACTGCCATATTAATTAATTAATAAGTGATTAATAAATTAAATGTATATATTTTATGAAGACACACAAGGCCATAATGTATGAATGAGGGTGAATAATAAATCACATTTTTGGGTGAACTAGCCTTTTAAATCCCTCAGTTCACATTTTCAATTCACATTTATTTGTAGAGCACTTTTTACAATACATACTGTTTCAAAGCTGCTTTACAGAAAAATAAAGTTGTACATTGTCAGACAAGTGTGTTATTAAAAGTGATTTTTACGTCTAAGATGCAGTTGCAGTTGGCAAATATTGTGTATGCATTTAAGCAGAAGTATTGATCATCCCAAGACCATGCAGAGGTCCACGTCATCTCTACACAGTGTTGGGTGATCTGAAGTTAAGATGCACCTGGTGCATTGCAGAAAATGATTCATAGTTGTCCCATGCATTTAACCTGAGGACTATTTAAAGTCTGTTCTAAATAATTCTTATGTAAGTTGTACACTTGCTGCCAGTTGGTGGTGCTATGGCTGTGACTCAAAAGTTAGAATCAAGTTTGATGGAAATCGCTTAATGCATGCTGTAGATATTGGAGACTTCCTGTTTCCCATTTTCCACCATAAATGTATCGGCTTGCCATGGCAACATCGAAAAAACCCTTCACAATTTTGAATCTTTAATGTCTTGTCACTAAACTTGGTGATTATTATGCCAATCACATAAAATCTTTTTTATGTATTTAAAAGTTCATAGCATAGCAGCTGTTCGTAACATTACTAGCACAAGATAATATTTTTTAAATGCTTGAGAATGCTGAATGCATTAAGAATGCTTAAGCTGGCTAATGCTCTGTTAGAATCTCCAATTTTGGGTTACTCATCCCAATATTTAATTGTCCCAGTATTCCTAATGTGCATATATTTTGAGTTTTCCAGCACTGAGATGATCCTATTTATTTTCCAGCATGTGCTTGTTGAGCATCAGAGGTAGACACCTGTTTAGGTATACGCCAACCATCTGGCACATTCATCAGCACATATTAATGAAAACGTGAACACGACTCAAACTCCTACACAGTATGAAGCCATATATTTTTCATGTTAGGCATACAGCTATTTTTTTCTAACAAAATGCTATATTGTATATATATAATATATACAAATATATATAAATATATATATATTATATATACAAATATATATATATTATATATACAAATATATATATATATATATTATATATACATATATATATATATATATATATATATATATATATATATATATATATATATATATATATATATATAGACAGACAGATAGATAGATAGATATTTTATAGATATTTTATATCCTTTATGTTTGTTTTATAATGACAGTTTTGTGGTTCAAAATTCATAATAAGTTAATGGTCCTGTCACACTGATACCACTGTTTACCAAATAATTTGATGTAAGAGTGACAGGTTAAAAAAGGCACCTCTCCTCTTAGTGTCCTCTAGAATGCCATTTGTCTTTTTAGAAAACCTTGAAAGCATCTACAACATCCCTTTGTATCCCCTCAAGGTGACTGGAGTGGTATAAAAGTTCAAATGTCTGTCAAGTTACAGCGCTGGGGAATCGATAAGAAATAGATGCATGTCTCTCATTTTAATAGAGGAAAAGAAAAGGCAGTCGACAGTCATCTGTTTTTCGGGGCAAGCATAACAACATAACAGTTTTTGAAAACATACATAATCATAATCCTTAAATAAGGTAACAGGATTGTTTTATTTATCTCCCAAATAGTTCCATTAGCACAGGAAAACATGTGCTGTTTGAAATGGTTAAAGTGCCGAGCTGTGATCAGATTTAAATAAGCCCCTTTGCAAAGTTAAAAGGCTAGCTTTTTGCTCTGAGATCACGCACCCTGCTGGGAGTTTGGGAAGGAAATGGGAGATCAATGGATTAACCATGTGATCAGTCAACTTTAGGCCTGACGGGCAAAGAACCCAAGCAGCAGCACTATTACCTAATCATGCCATTATATTGACTGCTGCCACACAGGCCTCTGTACTTTAACTTCCTCTTACCACCAGCCACTCTGAGTGGAGAAGAGATATGGCTTGTTGTGGAAGTAGAAAACAGAAGAGCAATGACATTGTATTAAAAATCACATAACAATTGATTGAGCCTGAAGTGGCCTTTACATTAATCAAAATTAAGACTTAAACGAATAGTTTGCCCAAAAAAGAAAAATCCTCTATAATTTACTCACCCTCATATATTCTTTGGATTTACTTTTACAGAATAACTCCAGTATTGTTTTGGCCTAATTTAATCCCTGCTTATTTTATGTTGTAACACATGCTCCTCTTCAGTTATTATCTTCTAAAGGTGGAAACTGATGCAAATTCAAAACACAGGGAATAAGATAAATTATTTGTCCCTAATAAACAGCTGAGAAAAGTTTCACCATACCAACATATTTTGTTTTTGCACAGCTAGCGTCACTCATGAGTGTGGTGTGTTTAACACTTAAAATATGCATCACTTAAAAAGGGTGTCTGTTGAATAAATGATAACCTACAACTTAGAGGCGCATCTAGGTAAAATCAGGATGGATCTCTTTTTGTTGCCATACTCAGGTGGGAGCAATGAGAAACAACTCAAATTGCTTGTAAATGTAAATGTGTGTTTATAAATATAGAGCTTTGTTCATTCATTTATAAGGCCATGGCTTGCAGAGGCTGTGGTTTTGGAAGCTGCAGGCACAGAGGGTTTACTGGTATAGATGTCGGCAGGTACCTTTGTGGTAAAATAACAGCTGTCATACTTCTCTCTGGGAGTGGTGAGGGCCTGTCAGGGAAGGCTGATTGCCTTCATGGAACTGCTTGATACCTGGGACCCAGAGGCTCGCTGGAGCAATCAGCAGGTGTCTAGTGCTTCTGCCTGTTACTGTGTTTGTGTGTTGACCATTCCTGTCTGTTTCACAAGATGTTAAATTTGATACATTTCCTTGTTTACTGAAAATTAGGCTTACCAGATCAGTAGATTACCTTTCATTTAAACATTAGGGTTAATGTAAAGGAGGTCCGATATAATAAAATAAATGTTTTTAAAAATCAAGTTTATATCAAGTTGGAATCAAGTTTATACCGTACTAAAATAATATAATAAAAAAATCAGAGAGGCTTCAAACCTTAGGGGCCAAGCTAGCACTGCTGTGACTGAGAAGGCTAATGATTTAATGATTTAGCTCAAGTGATGTGGGATCCTAAGCACCGGCTGCTATTTCTGTGAGAGGTGTCATCTATACAAGGAGGGAACACTTTTGACAAGAGACAGAGTCAAAGGCAAACAGAAGACTGCTGCTGCTTTATTTAAAAAACTGCAGTGGAGGTTAAGAACTGGGTGGGTTTGAATCAACTCAGCACTTGGAAGGTGACCATGCATGATCAAGCCTGTTGACCTCTTAACATATTCCGGAAACTGCCTCCCAGAATTTGGAACAGAGTTTGCTCTCTCTCTTTAGGAGATTCAGTTAGAAAATTTCTGTATTTTATGACCTCAGTGTAGCTTTGTAGTGATCTTCACACGGGGCATGGCACCAATTAATGGTACGCCTCACACAGGACACCAAAGGTGTGTGTGAGGTTTGGTCACACGCCACCCCAGGCGTGTGTGTGTGTCAGATGACCTCTCCCTCCTTTTACCTCGGGGCACCATCTGAGGAATTCCACCTTAACATTCGTTTGAGTAATCCAACATAAACATAAATGATAAGAAAAATTATGTAACATGGAGGGGCAAATCACCTGGGATATCTGAAGGATTTTGTGAGATTCTTGCTAACTTGTAGAGCCTCTGATTACCAACACAAGAAAGACACAAGTTGTACAAATACAAAAGGGTTTATTCACTAAACATACAAAGGGAAATACCTACTGGATAATGTATAGAAATAAAAATAACACTACAATTGAATAATACTTTAGAAAGATTGGATTATTGAATGAAAACAATAACTGGAATAAACACAGAGTGAAAGATGCAATGCTGTTGCTGAATGTGCAGGAGAATATTCTTAGGCTGTCAGCTCCCAGTGATAACACCTATACTCTCTGCTAAGTAGCACATACAAAGCCAGAAGGATTGGTAAAGTCCACCCGTGCAGATGATGGTAGAATTTAAGGTTTACTTGCAAAAGCTTAACCTTAGTCATACTGTTGTTTCTTCCTAGTTCGGTCAGAAAGCTCAGAACAAGGATGGATCCGCTGATGAGGGACTTTATCTCTTTTTGGTGAGGTGGAGACTGTAATTCAGTGCACCCCTGTTTCCAATAAGGTGATTGGTTATTGGGGGGAAGGCTGACCACGCCATATGGCCCACCCTTCTCCAGCTGTGTGGAACTCATTTGAATAGAGTCACTGAACCTTTATCTATGCATTTTTTCCTGTCCAAACCACTCTCAATATACACTTGACAATATACTGATTGCATACATACCAAACATGATTTGAAAGGCTAGAATAATCATCTGTACCTATATTCAGGGGCTACAGGTGAGATTACACATGTTATTATGACATTCCAGCTACATTTACACACACAATGACATTTTGTTATGTTCAGCATTTGTAATGTGTAATTGTAATGTCCTTTTTAACAGTTCTTTCTGTATAAACGTAATGGAATGTCCTTTGTTCTGCTGTTCATTACAGCTTTATAGAGACCTGGGCATATTTAGACTCGATTTATGATATTTAGGCATGATTTAATATTTAGCTGTAGCGGCCATAAAACAAGTTTAATGGTGTAACATCATGTTTTTGGACAGTACTGTATTGGCAATACTATGATACAGATCTGAGCATACATTTACAGTTCCCTAATCTGCAAAATTGTCTTTTAATTGTTTTTTTCATAAAGTGCACAAGTCCAAACGTGCACACAGCACAAGACAGTACAATGACTACTGGGACAGAAAATGGACGTAGTAGGTCCCAGTGTAGTGCTGACCAGTACACAGTTCTGTTTAAAAGTGAACCTAGTGACAATAAAATATTAGTGAAAACAGCCTATGTACAGTATATTAAGTATGTAGCAGTATGCAAGGACAAAGTATGTTTGTCCTTGATTTGTCATAGGCAGTAAAGCTGCTTGTTGTTGACAGAAAGTCTCCAGGTCCTTTGAGATCTTTGGTTTTGTTATATTTTCTGCCTGTTGAAACCCAGCTTGTGGATCCATTCAGGAGAATTAAAGGACTCAAAAAGGCTTACCTGCAGTATTTGATGCTTAAGGGAAAACACACAATATTAAGAACCAAGGATGTTAACATTTAAACAGGATAATTTGTGTAAATGATTTATATCTTATGTAAGTTATTTTGTCTTTTGGAATATACTTAAATATTTGTACTGCAACTGCTTCAGGGAAGTAGTGAAAAAACAACAACAACTCTTATTTCTAAAACTTACGAGCACGAGTGTACAAGTGTATTTGAATATGCTATTCAAACAGTATAATGGTATCATACAGATCAAAATATGTGGCATTGCCATCAGAGACCATCACTGAACCATTGTATTGCCATAATATGTGTTAATTAGTGTGGTATCAGCTGCTGTATTGTTTATTATCGTTGGGCCCTGCCACAATGGTGCAGCTGATGTGGACCACTCTATGGAGTGATTTGTTTCGATCATTTAGGGACGTCACCCTACAGTCTTTGTGGCATAACTTGTGTGGAATTTGATTTGATCAACATTATAATAGGAGTAAGAAAAATTTTGCACATTTTGAATCCAGCTGAAATTTTGTATGTGGTTTCTTTGCACACTGGTACTGCAAGAATGCTTGAACTCAATTATTAATGAATTAGAGTAAAAGATTAATTTAAAAACTCTAAAGACCAATCCCAACAAATTAACTTCTAACTTGTATAGTGCAGACCTGTGTCATGCCTTGATTGTTCCCCATCGCATAGCATGTTGAAGGTAACATTGCCAGCTTTTTTCTGAAGCAGGTGCTTTTGTCCTGACCACGTTCTCTGATGTTTCAGATGAATTAGAGACAGAGGGATTGAGAGTTTAAACCCATGGCAGGGATGTCAGACCTTCATGCTCACTGTTTCAAGGGTTGTTGCTGGAAGAGCTGTCTATAGTCCTTTGATCACTTGCTCTGCTGCTTCTATTTCACACTCCCCTGCATTCTGGAGGTCCCAGAGGCCTCGTCCTGCTGGCCCATCACTGTTGTGGTGGTTTTTGCACTCGAGAGCCCAGTGGAAGAAGGGGATGGGGAGGAGAGATGATGGATGAGAAGGCCTAGAGCAAGGTGATGGAAAGTAGCAAGGAAACATAAAGTCACTGGTGGAGTATATGAACGCACGCACTGTGGGTGTTCTTATAATATGCTGGCAACAATCGTGGCTAGAGATGCCTTATGTTCATTTAATAAAACAGTCCTTCATGCATTAAAAGTGCACCCAGGAAGTTTTGTGTGTTTCACTGGCTCTTCTAATTCTGTGGTCCTGGAATTTTTACTAATGGCTGTTGGCATTGATGCATGGAGTTTGATTATGAGCTGCCAATGCTCCACAGCAAAGCTGTTTATTAATCTTTTGTTTTGTTACTTTAAGTTTTGTCTGTCTCATAGTCCCAGCTGTAATACTGTTAATCTATCTAGGCTTAAATGTTAAGAGACCACTGCAAAATTATCACAATTATCACAAAATCATCAAAACAATGCATATTTTATTGTTGTTTTTGAGTTCATGTTCTGCAAATATATGCTCTAAATGACATTAAGTTTATTTGGAATTTGGGAGAAATGCTATCAGTAGTTTATAGAATAAAACAAATATTTTATTTAAACACATACCTATAAATAGTAAAACCAGAGAAACTGATCATTTTGCAGTGGTCTCTTAATTTTTTCTAAATCTGTATGTACAAACATTTGTCTTCAACAATAATTGAGATTAATTTTCTGCAGAAAGCAACCTTTTCCTGCTCTGCAGAACACCTCTGTGGTTTCCAAAGGGCTAAGCCATGAGCATGGAATGAACTGGATTGTTCACATCCCAGGTCAAGGCCAGGACTCCTGCTTCTTATTCTGAGCTCTCTCTCCCCCTGAACATTTGCTCTTCTCTGTGGCATGCATGAAAAGCCCTGACCTTTTCAGAAAGTTGAGCTCTTTAAATATTATGTTTGGGTTATGATGGATCCTTGAAGTGGTATGCATCTGCAAAGCCTCTGATTAGCCCAACTTGAAGCATGCCCCCCACCTGTGTTGTGCATTGTATTGCTCTTTGTTTGACAGACGCACATTTAAACAAACACGGCACCTGTCAGTGACTGCTGGTGGTCTTTTCTCCTGGAAACAGATAAAGGTGAGGAAAACCACTCAGCTGGTTGACAGTCTAATAGTCTCTGCTGTTGTTCCTGTTCTCCTCTCTTAAATGGGGCTGCTCATGCAGTACAAGGCATGGTGTTAAGCCAGCCCAGAGTGGGGCAGACTTTTATGTGATAGGAACAGTGTATAGAAGTGCCAGTGACTGTTACCCTGCTTGTTCTTCAAACTTGACCTGTGAGAGACCACTGGTGCAGATCCTGCTGTAAAGATGTATAGAAAGCTTCAAGTGTAAAACACTTTCACAGCCAATGCTGTCACAACAGTTTAAATGTACACGGATAAACATAACGTATTGTAGTAATAAAGTATTAAAATAAAGTATTGTAGTAATTAATTTTAGAGTAATGTAGTTCTTATGCTACAATAGTAAATTAAAAAGTGATTTGTGGACACAATTTTCATTCAGTATGATTTTATGACATGGTACTGGGAGGATGTTGGCATGTCCCAACACTGATTTTACATACATTTTAGATATTTAATAGTATGCACTGTCCCATCACAGGTAAAGTACATTTGAAAAAATCTAGTGAAGGTATGCATATTAGGTCTACGCAAATATTAACAAATAAGCATTTAAATACAAACACACCTGTATGGTGTCAGCCTGCCAATTTCTGTTGAAATCAGTAAATATATGGCTCATAATGCATGTAGGCTGCTCTTTCAGAGGAAGAGCTGAGTTAGCAAGAGTGGTTAATGCACGAAAAATGAGCTAACACCAAAAGACCACATCACACCAGGCTCATTAGGATAAAGAAGCCAGCTAAATTACTTGCCTGACACTTAATGTTTGTCAGAAAACATTAAAAGACTGGAAACATGGTGAAGATACATTAGATATTATAATGAGAAAAGACTGTTTTGATTTATTACCGTATCTTCTCACATAGTGAAAAACTGACAGTAGTCTTAACACATTTGGATTTTTATACTTTTCAGAAGTTATTGAGGTATTTACTGGTTTAACTGTACCATGTATCTACACGTTCTCCAGACCAATCCAGCACCCTCCCCTCTGACCTCTACCCACCAAAGAGAAAAAAATGTTATCACATTTTCAAATGTGCACTTAACACTGCCTCATGTTCTCATTCATCAAGCATGTTTTTGTCCCACTGACAAGCTGCAGACCACCACCTGAATATCAGACAACAGCAGCGAGTACGGGGTGGGTAACCTTCAGCTAAATGTCATTCTGCTTAATCTTACTTGAAAATTAAATATTGATAAAACCTTTAGCATCTTCACTTCCTCATCCCCACATTGCTTTTCTCTCTTGTTCATTTCAGTACATCCCTGACATTTGTAGATATTGTGTTTTCAATGTGTTTACCATTGTTTGTTATTTATTTGTAGCACTAAAGTAATGACTGACCAGAAATGAAAGACTGAAGCTATTTGAAATTGTCCTCTGTTGCTTCCTTCTGTGTGTTAACTAGAGATTGTGCCTATATATCTACAAAAAGAGATGTGTGTGAACTATGTTTTCAAACTCAACTAATCAGTGGGTTGTCTGAATGACTAGTTGTCTAGCTGGTAAAGTCTGACAGGTTTTCAACAGTTTCCCTGAATTCTCACCCCCATCTGCCATTGGTCAGAAAAATAGATAGTCTGGCCTTAAATGTACACATGTATCAGTGTTGACAGAGTTCACTTCAGTGCAAATAATAGATATTAAAACGAACAAATTATTTACTCCTAACTGATTCTGCATAATAAGATGGGATTTGATAAAGTATTTTAACCATTGACAAAATGTATGACAAAATGAATTGACTTCAACTTGTATAAATGGAGTGCATTAGACACCAATTAGATGCATTTTTTTTAGTTTATCGTCACTAATCAGAAAGAAAAGTGTAGACATAAAAGCCTGTACAGTCTAAATGAAGAAAGACTAAATGAAAGTGAAGGAATAAAATAATATAATATAAACAAACATTGTCTGCAAGGGGAGCTAGTGCTGTCAGGTTCAGGCCCAGTGACTGTATTAAGGTGACACTGACAGGAAGAATGAGGCACGTCACTCTCATAGGAGACATGCCCGTGGGGCCTCCATGTATAAAATGCACATATTTACATAAACAAATCCTCCCATATAGGCTGTAATTACCACAGTGAAACTACAATCCATAAAGAAGAAAAGAGCTAATCTGATAGTGACAGATTCACAATGACTGCAGTGGAAGCTCAATCAATGCCACAACACTGAGACTTTCTTTAGGTGTCTGGATTGAGTCCTTTAATAGGCTTTTGTACTACCCCTGCATATATGGACACAATACATAGTCTTTTGAGAAGGTGCTGTCCCCCTTCAAAGAAAAAGATAAAAGGAGAGATGCACACACTTCGTTATGAACACAATTGTATAAATGCTAAAAGGTGTTTTTTGAGGTGACATGGTGTGCATGTTTGTGTTTATATGTGTGGTCTTGGTATTCTTTACATTATGGGGACCAAAAGTCCCCACAAGTATAGTAATACAAAGCATAAGTAATACCAGTAAATTTTGACTTTGTGGGTCACCATGGGGAAACAAGTTTAAAAATATTTTTGGAAAATCTGAAATAGAAATTGATAGAATGAAATAGAAATCTTTGATGGGTAGGTTTAGTGTAGAAGGATAGAATATACAGTTTGTACAGTATAAAAAACATTATTTATGTCCTCACAGAAAATAAAAACCCAGCGTGTTAGTGGTTGTAACAGAGTGACTACTTTTAGGTTTATATTTTTTTTTGCTTAATCATCCTGTTCATTGTTGTATTAAATTGGGTATGGTTTTTTTCATTTTTAGCAAAGAGTAAATTATATTATTGGAAGACACGCTCACTGGCTATTTCTCCCCTGGTAGCACATCATCTCTGATAAAGCCAATGCTCCCCACCAAGCCATGCAGGACAACATCCACATTGGTGGGTAAAGCATTCCTGCCAGTGGGTCAGGACGGTGCTGCCCTGCATACCATGGCGGTTTTGCAGGCATACCAGGCTGACCTGCTAAATGATTTGCGCCCAGGTGAGGTGATTAATGCCACAGACCTCTGGCCCATGCCCTACGGTTGCCATGCAGAGGCATCTGTGACTTAACTTTATGGGCATAAAGGATAAGGATCCTCCTTAATGCCACCCTCTGGCGTATTTGGGGGCTTCATCAAAACAAGTTTATGTCGTCAGTAAACTCAGGGAGGCCAGAAGGCATGGGTTGGGGCTGTCGTCCACCCAAGTAACCAAGGGATGTTGCATTGGGTGAGGGATGCCATTGCCCTGGCCTGTAAGGTATCATTCTACCAGGGGATTGGCATCTTCTAGGGCTTTAGCAAAAGGTGCCCTCTTGGAGTTGGTTTGTGATGTGGTAGGCTGGTCCTCACCGCACACATTTATCAGATTTTTTCAGTTTGGATGTCCAGGCTTTCTTGTCCTTAACTCAACATTCCAAGGCCATGTCTGAGACCTTCATGTTTGTGCATTGTATGCGAAAGTAGGGGTGTGACAATACATTGGTATTGAATGATGTATTGATTAAATGTCTAACGATACAGTGCATTAATGTCACACATAAAATATCAATAGGTATTTTTTTTTGATTCGCTCCACATCTTCACATAATGTGTTGTCCGCAATGCATTTTTGGCAAAACGCGTATTTTCATTTCCTCACTATACTGTCTGCCTGTGCGTCAGATAGAGATGCAACAAAGCGGTGGTAGCAGCAAAACGACAGACACAGATTTTGTGTCTGCTGTTGGACGCAAATCGTGGGTATGGAAATATTTTGGATTTGGGAAAATAGATAGGTGGTAATTTAGTAACGTTGCCAGTGCCAGCTAAATTACTCAGGAAATACGACAAACTTGTCAGTGCATTTAGTAAGCACTTTGGCTGACAAAATAAAGTCAAGTGTATTTTTTTTGTTGTAAATTGTTGGGATAGTGGATGTGCAATTTTCAAAGAGTTTAATTAAACATTTACAATATGTATTTTTGTTGCATTTGTGAGTTTTGTGAGAATAAAACTGTGGCTGTATAAAGTACACACATAATATCTACGTAGCTCAATCTAAAAATCGGTCTAACACCGAATGAATCAAATTGTAATTGTATCGCTGAATTTTTTAAGGTATCATATTTTTTAAGGCAAATATATCACTGGATAACAGAATCAATATCATATCATATGATGAGATGATGTCTGATTTAAATGCGAAAGTGCAATGGCTCGTGCTGCTTCTGCAGTGCATATGTATTGCAATATATACTGCAATATGTACTGTATATGTACTGCAAACAGAGTTTCGCCTGTTTCACACATATTTCATTTGCAGTATGTATGCTCTCCACCCATGTGCCCATGTTAATATGGGGTATGAAAGCTGAACTTTTTGGTGATATCTTAGTTAACTGAGAGGAGAAGTAACGTGTATACTCTCACCAGCCATCTGGCCAAAAACCTATTGTATAGAGGTGTCAGACATGTAATGGAGATAAGCGACTGGATAATGTACGTGTGGATAAGCACTTGGATAATGTATGTGTGGGTAAACACAGGAATACAATGTGCATGGATAGTTGTCTGACTGAAAGTGCAAAGAGTCCTATTGTTTTCCTTAGGATTCTTATTTTTTTTAAGATTTTTAGGGCCTTTGGGTCCCTTAATGCTTAAAAAGTCTTGAAACTTGGCACACACATCAGTGTCGTTGGCTGGGCTAAGTCTGGCACTTAGGCGGGGCAATTATGAATTTTTAAATACTCCTCCCAGGGGATTCATGAGATTGTCACCAAATATGGCAAATATTATGCCAAGACATTAAAGATTAAAGATGCTAAATTGTGAAGGGTTTTTGATATCTCGAACAATGTTGCCATGGCGAGGCAATACATTTATGGCAAAAAATGGAAAGTGTCTCATCTGCATTGTTCAAACTTGAGCTGTATGTGGTCCTAGCAACTCCTGACATAGAGATGACTATTGTGATTCACAGTCATAGCGCCACAAACTGGCAGAAAGAAGTGTCACTTAAAACACAGTGCCATAGTGCCTAAGCCCATCATCTCTGCTTGCAGCTATATTTATATATTTTAAAAAATCTTTTTAAATTGTTTTTTTTAAGGTTTTTGGGGTCTTTGGGTCCCTTAACATGCTCAAAAACTCATTGTGGAGTCGTTTGCCATTACAGCCGGGCAAAGGCTGGCACATGGGTGGGGCAGGGGCTGTATCGGCGATGTCAGCCCGAACAACTTTTGCCCTGCAAACCCTTTAGTTCTGCCCTACAGGAAGTCAGCCATTTTGGATTTTATGAAAAGTGCATGCCATGAACTTTTAAATACTCCTTCTAGGGATTTCATGTGATTGTCACCAAGCTTGGTGAGCATCATGCCAACACATCGAAGATTCAAAATTGCATAGGGGTTTTTGATATCTCAAACTGTGTTGCTATGGCAAGACGGTAAAATTATGGCGAAAAATGGGAAAGTCTAATATCTGCAGCATGCATTGAGCGATTGATGGCAGACTTGACGAATATATTTGGTGTTGTGGGCTGATAACAATGATGTGGCTACTGTGAGTCACAGTTATAGTGCCACTAACTGGAAGAAGGAAGTGCCAGGAAGTGCCACAAAAACTCCACTATTGGTAGTGAAGTTGTACTATTAGTTGTACTATTATTGTACTGTTGTTGTACTATTATGTACTGTCTTAAATGCAAGTGCCCATTGTTTTCAGAGAAGCTGTGTGTGGTGACACATAGATCTATCTGTCTATATCCTTCTCTCTCTTTCTTTTATGTACAGCATGGAGCTCCTCACTCCCCACCATCTGGGACAGGACTGCTCCCAGCCCTCAGTCCGATGTGTCCGGACAACGAGGGGTGAGCTCCACACGGGACTACAGTTTGGGCTGTTTTTGCCTTCTCCTCTTTAACTGTCATCGCCAGCTGAACAGAGGCCTCCTCCCTCCAAGGCTTTAGGAGGTTGAGGTGGTAAATTTGCCAAGCTCAAATGGGGAAAACCCAGCGGAGGCTTAGGGAACCTCGCATATTGCAAACATCTGGGGTTCCAACCAGTGATCCCAATTTTTTGCATCGTCGTAAACAAACTTACAAATCATGTTATTAATGGTTTGGTTGCACCGTTCGACCAGCCCATCCGTTTCCACCAATGTCTGATATGTTTTTTCCCCCAACACTTACGTTTATATGAAAATTCACAGCTCGTTGGGGGGCACTCGGTGGCACTTCGGGGCCCGAATTAGTGTATCCACTTCCATGGACGTACACTGATCCCCTGGCCTCTTGATCCAGTGCGGATCATAGCAGCCGCCGATCCTCTTGTTGCCCTTCAAGGAGAGAACAAAATCTCTGCTCCTGGTCCTCTCGTCTGGACTACATGACAGCGTATCCAAAAAAATGATTAAAGTTCCCGGGTTTCGGCACCACTGTGACACTTGCGTGTCTCCCTGGTCAAGGGTGTAGGGAAAAAGATGGGTCAGAGAGCGACGTGACAGGCAGTAAAATGTTTTATTTCCAATTTCCAGAAATACAAAATCAGCTTGTGGGCTTTTCAGCATTCCACTATTTTAAACAGAAACTCTTGGTAGCTCTGGGTCCCATCTTGACTCTCTTCCTCGCCCCCATCCTTCTGCTGCAGCTCCGTTTTAACCTGTCTCTCGACTCACTGCAAAATGAGAACACCTGTTAGGATTCATTTCGAGGGAGGCGTTTCCCTTAACTATTTTGTCTCTAAACCTTGATCTCTGTCGGGAGTGACAACAAAACCACACCCCGCTTTCCACAGCCCTCTATGGAGAAGAGGGATAATGAGGCTTTGCAGCTCCATCTGCCCAGAAAGATGCTGACTGCATCTCTATCACCACCCTGTCAGACCTTCGCACATGTATCCCACCCCCCTCCCAGTTTTTGCATTCCTTAAAGCAGAGACTACGACCTGTGACAATTGAAACTGATTCATCACCTTTTCCGAATTTGGGCATTTCCCTGAATTTGCAAGCTTCTGACCCTCAGTTCTTGAAAGAAGCAAGAGGGAATAAGTTTCAGTATTCCCAGATGTTCTGTGGGGACAACAAAGCCAATTTGGGTCAATAAACGGATAACAGTGCAGAGAAAGGGAGAGAAAGGCACACCCAACCACAAGGCACTTTAAACTCTCTAAATTCAATAAAGTTTTCACTCATCCCCCAAAATATGTTGCACAAGACAAACCACAAACTTGTTACCAATTCAGTTACAAGGTGGTGCCAGTGTGTTCCATTTAAGCAACTGGCAAAAATGCACACAATCATTTTGGGTGCTGAGAACAATACAGTTTGGGTACAGACAGCAATTTGCCTCCTGTACCTATATACCTAAGAAAGTACAAGTTGTAGAAGTACAAGAATGCTCACACATTCTATACGCTTAAAGCTAGTGCATCCAGGCGATTGGTTTCTGGACCTGAAGGATGCATATTTTTTACATAAACATTTATGTATTGCATACTAGTACTTAGTTCTCCCTTTTGGGTTGTCTCTAAGTCCAAGAGTGTTTGTCAAATGTAAGGAAGCGGCCCTAACTCCACTCAGAGAGAGAGGCATTCATCTGGCTACATTACATAGACAACTGGCTGGTGGCAGCGCAGTCAAAACAGATCACAAAAGAGCATACAGTGATGCTTTTAGAGCAACTACAAAGACTGACTTAAAATTAAATACTGAAAAGAGTGTTTTAATTCCCACATAGTCAATAACGTATCTGGGCTTATCACCGGAGTGACATTGCAGCTGTCAGAAGAGATAGTGGAAAGATTTACTGTCTGGTGGTGTTTTGTAGGGGCAGAGTAGTAAAAGGGAGATGGAGCCAAGAAATGGCCGATCTCCATATAAACTATTTGGAAATGTTGGCAGTTTTTCTGACTTTTACATTTTCTATCCTTTATGAAAAGGCATCATGCTCTCGTGAGAACAGATAACACTAGAGTTGTGGCATATAAATTGTCAGGGAGGTCTCAGATCACTTCCTTCACACACAATGGCCTGCAAACGGATTCTGTGGGGTGATGCCAACCTTCTATTTTTTGAGAGCAACGATGTGTGAAACAGGCTAATTTTCCTAAACACGTCAGCCTCATTGAAATGACGGGAACTCTGATTCAATTACATTTTTTTTTACAGCACTTTTTACAGTGTTGCATTGCTTCAAAGCAGCATTACATATATGAAAAATAAAACAGAAAACAGAAAAAATGTCAGACATGCAACACAGAAAACAGAATACATGGTATTATTGCACATTTATATTGATATTGTTCCTTATAAGACGTACAGTACTGTGCAAAAGTATTAGGCAGGTATGAAAAAATGCTGTAAACTGAGAATGCCTTCACAAATGGAAGTTAGTTTATTTTCATCAATTAACAAAATGCAGTGAATGAACAAGAGAAATCTAAATCAAAATCAATATTTGGTGTGACCACCCTTTGCCTTCAGAACAGCATCAGTTCTCCTAGGTACACTTGCACACAGTTTTTGAAGGAACTTGGCAGGTAGGTTGTTCCAAACATCTTGGAGAACTAACCACTGATCGTCTGTGGATGTAGGCTTCCTCAAATCCTTTTGTCTCCATGTAATCCCAGACAGACTCGATAATGTTGAGATCAGGGCTCTGTGGGGTAGTTCTGAAGATATATATATATGTATATAAAAACATGTTTTGTAGTTTTCATATGTACTAATATATATATATCTATTTCTGTATAATTATTTAAATATATTTTTTTAATAATGATTAATTTCTGTTTTGTCTTAAATACGTATATAGAATAGTACAACCCCAAATCAGAAAAAGTTGGGACAGTATGGAAAACACATAAAAAAAAGTAGTGATTTCTAAATTTACTTTGACTTGTATTTCATTGCAGAGAATACAACAGCACATTATTTAATGTGTTCCTCATGATTTTGTTTTTTTTTTTTTTGAAGAAAAAACAATAATTCCTATTTTGGTTCTTGCAACACATTTCAAAAAAAGTTGGAACAGTAAAGCATTTACCACTTTGTAATGTTACCATTCCTTTTTACAACACTTAAAAGACGTTTAGGGACTGAAGACACCAAATGAAGTAGTGTTTCAGGTGTAATTTTGTCCCATTCTTGCTGCAAACAAGTCTTAAGGTGGGCAACAGTACGGGGTCTTCGTTGTCCATTTTACGCTTCAAAATGCGCCACACATTCTCTATTGGAGACAGGTCGGGACTGCAGGCAGGCCAGTCAAGTACCTGTATCCTCTTCCTCCGCAGCCAGGACTTTGTAATGTGTGCAGAATGTGGTTTGCATTATCTTGTTGAAATATGCATGGATGTCCCTGGAAAAGATGTCTTCTTGAAGGCAGCATATTGTGCTCCAAAATCTCTATGTACTTTTCAGCATTAATGGTGCCATCACAGAAGTGCAAGTTACCTTTACCAAGGGCACTGACACAACCCCATACCATGACAGACCCTGGCTTTTGGACTTGTTGCTGGTAACAGTCTGGATGATCCTTTTCTTCTTTGGTCCGAAGCACACGGCGTCCATTTCTCCCAAAAAATACCTGAAATACTGATTCATCTGACCACAGTACACGTTTCCACTGTGTGATGGTCCATCCCAGATGCCTCCAAGCCCAGAGAAGTCGACGGCGCTTCTGGACACTGTTAACATAGGGCTTCCTTGTTTTAACTGGCATTTGTGGATGTAACTACGTATTGTGGTACTTGACAAAGGTTTGCCAAAGTAGTTCTGATCCCATGTGGTGATATTGCTTATAGATGAATGACGATTCTTGATACAGTGCCGCCTGAGGGATCAGAGAGCACGGTTGTTCAGCATAGGCTTGCGCCCTTGTCCTTTACGCACTGAAATTCCTCCACATTCCTTTAATTATGTTATGCAGTGTTGAAGGTGAAATAAGCAAATGTCTTCCTATCTTTCTTTGAGGAACATAAATTCAATTATTCATTCAATCAATTCATTTAATTATTTTCTCACGTATTTGTTGGCAAACTGGCAATCCTCGGCCCATCTTTGCTCCTAAAGGACTAGACCTTTCTTGGATGCTGCTTTTGTACCAAATCATAATTACAATCACCTGTTGACATCACCTGTTTCAAATCAGATCATTATTTAACCAATTTACCTGATTACTAGCCCTATATTGCTCCTGTTTCAACTTTTTTTTAAATGTGTTGTGAAATGTGCTGTTGTATTGTCTGCAATGAAATACAAGTCAAAGTAAATTTAGAAATCACTACTTTCTTTTTGTATTTGTGTTTTCCATTCTGTCCCAACTTTTTCTGATTTGGGGTTGCATATATAGAATAATAGAAAGTTTCTGGCCATCCAAGTTTTGATATAGACTACTAATTATGTTAGTTTGGTGAAATATACAGCTGGCTATCGTCAGCATAGCAATAAAACAAACTCCATGTCTCACTGGAATTGGTCGGATAAATGTGATTTAAACCATGAGAGTTCTATTTATGCCTACATAATTGTCAACCCTATTTAAGAGAATGCTATGGTCAGTTGTGCCAAAGGCTGTGCTAAGGTCAAGTAGCACTAGAAGTGAGATGCAGCCAAGATCAGCAAACAAGAGCAAATTATTTATCACTCTGAAGAGAGCAGTCTCTGCTCTGTACTATGATATGGTCTAAATCCTTACTGAAAATTCTTGCAGGTACCATTTCTTTCCAAGAAAGAACATATCTGTGAGAACACCATCTTTTGAAGTATTTTTGTAATAAAGGTAATATTGAAGTACCCTGGGATCAAGCTGTGGTTTATTAACACCAATGATGAATTTATAATACTAGAAGATTTTTGGATAATTTTTGGAAGCATCTGTTATAGCAACTTGTGACCTCTGCATTTAACCCAATGAAATCAGATCTCTGGGTAACTTTAAAAATATGCCTATAAAGTGCAGCAACACCTCCTCCTTTGCCTTTTGTATGAAGCTCATCCTTATAACAGTACTTTTGGGGCATAGACTCCTTTAATGTGATGTGATAATTTTGTTTTAGCCATGTTTCTGTCAATAGAGCACATCTAAGATATGATCTGTGATCATATCATTAACAAAAAGCCACACTGTACTCATTTAGCTGTTCATCAAGCATATCAATGTTTCTAAGAACCATGTATAATATATGTGTGCTTTGTGACTATACTTTCTATTTGTCTGATGAGTAACTCTTTATAAAAATTGGCTTGAGTCCTTTCAGTTATTATGGGTCAAGCCCTGAAGGGGCTTTTGTATCTGTTAGTTTTTTTCTTCCCCTCTGTAAGTCCATGGCAGCCCATAGAACAATACATAGGAAAGTATGACATTTGGCACACAGATAGAGGACAGTCTGAAATGTTACAATAGTCAATTTAGAGTCTCAAACCCTGTAGCGCCACCAACTGTTCAGATTTCACTCACTTTTATGTTTATAACTTCTAAACCAAAAATTTCAAAAAATTTCAAAATTCAATTTTCTTTGAAACAAAATTATTTTTTCCTCTGATTCCTCGGGCCCTCCTAGGGTGTTTGTTTGAAATTTGTATGAAAATTGTTATGTAGCATCTAGAGTCACCCATGGCAAAAAGTTATCAAAAGTTTTTTGACAGCCCGATCTCAAATAATGCACAAATGAGTTAGATAAAGATCACGCAAAAATAAACGTGAGGCTTTATCTTCATAATAATTTGGTGTGTTGGTACTAAAGTTAGTATATCATCACAGACATTACCTGCTGGTACATGCACAGTTTTGTCATAGCACTACCTACTGGTGCCGAGATAGTAAAAAGCTATTTTTACTTAAAACATTTGCCTAAAATCATTAGTGTGGTCCTCTTAAAATCATTGAGGCATGCCAAGTTGAACAATATCGAGTTTTGCTTGTTTGGCCATTTTGGGCATTGGTATGGTTCATCAAGGCCATCTTCTGAGAGGATCTGTAAAGTTTTAGGTTACTAGTGGTTAAGAGATATAACGAAATATATGAAATTATGGTTATAACATGAAAAATAAATCATATTGTTATTTAACTTACATCAATAGATTTGTTGGCTTATTCTGAAACCTTTGATACCAAATTTGATACCATATTCTACCATACTTCCTGTCTGACGTTTTGAATTTTATTTAAAACTTTAGTTTTAAATAAACTTGATTTTAATTTATTATATCTTTTCTGAACATCTCCTACAAAATTTGTCTGATCTACAAAATTTGTTATATAGCATATACAGATGCTCATAACAAAAAGTTTTAAATTGCTGCTTGCCGCTATATTTACCTTACAAATACAGTCTGCTTTGTAATGCTATGTAATGAGTTACTTTTTACTTTCAATATATTGTTTGCTTAAAAACAAACAGAATGCAACAGTAAAGTTATAATAGTACCAGTTTTGCCTACTTTGCCCAACAACTCTACAAGCTTTTAATGGTTTGTGATTGTATTTGTGCATTTGTAATCAAAAAGCCAATATGCAGTCAAATTCAGATATAAAAATGCTTATGTAACATGTTATTAAATTACAGCGAATTGTAGGATATAAATATACAAGCACAAAAACTATTCTTAGGTTTTTATCATAATTTATAGCACCTTAACAGTTTTATGGTCATTCTAATATTTAATCAAGTTAATAATTGTGTTAATACATTCTTTATTTCTTTTTAATTTATTAGAGTGACAAATAGTGTGAAATTAAAAAAAAAAAGTTTTGCTTTTTTAAAATAGATAGTGTAGAACAGTGTAATCTTGTGATGCGTGTTATCTGCTACAGTCAGGGTGGCCTACTGTCATACATCCATAGTGATGGTTTCATGCCTATGAGAGCCAGCATCTTCCTCTTCTGTTTAGTTTGAATATTTATGGCCCACTTCTTGAAACAAAAAGACAAAATTAAAAATTGCTGCACTTTAAATGAAGTTATTTTAACAAAGTTCGGGAGAAGCATGGTAATGTAAACCAACCAATCATCAGGTAAGTATAATATATATAGTAAGTATATATAGACATCCTTCACCTCTGTCTTATGACAGTTTTGCAGCATCCCTCCACCATCCCATTACCTCACTCTTGGCAGGTATGTACCTCAGTGAAGGATGGGGAGTACTCTGGGAAGTCAGAGCCCCTCCCCCGGACAGCATGGCAAATATGCATTTATGATCATTTTTGGTTACATGCAAACTCATGAATTTTATATTTTGAGTACTATTACTTATAATAAAATATAGCGAATATAGTAATAGTATATTCTATAAATGTGGCATGTCAAGTTTCTTTATTGATTTCAATGCACTTTATTTGTTTATTTGTTTGATAGTTTTATTGTCCAGGATAGAGTTAGATGAGCTGATGATAAAAGAAGAACCTCCACTGAACTTTCCTAAAACTCTTGATGGGTTTGAATATGCATTCAATGAATGTAAGAACTTTATGTTTTGCCTTTATTGAGAACACAGATTATTTTACGTTATGAGACGTGCCAGCTGGACCATCACATAACATTTTAATTCGTCTTTTAATAGCATTACTTTGCACCTTAGAACTGTGTTTTGGGTTTCGAATATTGACAGCAGGCACCAGGCTGTGATAGCGCTGTCTGTTTAAGAGTCTCTGGAGTCTGTGGCAGCTGAATGGACAAGTTGTGTATGCTATGGGCTGTCAGTGGCTTACTCAGCCTTGTGCACTGCATGATGCCTAGATTTGCATAACCTTGCTGCTCTCTCTAAAATGCTTCCTGTTAGTGTCTAGAATATATTAAATCAGCTTTCAGTAAGGGATATCATTCCTATTCGATTTTTATTAAAAAGTGATGCGTTGTAGCTTTTTGCACACCAGCATAGGAGTCTATCTGTGATCAGGGTCTGAAATTATATTTGTGGGTACCAGAGGAATTGAACAATATGCTGACCTTAAAACTTATTTTGTCTTATTTTCCTATATATTGTACATTTCTTATACCATATTACCATATACCATATAAAGCTAAAATATTTCTTATTTTAGCTTTATGCATTTGCAGTCAAAGAGGTCACAATTAAATTCAACAGTGGTTTGTAGGCTTCATTATGCCTCTGTGTCAACACCAGAATAGCTGGGTCTTTCTGAAACATGATTTTTAAAAATGTTATCAGGTGTGTTGTACATTAATTTATGCTTTACTTTATTATTAACTTGTTTGGTGGAGTTCCTGTTATAGTATACTAGGAAGGTTTGGCTTCTCTCGGATCTCATACACAAACTTTTTCCTAAGATCACGTGATGGCATTCTTCTAGTTACAAGTCAGACTCTTCAACCAATAGGCCACAACTATGAATAGTGAGGTACTGTAAAGATTAAACATGGTACTTTTATGTTTCCTTTGGCTTTTCCTTCCTCCTGACACACTGTCAGTACTAACCGAGAATGTTGTTGTTTATCTCACTCACCTCAGCAGTTGTTTAGCAGCATCAGTACTTCGCAAAAGTTAGATTTTATTGTCCATACTTGGCAGAGCACTGGCATTCAGGTGGGTCACTTTGAATGAAGTTGGTCGGCCCTATCTCAAATGAGGCCCTGAAAGGATGCTCATTAGGGGGAAAAGTGGCAGTGGTCCAGCTACACTTGTGCACACACAAAGTCTCTCAGACCTCTGGTGGCTTGAGGTACAACAACAGACAGAGTGCTACTGCAGCACCAGCTGTCTGAATAAGGCCTGCCAGACGTCCCAGAAGGCCAAAATAAAAGGTACAGGAGAAGTGCTAGCCATTCACAGGCCTTGTACCTGCCAGATGGGGGATGCAAGCCAAACACATTTATTTGCATGAAGGGGAATGATGTGCATCAAGCAGGCCTGAGGTTTTGAACTGAAGGTCACAGTCTCTTTGCTACTCATGGCTGACAGAATGACTTAAGCAGATTATGCATGGACAGTGATTTAAGTTTTGATCTGTCAGTCTTTAGTGCTTATTGTAGGTATGCAAAAACATTTTATTGGATCAAGACTGTTAACATAGAATAGGATTGACTGAGGTTTTTGATCCTCACTTTAACATGAGCAAAGTATCATGAGGAAAGTACAGTTTAACATGAGGAAAGTACAGTTTAAGATGAGGAAAGTAAATATAAACAGTTATTCAAATATGCTCTTTTTGTTTGCTGATGTTGTGCCCTTGGTGCAGCATAAAAAACAAAGTAGCTTTCATGTCTGTGTTGTGGCCAATCAAAGATTGGTGTTGGAAAACAATAATTTTGTTGGCTCACACTACCTTTGGCTTAACACTTTACCCTCACGCTCCACTCCAAGATGCTGCCTTCTAATTTTGCCCCTAATATTCCATTTATCTGCAAAATGAGGTATACACATAACTGGGGGAGAAGTGTTGTTAAACATGAACTGCAAGATGTCTTATTGACTTTGAAATATAAGGATTTATTTAAAAATGTAAGACCCACTTAAACAAACCACAAGACCACAAACCTGGTCTTGACAGAGTTTAAAAAGACATTTAGCATTTTAATTAAGGGTTGTTGGGTCCAAAAAATATTTTCTATAATACATACATAATAGGCAAAATGTATCAGAAAACTTTCTGCATCTGACCAGCTCTGCTTTGAGTCTGTGGATACCACTAATGATGTGTCCCTGCACTCCAGTTTTTTCAGATCTCAGAGTGTGATTGTGGGTACAGATGTGGATGATAATCTTTGTGCGACTGAAGGCAGCACCAGTTGTCCAGTTCACACTTCACCCAGGCCTAAATGAGCTGGTGGACTGCAGGTTTACCTTGACGGGTTGAGTGTGACACAGAGAGATTCTCAGTTCAGGGAAAGGCCTTTTTGAAAACGTGGGCTTTATGAAGTATAGGGTGTGTGTGTGTCATCTTTTCATCTTTCTCTCCATCAGGCTTTTCTTTATTTGCCCTTTTTGGCATTACAAACAAATAGTTGCAAGCAATGATGACAGGCCCAAGCACTACGGTGCCATCGCCACAAGGGGTTTTTCTAAAACCAATGCACTAGGGACACCTGCGTTTAGCTTGGTAAATAATACTGCAGTATATTAAAGTCCATTTTAAAGGGCACTTTCTGCTGCCTTTTGGTGGTGCTGGAACTGTGATTCATAATAGCCACATCATTGTGATCAAACTTGGGAAATATGTTTGGTGTTGTGGGCTGATGTAAATCACCCAATACATGCAGAACATATGAGACACTTCCTGTTGCACTTATTACCATATGGCAACACCATTTGAGGTCAACAATCTGTTCACAGTGTAGCATTTTCAATATCTCTTATTTTCTCTGACCAAGTATGAAGAGACTTGGGTAAATTTAAAAGGACTCTAAATGCTGATTTAAGTGACATATTGGTGGACATTGGTGGTGCTATAACTGTGACTCACATTAGTCACCTCTATGTCTTTAGTTCCTAGGACCAAACATAAAGATCAAATTTGAACAAAATCACACAGCAGATATGGGCTGCTTCCTGTTTCAGTTTTTTGCCATTAATTTATTGCCTTGCCATGGCAACATTGTTGGAGATATCAAAATCCCTTTGCAATTTAGCATCTTCAATGTCTTGGCATAATATTTGCTAAATTTGGTGGCAATCCCATTAAATCCCCTAGGAGGAGTATTTAAAATTTCAGAGCCTGGAATTGGCAAAACAATCCAAATAATCCAAACAATCCAAAATAGCCTACTTCCTGCTAGGTGGAGCTAAGGAATGTAATTTTGAAATATGTCTGGCTTAACGAGAAAAATATGTTTCAAGTTTTGTTACAAAACTAACTCGTAGGCAAAACTAACCCTGTCACTTTAGTCAAAAGGGGGTGCTACAGAGCCCTTCTACCATGTCCATGTCTAAGCTTTTGCCCACGTCTAACAGCTGACCACCATGATGTGTGTGCCAAATTTCATGCCATTTCAGGGATGTACACCTCAAATATACCAGCCTTGGTTTTAAAATTTGACACATTGCCAAGGCAACAATATTTAAGATATTTATATCACAAAACCTTTAAGAAATTTATATCACCCATGTCTCTACATTCTGATTAAGGCTGAAGTGACTACGCTAAATATAAGCTGACTATTTTAAATTTTGTCTTAAGTAAAACACTTCCTGTTGCCAGTTGTTGGCGCTATGACCAAGAATCACAATAGTCATATCAATGTCATCAGCCCACCATGTTAAACATACTTGCCAAGTTGCAGTCGCTCAACGCATGCTGTAGATATTAGAGACTTCCTATTTCCCATTTTTCTCCATAATTATTTACTGCCTCGCCATGGCAACACCATTTGAGATCAAACATCCCTATGCAATTTAAATTTTTTTAATGTCTTTACATGATGCTCACCAAGTTTGGTGCCAATCACATGAAATCCCTAGGAGGAGTATGTAAAAGTTCACAGCATGCCCTTTTCAGTAAATCCAAAGTGGCTGACTTCCTGTTGGGCGGAGCTAAGGGGCGTATGTACAAAAGTTGTTCAGGTCAACATGACCTATATCCCTACCAAGTTTCATACAGGTGTGTGTATGCACCATTTTTTGTGCCCCGTACTAGGGGGCGCTACCGAGCCTCCCTGACCCACCCATGTACCAGCCTTTGCCTGGCTTTAATGGCTGATGAATCTGACGTGTGCCAAATTTCAGGATATCTTGAGCATGTTAAAGGATCCAAAGGCCTGAAAACCTTAAGAATAAAATAATAATCCAATAGAAAACAATAGCACTTTGCACCTTCAGTGCTTGGGCCCTATATATAGCTGTAAGCAGTGATGGAATTCCCAAAATAATTGAGCACTGTTTTAAAGTTTGTTCTAAGTCTTCCTGCTGACACTTGGTGTGTGGCAGCAGGAAGTGGCCAACTGTGACTCACAATAGCCACATCATTTCGTTGTGGCACAAAATGTGAAGTCGTTCCCTCAAACGACCATAATTTTTTTGGTTAAAAACTGAGAATTTGGATAATATGAATTTATTTTTTTTATTTAAAAACTGTCAGGTCTGATTTTGTGGTGACCTGCAAATGTCAGGCACTGAGGAATGTTATAGACACAGATGGTAACAGAAGCATAATGTTACTAATTGCGGCTATATCTAGCACACACACAGCTGTTGATTTACTGGGCGTTATTTCTTCTACAAAACATATTATCATTTTGGAAGTACTTCCTTCACTTGCAAGAGGTAAAACCTAAGTATGACTTTTACAGACTACATAATTCAAAATCAACCCTTTTTGCTTTCTTAAGAAATGCCATAGGTCTTATTCTCCATAATTCATCAGTGCATGTTATTATAAAAAAACTGGTTTTCACAATCTTTTATTAAAATATAATAACTTTTCCTAGCTATTTTTCTGCTTATGTAACCAAGGCCACATGAGCTGGTACGCATATTAACCAACCTGCCAATTTTGTGGCAGACTCCAAATAGGGGAAAAAGGTGAACCAATATTTGTTTGATCTGACAATGCCACCCTGGTGGCAACACCAGGGAAATACTCCCAATAAGGACACAGGTACATTTTACGAATCAAAGGCAAGAACACAATGTGAGGCGTGATTATCATGACAAAACTCTTAAAATCCTGTAAAAACATAATTAGGAATTCGTTGACCTAGATTCCCACTTTCCCAAGAACACAATCACAAATAATGAAAACAACAATTTTTCAGGCTTAGTGGGTTCTGGGGACAAAACAAAAGAAAAAAGAAAATGCATGTTAATCAAGGACCACCCAAACAGAAAGCAAGCAATCAACATCCACGTGGAAACATGTTTATTTTATATGCACAGACCCATGAAGGCAGTAAATCCGTACATAAGCGACTACGGGAAGAAACATAAGCAAACATAAGCAAAACAGCAGCGGCGTCACATAGCGTTTTTAGCTATCAATACGCAGTACAGGTTCCAATTTTCCAGTCTTACCCCTAACCAAAAAATAAACAAATTTAGTAAACCCACCAAAGTCCTCTCTAATCAACAAAACCTCAACATAATTTACATACAAGATTGTCTGAGTGAGCAGTGTACGCAAAGGTATGCATTCATACCAATGATTGGATGAACATTGTATGATCATTTTTCAGTTTCTCCTTTTATACCTGTTTATAAAAGGTCAACGTTACATATGACGCTCCTCTTTTGTTCAGTGTGAAACACAGAGCCCATGCGCATGGTCAACTGTTTGAGATTAAGTCATAAAACATAAGCATTGTGGGAGGTCCTTTTAGCTCTCATTTCGTAGCTTCCCTAAGCTTATTCTGCTCATCTGGAATCCCACAAACCCCCTTCTGCCTGTTTAAAAAGAATTTCTGCTGCATGAGAGTTTACAAACATATCAACTTCATTGAACAACACTGCACTTTATTAGGACCCTCAGCTGTGTGTGCACCTTATTGCCTGGCCACCTGCGCGACAAGGCTTTGTGCCTTTCTTCCTGCCCAGCCTTCCATGCTGCTGCTTTTTCCAGCTGTGATGTTGTGCGTGAGATGGTAGAGTTCAGTATCCACGGGATAAGTGGTGACTCTTTTCCCTCAGACGCTATGTTTCACTGTTGCTCTCCTGCAGATCCTACCGCCTGATCATGTCTATTACATGTGCACAAACTGTACTCGAGACACTGAGGCAGTCTGATAAGTTGTCTGTATGCACACACCCAAATCGTGCAAGCTTTTCCTTGGCTTATTGCACTTATTGTAAATGAGGAAATCCACACTAATGTTATGTCAAAAAGCCAGTTTTGACAAGTACTCACATAATTTGTTTGTGAACGTAAACAGCTGGGAAGGAAATCGGATGTGTGTCAATACTACAGTACTGGATCCATGCATTTGATCTTAAAGTGACAGTAGCCTAATATTACTGCTTCTGTCTGTTAATGTTAACTAAAGAAAACAAAAAATAAAGAGAAAATTATAACTCACTGCTCTTAACTAAATTAAAATTGTTCAAGCTTTATTAAGAATTCATACAGTGAAGACTAAATTTTGACCTTTGATTTTCTGTCTTATTTACTATGTTATGTGACTTTTGTGCCCTTTTACTAGTTGAAAGTTGTAAGTGCATAGTTTATGCTCAAATGTTAGCTCTTGTAAGGGTCTCATGCTCAAAAATACATCATGAATTGCATTTAAATGTCATGTTTTACTGTTCATATATTCCAAGCATATGGGGTGTACCCTTTCTCAAACTGTCCACCCAACTGTATCAGTTTGTATACGTTTTAGTTTGCCGAAAGATCTTTTAGCAGATCTTTTAGCATGCCTTGTTAGAAACACACTTGATGCTACTATCAGAACTGAGAAAACCTTGTCAAAATTCCCTTTAAAATAACATTGGGCTTGTCAATGGTGTTTTTGTGCCCTTTGAGAATTTGGCTTGCAGGGTAGATTTCTTGAATGATGTTTCTTGAAATGTCAGTTGTTGTAGGTGCATACCTTGTTACAGAATCCTCCAGTTCCTTATCTGTCATGGTTTCCACCTTGATTAAAAACTAAATTTGTTAGAAACATTGCCAGTATTTTTAAATGTGTTAGCAAGTTCCTGGATAGCTGCGTCAACAATTACATTGGACACCTTACACCTAAAATGCATCTCAGGGTCTTCATCTTCAGTGCAATTGATGTTTTCATCATGGGATTGTTTGCAGAGGTGTTTTCTGAACTTTGTGTTTGCATTTAATTCAGTTGCCATGCTGCATGCTATGGATATTGAATTTTTTAAAGCCCTCCTTTCTTTACTGAACCAAGAAGCCTTTCAGAGAATTGACCAGCAAAATGGAACAACATGTGCAAACATGCATCTGCTGCTTGTAGTGCCCTGCTTACATGTGTGATTTCAGCCAAAAGGTCCATGCGCACAATTTCTTCAGAGAGTGGTTTAGCCTCTGATGCAATGTTATCATCTTTAGCCACTTTAAGCTTTTCCAAAGCATCAAGGGCTCAAAAGAAAGTCAATCATTCTGTTTGAGGATGCTACATCACATATTCTTTTCTAGAATTAATGCTTGGACACTTTCTTGAATACCTCTCATGTTGGAGCCATTGCTTTGCCCACAAGAATAAATTATTTTGAATTATTTCAATCAGTGTATGAGCTAGGCTTTGGTCAGTTGTGTCCTTTACAGCAGTAAAGCCAACAAATAATTCCTGTACACCTATTATTTTTACTTTAATCTGTGTGGCTATATTTTATTATAAAAGAGGCCTGCTTCTGTTTAGAAATGTCAGGAGTGCAGTCAAATTCAAAATATTTGATTTCATGCTGCTTTCATGCGTGTACAGATTTTGCTGACAGTGCATTAAGATATAGACTGCAAAAACTCATTATGGGTATGTCAAGACAGGTAAAAGGTTAGTTTCTTCTTTTAGATGGTTTGCCATTGCAACATTATAATGTGGTAGCTGCTCAGTTGTGCCAAGTAAACTGCCATTTTTAGGTTTCTCCAACTGATCTTTTGAAACCAAAAATACATTTTACTTTGATTTACTTTTACTTTGACTTCATACGCCGATCAGTTTGCACAGCGTTGCACTACGTTGAGCAAGACTTAACGTCAACTGCATCTCATTTTGAAAGCACATCCTCCAGAGGTTGCAATTCATCTGGTGGAGGACAGAAGGCCTGAAGGAACAAAGGATGAGCAGCAGTAGAAGGCACCCTGAGGATATAGTCTGGTCTAGGATGCAAAATGGCTGTAACAAAGACAGAGGCAAAATCCAAACAGGCAGAGTCTACAAAAAGAGCCTGTAAATCTCCTACCCTTTTGAGTGATGTCAGAGCTAATAACTGAGCCACCTTAAAAGTCAGAAACGTATCTAAGGCTGACTCTACAGGCGCAAATGGAGCTGAAGATAAGCCTCTTAAAACTACAGTAAGGTCCCAAGAGGGGACCTATGTGCGATAGAAAAGCCTCAGCTGTCTGGCACCACGCTGAAGACGAGACACCAAAGGATGTTACCCAATAGAGGGTCCATCAACAGGTTCATGGTTATCAGAAACAGCTGCCACATAAGGGGCTAGCTGGAGGGTAACCCTGCAGAGAGGTGCTTGTGAAGAAAATCCAGCACTACACCAATAGGGCAGTGAACCTGGTCATCATGGTGTTGTTAACACCACGATACAAAGAGCTGCCACTTCAGGGCACACAGTCTACTAGTGGATGGCACTGTGGAACTCAAAATGGTCTCTACAGCCTCATTTGAGAGATCAACATATACGAGGTAGCTCCCCTCAGAGGCCAGACCCACAATTTCCATATAGGTCTAGGGGTAAAAGATAGATTCCTCAGATCGAACTTCTTCTTGGGCTGTGAGGCCTGCGTATTCTGCCCAGGTCCCTGCAGGTTAGCTCAAGCTGCCACAATTGCCTTCTGCTGCTGCCTATAGGCAGAAGAAGATTTAAAAGAAGAAGAGGTGGATGGACCACCTGACGTCACAGCTACCTAGCTTTAATGGGGGAGGACCTCCTTAAACCTCATATTGCTGCTTAGCCTCACGGTATCTATTGATGATGGAACTAATGGCATTGCCAAACAGACCCTTAGGAACAATTGGGCCTTCCGAAGGGAAGACCCTTATCCCTATCCTTAATGCCTGAGAAATTGAAAGAAGAGGCTGATCTACCTCAGCACCGGACTGGCTGACAGTGATCAGATTGTCATCCAATGCTGACAGCATGAGCTTATCATCTGGCTCTGAAGAAACTGTAGAGCAGGCTTCTGAACCCAACGTGAGGTACTGATCATCTGATTAAGAAGCTGCAAACTTCAAGCAGCCTCCGCTGTGCCTTAGCAGAAGCAGGACCCGACCCGTGAGGTGCAACTGCCTGGCTTCTATCTAAATTAAAAAGAGCCAGGCAGGAGCAAAACATCCTCAGTAGAAGCAATTTAGGAAGCACTGCAGCATCGAGTTCCCTCAAAAGGGAATCTGTGTATCTTCCATTCAATTGCATATTTGTTTTCAAATCAAAACACAGATGAAAACCATTATTTTGTTTCCTTCACAAAATTTTAAAGAAATTATTTTTATTTTAATATAATTTATCTTAATTATTTTTTCTATATTTTTATTCTTTTTCTATCACTTCTGTATTTTGTTTTTGGGAATAATGAAAAACAAAATTCAGAAAAAGGTAGGAAAAAATATAGGAAAAGCATCAATTAATTTCTTTAAAACTGTAAAGGAAATGAAAAATAAAAAACAATTTGTTTTTCCATTTTTTTAAATGAATATGGAACGAAGGAGATACATATCATTACATGATGTGTAATGACTTGTTATAATAAATATATTTTTGAAATCATTTAAAATGCTAGACAGACATTAGATTAAAATGTTTTCTATCATTATTTTATTTTTTTATTTCAAATTTTATTTTAAATAAGCTGTTGATTAATTTATTTACAAGCTTTATTATTCTGAAGAATGTATTTGGCGTCCTGCCACAATTCCCCTCACCATATGGTATGTACCCGATTTTGCTCTTAGAATGCACTAGATTGATGCATTTAACTTTACAACTTTATTTCATAGAGGACCGTGCCCCAGGCCCAATTTCAGGGGAAGAGGTCCGAGGTCCCCCTATAGTCTTAATAAATCTTGTGGGAGGATGAAAGGATGTGAAAATCACCTGTACTTTGGCTGTCGTTCTGTGTTGGCCTAATGTGTTTCAGTAGTGTAGCTAAGTAGGAGGGTTTCAATTACTAGCATTTATATTTAAATATGAATTACATGTCTGCAAAACTAACATTTTAATAAAATATTGATAACTAATCAACATAATTAAATAGGATCAAATTGAAACAATATAAATAAGAATCAAACTGAATCACCAAACTGGACGCAGTACAGAGCCCTAGTGATTGGGACACCTGTCTGAAAACATTATTTTTGCAATTCTATTTGGTAATGCTAGTAGTACAGAAACCGTGTGCACTTTAATATTTATTTATTTGTAATGCATATATCATGAGCATATCAACATGTAAACATACTCTCAAGACCGGAATGTGCAATGAAGATTTTATGAATGTTTATTTCCTGGAAGAATCTGTAGCACTTCTAAAGGATTCACCATTAGCTGTGTCAAACCAAATTCTTAATTCTGGAACTTCTATTTCTGCACCCTCATCACATTTAAAGGGGGAGGTGAGGAGCACGTAACATTCTTAGCTGTAGAGGTTTCATTATCCTTTTTTATTATCCTTTTTATAAGAAATTGCCTTTGTACAGAGATATCAGATAAAAGGACATCACCAAACAAAACCGAGACGGTTCTGTCCGTCTCGAACAGAACCCACGCACCCTTTCAGGAGCCCCTCATTCTCTGCTCTCTCAAATTTCAAAAGAGAACCACCTTGAGGCACTCAAGCAACAATGTTGTATAAATGAAATTTCCTGCAAGGCTTATTGATGTCATTAAACACAAGCATGTTGCACTTCAACCATTTTGTCTTCATCAGAGAGCTTGACATTTAGTGAATTAGGTTAAGCTGCCTGTGTCTTCCTGTCGTCATCGTTGTCGCTATGATCTGTAGAGATTTTCGGCATCTCATTTAGGCTGCCTGACTGCTGATGAGTCCCATTGCATTAGTTCATTTGTGCCTAATGTACTTCATGTTTGTAATCAAATAAGCAGTAGCTTAGACTAAGCCTTAATTGTTTTCGGTCTATTCAAAATTTCGGTCTATTCACTGGTTCCCAGCTGGTTTTTCTTCAAGATTTTACTTTGGTGATCCAGCATAGCATCTTGCAAAAAATGTCCCTAAACCATTAATACTTATTAATATATTTCCTATACTTTGATAATTGTAGTTGGCACAAGAAATGTTTATCCTCATTGCAAGAGAATTCACATGTATACATTCTCTGTACTTTTGTTCATGGTTTTTGAAACTTGTCTTTTTTGGAATCGGCCTAGTTAGATTTACCAAGTGACAGATGCATTTGGATCAGGTATAGCTTAACACAAAACCTTTAATATGGGGACAACAAATACAGGGAATATTTCTCCCCCTTGCTGACCCTTATAGAACAGACATGCTTAGAATACTTGGTCTGTCGTTGATGTGCTTCCAGCTGACCCTACCTGGCAGTTTTAAACAGAAGACATCACAGAAACAATGACACACGCATAACTGACATTCTTAGCTGTTAGACCCAGATGCCACTCTTCCACTTTCATGTCTCATTCCAGCGGGATATCTATTAGTGGCTCCACCCGGGTGGATCACTAAGTCCTCTTACTGCAAACAGGATCAGTTTGCACTAAATAAAATAAGGCATTGTCATTGTTCTGCTGACCAAATTCACAGTCACCATAAGATTCACACCATAGGATTCACACAATAGTGGATGTCCCATTCATCTCTTAAAACACTGCAGTTTCAGCTTTTGCAGATTGTGAATAGAAACAAAACAGGAAGGAACGCTTAAAACTGTTAATGTCACTGAACCATAAAACTTTTGACCTGGGGTTGACATTGCGCTGTGTACATGTTCTCTAGCAATTTAGCTGGAGGGGTAAACATACCTTACATCAACACTGCTTGTACTTGAGATTTGCCATGCTTTAGGCAGACAGCACCTGTACAATCTATTTGCGCAAGTGAAATCCAGACACCCCCAGTTATCTCATTCACTGGGGCTGTCTAGATGCCAGCCAAATGTACTCTGCATAAATGCAAAGAAGTGTGTTTAAATTGTTTGTCATAAATGGAAAATTGGTGTTGCAGGTTAACTATTTGACAGTATGTTACATTGATAAGTCAAACCACACCATCTAATATTTTTAATTAATTCCTACAATGCTATTTTAAATGTGCTACCCAAATATTATAGTCAGTTTAACTAGAACTGGAACTAGAACTGTAAGCATAGGTAATTTTTTATATTAGTTTGAAATTAGTTTAAAAAGCTTATAAAGGTCTCTCTCTTGTCTTTCTTGTCTACTGTAGATCATTACACAGTATGTTTATGAGTTATTTGGAGAAGGTCAGCAACCTGAAGAGAAAAATTCTCTCTGTAAGCAATGATAGATGTAATGTTTTGTGCTAAAAAAAAAACATGTTTGAAACCAAACTAAATTATTGTGAATGGATGTTGCGCTTTGTGTCTTGTAAGATTACAGTGACCAGTATTGTGTGAGAAAAGGTTTTAAGAATGATACTACTCAACAATTACCTATTTCGCAAATCATCCTCTCAAATAAGGACATGAAAAATACATTCATATGTGCAATACTGTTATGATTTCTGGTATTATCTGGTATATTATTATTTTATTAAAACTAAGCATCATTTTTGATAATGCATTTGCACTAGGGAGAAATAGAATTTAGGTCCTTTTAAAAGCATTGTATATAAATCAATAAAACAGTGCTGGCAAAGGCTTTTATGAGATATATTATTTGTAAAGAGTTTTTACCTAATTATTTTTTTGGAGTCTGTATTTGTATCTTTCACATTGTTTCATAGCCAAAGTTACTGAAATGCTTAAATTTCTTAAATGCTTAAAAAAAGTCCAGTGGCATGAAGGGTAGCCAAAAAAGGGGTAAAGAATGCAAGAAAAAAAGAGAGGAATACAAGTATTGTTCTCGTTTGATGTTATGCTAATCTTACAGGAATTGTACAGGAAGGTTTGTTGCATTATAAAGGAGTCATGAGTAACAGATAGACAGTGGTTTATTTTTCTCAGCAGCTGGCAGTATAGTTCAGCACACAGTGTAATTTATTAGAAATGATTTTACGCTATAACTCACACTGCTGTTTCTGTAGTGTCCTGGCCCTCTTTAATAAGAGTAAATATAGATGTTGACACATCAGGGAATTGAGAAGATGCACAAATAACACAAAAACATTTTATACTCAAATTACGACTCACTGAGTTTCAGCAAATAAATGTGGAACAAAGAGGCAAGTAACAGTACTACTGGTTTATTGATTCACAAACAATATACAAAAGTAAAACATCAGCAAGTGAATCAGAGTAATAGTAAAGATAAACATCAGCAATGTTTATATACAGGTAAGTTAGCTAAGAGCATGTTAGCATAGTAGCTAGTTAGCTGGTGAGTGGTCAGAGTCTTTTCTCTGTGTTACAGTTCCAGGTTGCTCAGGAGAACGCAGGGGAATATCCACAAATAGAAGATCAATAGAGAGAGCCAGGTAATTATACAGCAAATCAGGACCAGGTAAATCTGTATTGTTAGCTGGTAAACCAAACAAAGAGGTGAGGCGTGAGTGTTGTTTATATAGTGTTGGTGATTGGCGGGAACAGGTGTGTGTGATTAGAATTTCCGATAAATGGGAGCGAGTAGGCATGGTTGCAGATGTGTGTCCCTGACTTTCCATCTGTTTTAAATTCTCATTGGTCAATGGATGCCTGTGTCACACATTATGGATTGTTACTTTTGCAAGTCCTTGTTTTATTCTTTTCCTTTTTTGTGACACCATTCTCATTGTTGGGTTTTTTTATGTAAATCTAAGAATTTATTAGTGTTGGAAACTTGAGACACATCAGTAGTATTTTGCAATGCATGTAATTTATTGTAATAAATAATATTTTCACATTTACATCATGTTGCTAAAAGTAAAGTCTTTTATGTGGTTTAAATACTTACAATATTAGCAGTGAAATAAAAATTTGACCTTCTGGTCCAACCAGGCCATCAGACAAAGTACTTTCAATTGGGCCCTTTTACATTATTTGGAGTCATTAAAATAAATGTGACTGCCTGTTGCTTTTGCAACTCTTGCTTCTGTCTCTCTTCTGCCTCACATTTGCTTTTTACTTTCTCCACTCCTTCGATATTTATTTAACCGGCAAAAGAAGCTGTTTTGCAGTTACCTGAGTACTGTAAGCTGTAATTTAGATTTTCATTTCTTTTCTTTGTCAGAGGACGTATCCCCAAGTGGAGTTGTTTCCGTCCATCACAGCTACTCATTTGTCATGCCACCTGCCTCAACCTTGCTTAATTTCATCTGTCGGTGCATTCAAACTGATTTAGGGGAGATCTCCCTCGCTCCTCCATCTAAATGTCATAAAAAACACACAGTGTGTGGCAGTGAGGTAGACAGTAAGGCAGCTTATTGCTTTTGCGTAGAGGTGCTTTCTGGGGGCATACTGTGATTGGTTAGATGGAGAGAATGTACAGTGCATGCTGCTGACCATTTATCATACAAAATAATGACCCCAGGTTTGCTGTGACATCATCATAATAGCATTTACAGCAGGAGAGTGCGTTGCGTATATATCAGTATGACAGAGGGGATGTGGCTGTCACATTGCTATAGAAAGTGAAGGCTTGTGTGTGTGATTTTCTCTGTAATAAAAAACGGCGCCTGAGGTATCATTAAGAGTTTTGTGTGTAGGTTTCCAATGTTAAAATGTTTTAATGATCCCAGCTTAATATGCAGGGTCAACTATAAGTATAGAATTCTTAGGTTGACTTCCCTGAGTGTAAACACTGTGACTTTGTGGCTCTATCAAAACATTCTTCTTTTTGTTTGAGGAAAGGAGGTCTGTAAAGTTTTGGTCAGAATACAGAATGCTGGCTTATTCTGAATGGCCTTCAAAGTAGAAATGTGGTTTAGTTACAGCACATACCAGCTGGGCTAACAGATTCCGGGTTGCTTATTAATGTGGGCTGTAAAACTTTGAGACCATTGTCTATCAGCACATTTTCAGAGATTCACAGCATCTTAGAGGAAGTTTCATTCTGCCAGTAAAACAAGCACACAAGCAATCACCAGAAAATACCAGAAAAAATTCCAAAAAAGAGTTGTAAACAAGTAAATGATAGCAATTAAATTAAATTCTCCAGCTCATTGTGGTACCTGTGGTCAGAGATAGTTGCTACTGATCCATGAGGCAACCCTAACTTTCTACAGAGATCCCATACAGAGACCCCAGACACGTTACTGCAAATTAGCAAAGATACTGCTAATGGCAGACTTTGAAGCTTACATGAGTCTTCTGTTAGATACTGTAGTCAGGTGACAGCAAGACAGAGATAAAGTTAACGTTTTATTAACAAGAACTAACATTCTCTGTTGACATTCTATTAAATTTATCTGTCTCGTTGATTTGTGTGTGATTTTTTTCTGGTCTATTGCACAGCTTTAATTTATATAAAATGCTGTCCAGCATTTGTAATAATGTTTGGGCATGCATCTAAAGTACAGGGGTCTTTATTGCTTTGCTTTATATGTGATAAACAAATGAGGTGGCATAAAATCTATTAAAGTTCTGCACTGCTCAACTTTGCTGTCTCTCTCTCTCTCTTTCTCTCTGTGGGAGGCTTGAGATATTTTTCCCCTTTTGGGTCTAAAGTGTAGTGTCTGGCATGGCCCAATATTTGGATCATGTATGGATCATAAAATACATGGGATGTGTATACTTGTCAGTGAGGGCACTACATTTCACGGAAATATGCAGTTTTCTGTGGATATCTGCAGGGGCGAATTCTGTGTAAATTAAAATTAATTTTTAATACATTTTTTTAATTTAATACGTTTTTATTTCTAAATTTCTATGTAACTTTTTCACTTATTGCGTTAAATGCCTTGTTATTTGCGTTCTTAATACTTAAAGGTTACATTGCCATTTCTTGCACTTGCTGTATTACATTACAGTACTATTTCAGGTGAAATGGGTTTTTATATTTAACATGTTTTGATCCACAAATAGATACAGAGTTAAAGTACTTTTTGTCATTTATTAGGGTAACAGGTGGTTTAGTCAAAAGCTTAGCAATTTAACAAAGGTGCGGTTCTTGGAAAAAATCAAGGAAATTAACAGACTTGATCCGTACGAACACAAAAAGATTCATTACAGCCTTGTTATCAGGTGTTCCTAATACTTGAATATTACGTATTACACCTGTTGCATTTATACTACAGTAACAAAGCACTTTTATGTTCATCTAGGCTGTCATTTAAATTAAACTTACATTTACGTTTAGGCATTTAACAAACGCTTTTATCCAAAGCGACTTACAAGGTGAGGAAAACAACATCGCCATAAATCATAGGGAGGCAATAACATCAGCCGTACATAGTTACAATTTTTACACAGTACATTTCAGTGCTTGAGAGGCAATTCATGTTGGTAGAGAGGAGAAAAGGTTAGTAGTTTTTTTTATTTTTGTGTCAGGTATTCATGGAAGATTCAGGTTTTAGGTTTTTGAATGTAGTGAGAGATGTAGCAAACCGCACAGAGTTGGGGAGATTATTCCACCAGGAAGGGATATATAACTTGTTCACTTATTGCTTTGAAATCTGCATTCGTAATATTTGAGGGTCACACCACCACTTTACATCTTACACCTGTTGTAGGCTATTTGCATTACAGTAACAATGAACTTATAGGTGCAATGTTTTTTTCTTTTTAACTCTTGGTACACAAATAAAGAGATACAGAATGCATGTACTTTTTTTGTTATTTATTATGGTAACCACATGCATAAATCTGAAAATGCAGGATATGCTGTTTATACATAGATTTCATGTTTTATGCACTTTTACAGTTTAATAACAATACATTTCAGATACGTTTTCCACGCTGGTCGTGAGTGTGGTTAAGGCAGTTAATTACAAAGCAAGCAAGCACTATATTAACATGTTTATAGCAGTATAAAACAAACTTTAAATTCTACACTATATACATTACTGCTGCCATGTCTTGAAGCCCCAACATAAATTTCAATGCTGACGTTATATTCCCATTCTCTATAGCATTTCTGTCCTCCCTCCCTCTCTCTCTCTCACACACACACACACACACACACACACACACATATCCAAAACCTCCCATTTGCTGGCCATCAATTCCCTGACTAAAAAAGAAATGTCAGAATTAAAAAAAAAGGTCAATTGCATTTCATTATGAATAACGTTTAATAAAAATAAGATCTGTATCCCCCTCCCCCACCCTGTGCTTGTTAGTCAGTTAGGAGACACTCTGGAGACTTGCTAGAAAGAAAGGGGGTGTGGTGTTTTCAAAAGTATGTCAAAAGCCTAGGGGTTTGTCTCTGCCTAGAATTTCAATGGGAGGCTAAAAGGGAGCCAGTAAGGGGGCAAACTCAAACACAAGAATTGTGTTTAATTTCTGTCATGTTGTCATGTCTTTTTTCCATCAGACTGATGTCTTTTTCGAAATTGTCTCACTATCTCTCTCACTGCCGCTTTCAGAAGTGTGATACTGTATACTGTGTAATACTGTATACTATAACTGTATCTCTCTCTCTCTCATGTTCCCTCATGTTCCCTCATACTTTTCCTCTCTCTCTCTGTGTCTTTCTTTCTTTCTTTCTGTCTGTCTGTCTGTCTGTCTGTCTGTCTGTCTGTCTCTGACTGGGGATTGCTGTTTCTTCCCGTCCTTATGAATATAGTTGATCCATAGTTCAGACTCTAAGGGCTATCTTATAACATTAGAGATGTTTTGTTTCCTGGGGGGTATGAAGGGAAATACAGTAGTGAAGTTAACTAGCGTTAGTGAAATTAACTATCTAGAGGCCCTGTTGCCAGGTCTTAACTATTCAGTGTTGAATCTGTGGTTTCTGCATTTCTGCAGCTTCTGCAGAGTTAGAGTCTTCAATGCACATATGGGCATTTATTGATTGCAGCTTAATTTTATCTGACTCTCTCCACCTCCATCCCTTAATTTGACAGTCAAAATAGATATGGCTTATCTATAGGGCATATTCCTACATGGACACTGAGTAAGAATGGGATATTTTTCATTACACTCACACATACACTCACACATCACACATTCATTAACCACAGGAATCATTCCACATCACTTTAAGAGGAATGATGTCATGGGGTGGGTAACAACATTTTTTTTCATGGTAGCAATCTATATTTGCAGTATACAGTAACACAGTATATTTTAGAATATCATGTTATTAACACCTGATGTTATTACTGTACTATAGTACTACTACAACACTTTTTTGTAAGGATGAAAAAGATCAATGTTGTGAAAAATTGTAGGTAAACTTATTAAACAGTGCTGATAATTGAATTTTAATTCAAAATATACTAATTATATTATGGTAAAGCCAGCCAGGGAGGCATCCTATACATCAGTCTTTAACAACAGAACAACTGTTCTTGGTAATCTTAGGGGCCCTTCTGTGATACTGTCTCTTTATTTTTTTTTGCTGTGCTTGGTCGAGGTCAGGATAAACATCTCACAAAAGTTGTTGCAGAAAATTGAGTTTGTGGGAGAAAAAGAAATGACTGTGAAAGACTGCTCAGGGGGTCAAAGTTCACTCCAGCTGCAAAAAAAAGCAGTTCACTCTTTTGTTCACTCCAGCTGTCTGTTTTGTGAGACCTTGATCTGTTAGGGAGGAACCCTTTGCGCAAATTGGGGTTAACTGAATCTTGGCCATATTCTATGGTAAGCATAAGTATGTTTGTTTTTTTCACCCAACATTACTGGAAGATGAAAATAAATAGTGGGGAGAAAGGGGCTGTTTTCAAGGACCTTTGGCTCACATTCAGATGTCCAGAGATCTTTACATCCAGGAGGCTAGTGTATGATAATGAAGATAGACCATGTGGCCCAGTTCCAAATTATTTTGAATAGCCACAACTCATTTATGCTCTTTAGAAGACCAGGTAGTTCATAAGTATTGCCATTATAGCAGCTGCTTCCGTCTCAACTGCTTGGATATGCAATATTAATCATAAGATGTGATAGCTGTTAGCATTGAGAAACAGCAAAGACCTTGTTTATTAGAATGATATGTGTGATTTAAAATGAAGTATGTGACTTTTGTTGATAAAATAATACTTTTTGGTAGTCCAGTTCAATGGTTGACAGGGGCTTTTGGAGATATCATTTGACGTGTCAAATTCTGCCTCAAATAATGACATTACTTTGGGGCAGGGTTACCTGTTACTAACTGTTTTGTGGAAAACTGACTAATTTGAAACTCTTTGGGGCAGCTAGTGCTGCAAACATTTTGTGCTGCAAAAATGCTTTAAGTTGTACATTTTATGAATCTAGTCCTGGTTGTAAATGACAAGGTCATCCCATACAGCTGTTCTTGTAGCCCAACTGGTAGAGAATGGTGCTAGCAATCCCAAGATCATATGTTTGATTCCCAGGGAACACACAAAAACTATCCAACCAATTAACAGTTCAATCCCAATATCTGGACTGAACTGTTAATTGCTCTGGATAATGTAAATGTTAATATTTGTATAGTTTAGGTCTCCAGTTTACGTTTGTGTGTAAGGCTAAATAGGTATGCAAATTATATATCGGAAGGTTAAATGTAGTGGCTGCACTACTGACCTCCTTTTCTGCTAACAAACACCTGTCACACAGCATCCCAGAGAAAGAGAGGCTTTGTCAAGAAATATCCAGCTGTATTACTGCCACCTGTGAATAAGCTCCTGAGACCTGAAAAAGCAAGCTTCTGAAACAAATCAGTGTGTGTGAGCGCAGAGCTGTCATTCGCTCTGTTGGCTGAAAGTCAGAGTAGAAGCGTGGCGCTGTCGGGTGAAAGCATGGGGGAGACATCAGCATTCAGGCGATGTCACCAAGCCCCTATGCACCAGGAGCAGCCAGACGCTTCGGCAGGCATGCATGCTTTCCCTGAGAGACACACACTCTAAGTGTCCTTGAAACTCACTGACAACCTTTCCATAAGCATAAAAAAGCCAAATTCTGTCATTGCCAGGATCTGTCCCTTGGTGGGTTTGTGTGTGTGTATGTGTGTTTTAAGGGCTTTTTGTTTGGATATAGACAGCCAAAGGGACTGGTATTACTCATAACTGAATGTGTCTAATTGACTTTTGGAAGAGTCCGAGTGCTTTGAGGCTTTGAGGGTCAGTTGTGTTCATATGACAGTCAATGACACTTCTAGACAGTTCTCTTCTCTGTGACTTCCTGGCACTCTTGAGGGTTGAAGGCTTGGGATGGACACATGGCTGGTCTCAATGTATCACTTCTTAAAGTAATTTCTATATGTAATTTCTATGCTGTATGCTAAGCTATATCTTAGAGACTTAGGGGCTAGAGAGGGCTAGAGTAAAGACCATGATCTCCCCAGCTGCGGGGCACCCAATAACTCCATAACAACACAGTAAAACATTCAAAACACCTTAGAACCTAAAACTACCCACAACACCCTAGCATAATGTGATGCCGTGTAAGTTTCACACATGCAGTTTCTTTAGAAATTGTAAAAAACTTGTTGCCATATATTATAAACAGTCCTTTTTAAAAATATACTAGTGGCAGTGGGTTTTGCTTTATGGTATGTTTTAAAAAAAGATGCCCATTAGGAACGTTTTTCAGCATTAAGCTTTATAGTATCTATTTATTTAAACTTCTGTTGCTCTACTTCTCGTATGCTGTATAAGCTGTGGAACTAGATTTAAACTAACATCAGGCCAAGTGTCAGTGCACATATACTTGACTCTGCAGACTCTGCAGCTGATAAGTAGACCCCCTGGGGAGTAAAAGTGCCTCATTCTGCTGTGTGTGTGTGTGTGTATAGACACATTTCCACCAATGTAAGGCCCACAGTCACCACCTGTCAGCTGTACACACACACTCTTTCTCTCTCTCTCTCCACAGAGTGTGAACCTGTTGTGTATGTCAGCAAAAACATCATGGACCTGGATTTCTGCAGAATCAACAAGGCTAATTATAGTGATACACTGACAACTTTTTGGTGCTTTTTCAATCACTTCCCACTACCAGGTGCCTCACCACCTCCCCCTTTGCCTGTTTCTGTGTGTGAGCTCATAAGTGTTTGCTCAAACGTTTGTGTGTGTGTATGTATGTAGGAACAGGAGTTAGTGGTGATGGTGGTTGTGGGTGTTATTTTTATGTGTGACTGGCAAAGAGTTGGTGAGAAGTTTGCAAAGGTGTATGCGTATATGTAACATCACGCCAGCAGAGGGAGCCCTCACCGGAATACTGACTGCTCATGCTCCCTCTGCTGAACTCTGAACTTTGAACTCTGAACTTACTTCCTGTTTGGCATCTATATAAACCTTGCTGCCACATGGCCATGTTGCGAAGTATTGCCAGCTTTACACCTGAGTACTAAGCATTCTCTTTTACTGCCTGCTTTCCTGTGTTTTACCTATTGTTTGGTTCTCGTTTTCTGATTTTTGCCTAGCCCCTTTGTTTGACACCTGGATCAGCCTGTTTGTTTAGATATTGATTCTCTGCCTGGATTTACGACCCTCCCTTTTGTTGTGTTGCATGGTTGGACTGTCTATGTTTGTTACGACCCTTTGCCTGTACTTTCGACTTTGATTATGGATAACCCCAATAAACATCCGCAACTGGATCCTGCTTCAGCATCTGCCTCAGCCCCCTTACAGTATTGTGCGTGTGCGTGCGCGTGTGTGCGCGTGTGCACGTGTGTGTGTGTGCGCGCAAAGCAGTCTTTTTGACCTGATGACATAGGTGTGGCACCAGATAGGACAAAAGTGAGATAAAGTGGAGTGAGAGATAACATTAGTGTTTATCGTTATTGACACCACGTTGCCTCAAATGTCTTCTTAAACTTAGATCTTGTAGAGACTTGCCTTTAGTGCTGGTTGTGTGCAAATATATATTGCAATCAATTTGCAAAACAAATAAACAGATATTTATTATCGTGACATTATCATTTCCTGAACAAGTATATACACACAAAACACAAGCACAATCCCTAAAGCCCCAGAAAATAGGCTACCTCTCTAAATACAGCAACTAACATTTCAAGCATTTATATACACACACACAGACACACACACAGACACAGACACACACACAGACAGACACACAACACACAGACACACAGACACACACAGACACAGACACACACACACAGACACACACAGACAGACATTATTAACACACATAATAAATTATTATTCTTTTATTTGTTTTGACGTACCCAGTGTTTTTTTCAATGAGCTTGCATAGCACTATCTTATCCTACACTGTTATTTAAACCTGACAACATCACCAGAGTTGATAGTTGTCCATGGCATCATCATAGTGCTATGTGTCATTTCCCATGCATATGCTGACAGTGCATCCCTTATCTCTCTCAGGACTCTGGTGAGCTGTGTTGAATTGTTTGTGCTTATGTCAAGTATTTTGGTTACAAGGCGCACCATATGCGGTCATGTGCTGTCACCCTCTTCTTCGCGAGGTAGTCAGTCATTGGAACGGCAACCCCTCAATCCCACTTTGGAAATCAACACAGACATGTCATCAGCTGAGCCAGTGAAGGGGAGAACAGCTTCCTGAGGCTGAAAATATGTTATTGTGCTGTTTTGGTGTTGCTAGAAAGCTGCACCAGTGGTTCTTGAAATGCAACAACCCTGACTTTCTCAAAAGCATTGAAAGAAAGAGAGATGTAACTCTAGGCACCATGACTAGAGTCTGCTAAAACTTTGTGTGTGTGTAGCGGTGTCCATACGTGTCCTTGCTTTTGTTGGGTGGTAAGGGGTTGATAGGACCTGAGGACCATAGATTTTTATTGAAGGTCATTGTGGTGGAGGACGAGTGGCTGCGATTAAAGCAGAATAATCACAAAGTCAAGTTCTACAACTTATAGCTTTTCTTGCTTGTTGACCTTGCTCTACCTCCATTCCCTTGTAGCCCAAATACTATTTTGTTCTTTCGGGGCTATTTTTGTGTTTGAAAGCTGGTAAAGCAGAAACAGATGAGAGGATGGTTTTCAGAACCCCAGCAGTTGTTATTTTTCCTGTTCTCCCTGTATTGCACGAATTTGTTTTTGGAAAGTGCTTTTATTTTACAGCTGATATATGTGGCCTTGCAATCTTCTCTGAGCACTTTGCAAGTCTTCTCAGTTCAATTAAATGCAAGACAACTGTGCTATTATCACTAGACATGACATTTTACATTTTTGTTCTGGTTTTGAACATTGGGTTTAGTCCAGCATTTTGATTTACTGTCTGGATAAACAAGGGAAGACCCTGCAATGTTTTTGCAAGGTTATACATCAAACACACTTATCAAATCTGTGTGTATGTGTGAATACTTGTCCTGAAGTGGGTCAAAGACTTCCTGAACGTGCTCACTGGATTAGCATTGCTTCATGCCCTGCATGTCCTTTTCCACATTGTGTCCTTTCATTAGCAAAATCCTGAATTATCCTTACATGCTATGGACTAAAATTGAAGCAGCTATCTAAAGCAGATCTCACTACATTACATTCACGCATTTGGCAGACACTTTTATCCAAAGTAACTTACATGTGTACATGTGCTCCCTGGGAATCAAACCCACATTCCTTGCGCTGCTAACATAATGCTCTACCACTGTGCCACAGGAGAACCTGTAGCTCATCACTAAACTAATCAGTAAGGGGTCAATTACCAGTCCATGTACTTTTAAGTGTATGTTCACATTAGCAAATGTACTTGCTTGGTTGTAGCAATGAAGCTAAACTGACAGATTGCTAACCTAAGGTAGTTGCTCTCCTTGTTTCTGCGCCATGCACTTAGGTTGGTAAGAGAGAACGACAGCGATCTCTCTCAGTCTGGCCAATAGGAGTCAACTGCAGTGTCTGTGACCCAGTTCCAACCTCTTTTGCTTTGTCTTCCTCTCTCTTCCTGCTTCCACCCTCTGTGCTGGCACATCTCTCTCTTTGAAGTACACAAGCTAATTCCTCTCTACAAGAGAGAGAATGCAAAAAATGGGATGGTTATTAAAACTGCACAGAAACTGGAGTTATTGAGGCTTGATCATCTTTGAAGATGGCTTGTTTATATGTTTAAAATATATGTTTTGGCTCGTCCAATACCAGTTTTATGGAGAGATTCTGAATGCATTAAATTTAGCATGTATTCCTGTTTCCATGGCAATATATTTGCTCGCAACATACAGCCCATTTTCATTTGAAAACAGCAAATTTTCATTGTCCAGAACACATTATCTCAGCTCATCATGTGCAGTTGTGGAATTTTGTAGGATCATACAGTTTCCAGATTGCATGGTTAATTTTTGAACACCTTTGAAAGTGTTCAGGACCTTCAGACCTCTGCCTCAGCTTTTGTGCTTATTTTTATTTTTTTCCACTCACTTTTTTTTTTTTTGCTAATGGTCATGACCAGGTTGATTACTAAGGATCCATTTGTGGACACCTTTGAATTACCAGAATATCCATCTTCCTGTACTGGTGAAACTGAGCTGGTGGGAGCAGTTGTGTATGAAAACAAAAACAATGAGCCAGCAAGGCTCCCCTCATCTGAAGACACTGGGAAAAATGCTTCTGTATTCTTCCACCCTCAGCTGCAAATAGTTCATTTTAATTCTCAAGATAGTGGCAGGCAGTATGAAGCCCCTGCTGCGCTTCTCTGCATAGCTCTGTGGTTCTGGGTGATGGGAAAATAAGTATTGTTCTCCCTAAACATAAATGTGCATTCATCCCCTATGAAATCAAGAGAAATGCTCCAAGCTTTGGTGGTTTGATCTTAAAGGATTGACTGCTCTGAAACACTGATCCTGATCATTTTTGTGTCAGTCTTTTAAAGCTATTCAGTTTCTGCTGTGATGGGTCTCTTGCATTGCAATCTTTCTTCAGCTACAATATTATTTGTGACTTACTGCATACACACACACGCACACACAACTTGGTATCAGTTCTGCTCTGGAACAAGATGATGATGCGTTAAATAGTAATAATTTAGAAAGGGCTTAATCGGTTGTTGATAGAATGATATCAAGACTGTCTTTGGGGCTATGTGTTCAACTCAATTGTGGGACATTTATTTCTGTTGAATTTCTGAAGTTGGCCTCAGGCCTGAAAAGTCTCATCAGTGGTGCTAGGCAAGATTGCACACACATAACTGCAATGTTATTTTAAATGGCTTAATTAGTATTTGTCTGCATAGGCTGATGGATTTATATAGCACATAACTTTATTCACTGTGGAAAATGATTGAGACAATGTGACTTGTATGTGTGAATTGGCTTTCTGTATCATGCTTCAGCACTGTCTGTTACCTTCTGAAATAGAATTGTATCACAATTGCATAATGGCTACACTGTATTTTTAGACTGTGCTATCTGATCACTTACATTTCCAACTCTCCATATTCATGGGTTTATAACTTTGTAAGGGATTGGAGTTCTTTAGTGGTCTTCTATTTGACCATTCTATTGCTCCTGGCAAAAAAGTTTTTAAAATCTTGGGTTTCATAAATGAGGTTTGCCATTGCAGCCTGTGGCATGATGGAAACTTACATTAACCAGCTTTAATTGGGAGAGTATTTACCTTGCAGGCACGGTGAGGGTACATTCTTTGAGCTAAGAATATTAGAGTTGGTTGTGTAGGGCACGCTGGATGTGTGCGTGTTTGTGTTAGTACCTGTGTGCTTCTAGGTATATATCACTGAGCATGTGCTGATGAGGTGAGGGTCACAGCACACTGGAGAATGATCTGACAGAGATCACAGTCTGTCCTTAGGAAATGATTAACTTCAGTCTTTTTCCAGAGTTGCTTCCCTTAGGATGGCAGGCCAAAGAAATTTGATTTTCTGTAACCTAACCTAACTTTTCTCATTTCTGTCTTCATGGAACTTTAATGGAACTTCATGGAATGCTAGAATTGTTATCCTGTTGAAAATGTTCACAATTGTTATACAATATTAAACATTAAATTTGCCCTGGTATTTTATGTCAGAACTTTGTAGTATGTTTCTTTCCTTCTTGCCAAGGTTCAATCATGGAAACCCATTCTACCTGCTGGTAATCAGTCTCTGGGTTTGGCAACTATCCCATTCACCAGGGTCTTCAGTTCGACAACAGATCCTGACACCTTCTGGCCATTAAGAGTTCATGGCACACTCCACCATTACTCACCCTCACTTGATGAACATTTGATGTTCATCAATACAGGTGATCTCTGGGATAACCTGACACAGAGATGTGGGGCTCGCTCTCCACTGCTTCCCTCTGTGCATTTCCTTCATTGTGTTCTGTTGAATTGCTCTACTCTACTGACAAGCCGACCACTCTCTGCAAGTCCTCAGCTTCCTGCCTGCCATCCTGCTTTGTTTTAGCTACCATTCGGTTGTTGCTTGCTTGCATTTTTCTCCTTACTGTACTGTATCACACTATCAAATCCATTCATTATAAGATTCCCTTTCTTTTTTTTTGTATTGTTTGTGTGTCTTGTCAGATACTATAGTGTATTTGCACAATACAGGTGGCCCCATAGGTAATTGGAAAACCTCTCAGCATAAAACTGTATTGAGTTTTCTTAAGCTATGTTATTGTGGTTTGCTGGAAACCTATCTGAGTTTGGCAAACTAGCCTGAATTCAGTATGTGAGCCTATATATTTATTTTTTTACTCCTTTGAAAGGCATTTTTGTCTTCCAGCCATGCTGCCACTGGTTTTGTTGTTTAACTCAACTGAAAATAACTAGATTATCGGAATTATTATAGGTATTTATTTACTCAAGGTTAACACACTGTAGTCCAGAGTCTGCAGCTGTATTGTTTTATTGGGTATGTCACATCAAAAAGGCCACTCTAGATGGTAAATTAACATTGACATATTCAGATCAGTTTTAATATTATTTGCATTTCTATCCAGTATATGTAAAAGTCCTACAGGCTCCAAATTCTTTTGAATTGTATATTCTTTAAGTGCAATGTCAGTGTAATGCCTGACAATAATTTTGTTAACAGATGGGGTCATATAAAACACATTCAAATCATTCTTATAAATCAATACCATTTTGTTCACAAGAATTTTAGACAATTTATTAATCTGAAAAAATGCACAGAAATTTACACACAAAAGTAAATTTTTTCTGTAGTTCCACTTAGTTAGTTTGTATGTTTGTTGTTTGTTTCTGTTTACACATTAACCACATGTATACACATTAATGTAAGTCTACTCAATATCTTACCTTCTCTCTCTTATATGCTTATTTGTATCACACTTTTTCGCTTGTCTCTGAATCTCTTAAACCCCATCCTTAAAATGCAATTAACATTGTGACTGGATAGTGTTTGAGTGAGTGTACTTAGTGCTCTTCAGTGTGCATGCATATTTTTCTTTACAGAAGGTAAAGAATTAGGAAAAGCATGGGGACTGGTAAAAGGAAAGGATTACTAAGTAATGTTGAAAGTGTTCTGCTTGCAGTAAGTACTTATTGTATATATCATCAGAATGAAAAATTAATTAATTAATCTTTTAACAGTAAAGCCGCACTAACAATCAGGTTGACTGATTGATACATTCTTCCTGCCCACAAAAATACACAACCCTAAATTCAGTGTTTCATAAAATGTATCACCCTCCAGAAGCATATTATTGAGCTTTCAAGATTGACAGCTAAGAAATATTTGTGTTTACCACGGGTGCACCGTGGTAAAAACCACTGAAGGGTGAACAAAGGTGTAAAGAATTAAAAAATGTGTACATTTTAAAAATTCCACAAGCCACAGAATATTTCCTTACATTATCAAGATTTTAGCCATTAATAAGAACAAATTTAAATTTCCAGCTTTGCATTTAGCTGCGCTAGTCCTAGGAAGGCAACCAATGGAGAGCAGCCTGTGATCATCTCAATGTATGATCAGCATGAACCACACGCTTCTTCCTCTCCAAAGCCTAAGATCAAAATTATTCCCAGTAAAACCAATTAAAAAGCTTTTAAATCCCTAGTGACAAAGAAAGAGAGGTTGGACTTCAGCTGCATTTTTACTCATGGACCAGTTTTTGTCCTTAAATGCATTCATGGCTGTCTTTCACACTCTATTATGTATTAATATAATTTAACATGTTTCTCATTAGTTAGAATTTGCTTGCTCTGTTCTCAGCCTTGCATTGCAGTTGTAACGCAGAGTGGGGCAGAGAACCTGCAACAACCTATACCGCATAAATAGCATACCGCATTGCTCTCTGCACTCATACAGAACGCTTTGATAAATATCATTGAATTTATAAGATATGCATGCATAATGACTGGTGGTAGGAGTTAGTACAGTGTTCGACAGTACAAAGGCATCATGAGGCAAACATGATGATACATAAATTGATACTACTATTTTTGGTGATATGCTGCTATTTATTATTGCAGCATCAGAAATAATAATAACAACAACAACAACAATAATAATAAATAATAATAATAATGGCAATTGTCCTTTGTGTACTGACTCAGTGTTGTAAAGGAACATTGCAGAACTATGCTTCACTGATTTTCCTTTCTCACCTGTAATAAAGGTTTTCATTATGTTTAAATGCATTGTATGTTTATTTCCTGTTTTGTCTCTTACAATACGTCTCCCCACACATTCCCTATACTACAACAGGCAAGTTGTTTCTCGTTCTGGTCTTGATCTTAGTAATTGAACCCCTTAAGCCTAAGACAGCACAATTACATATCCATATAAAGATGACTTGTGCTTTCTAGATAAAAGGAACATAGACACTAAAGGATGAATGATAAGAAAGTTTATTGTCCTGACTTCAGCAGATTTGGACTGTGATGTGTGAGAAATGTTGTAACAGTGAAATGCTGTCTATAAACCATTAAAGCTAGTCATGTCCAAATAATTACAGCAGGGATCTCAATTCATGTTCCTGGAGGGACAGAGACTGCAGGTCTCTGGACCTTGTTGGAGACCTCTGAACTACAGCCTAGTTCATTCTTTAATTGAATATACACTAACAAAAACGTTTCCAAATGTACCATGGCCCTGTTGTATTTTCTTATAAATGCACCATTGAAGTTTTATGGTATAAGTAATATTTAATTTGGAAAACTTGGTCAATACCCTAGTATAGTCATCACTAATTACCATGATTACATGTCAGTATAATATACATAATACATCTAATAATACTCTGTACTGTACCACCACAGTACTTTGTTTTAAAGATTTTTTTAAATATGGTTTAAACAAACCATAATTTACCTGGTTTGTACCTGGAAGGTAAATCTTGAAATTTACCTTCATTTTATATCTGTAACTCTGTGAATGTGATACAGATGCATAGGTAGATTTTCATCAGACCCTGCTTAGAATATAAATGTAGCTGCCTCCTTTGGCCTAAACTCACTTGTTTCTTAAATAAGTTAATGGCATGGTCCAAAAAGATGATATTGGATCTGTTGGATCTTGGAACACTAGGAGCTACCATACACTAGTAAGTAAGGACTAGCCTGAATTTGTTGTTGTTACTGAAAGGTAGGTTGTGATTTCCTGTTGCTGTTTATATGTTTATGTGTATGAGTTTTTATACACAGCCGAACATTGTATTACACATCTACGACTGCAGTATTGACTTTAATGTTTAATATAATTTATAGTTTTGTGTCTTGTTGCTCAACTAATTCACACAAGCAAGAAGAAATAAGAATGAAAAATGCATAAGAAAAATTATTTTTTTCAGGTTCAATTAAAGGTGTAACTTTTTGCCTCTGTACCGCCATCTCTGTTTGAATGAATTGCATGATACTTCCTGAGTTATTTTCTTAACATGGACGTAGAAGTTTAAATTCTAAACAATTGCTGTAAGAACAAGCTACAAATGCTGTATACAGTTGTGAACTGGGGCAAGGTAAAGTGATTGTGTTGAACACTGACATATTTACTTGCCTAATAACAAATTTTTGTTCATTTTTAAGAAGTTATGGATAGCAGCTTTAAAGTTAAGCTTTATCGACAGCATCTGAGGCTTCTTGTCAGTTAAAACAGAAACAAATTTTGACATCCCTCAGTAAAAAAAAATAAATAAATTAATAAACTTATACTGGAAGTCTATGGCACAAGACACTACCTGCATTTACATAGACACTTTTCGTTTAAATCGGAATGAAATTAGACTCATGAATGCTAAATGAAGTAATCGGGTTGATATGGGTGTTTACATGACATAAGCTTAGAATTATATATGTTATATATGTTATATTATATAAGTTATATATGGTCTTTACTGTGTATTTGATACGCAGACACATGGGTACTTGTGCTCACATCTGCGAGTGTGATAATGATCTGTGCATTAATACACAGGCACCCAAAGGACAAAAGAGAACAAATAATTCCTGTTTGCCCATCTCTCTGATCAACACAGCAGTGCATGCTTGCCCTGAGGTATGTGGACTGTTATCAGAGCGGTCTGTGTACAGATCGTAATGTCAAAGAGAAGACCAGGGGCCAGTCAGCATTCAAGGCACAAAGCACTGGCAGTGGAGCAGACGTTAGCTCCAGGCACATCGCAAACTTTTGATAGCAGGCTCTTTGTAAGTCTGGCTCTGTTTTTTTATTGTTTAAGGGCTGAAACTCAACTGTCTGTATTTTATCTTTTCTACTGCTTTTATCAATTCTAATTTTTCCAATATCAAATTATCCAATATCAATTTCGTCAATTCCACTTGTCTAACTTCTCTTTTGTTTTAACCCATTTCTGGTTTCCTTGCATGTTTGCATCTAAAGTGAGATACCATAGCAAGCACTCTCACAACCATACATGCAAAGCTCCACAGATAAGTGGACTTTAGCATAAACAATCTAATTTCTCTTTTGGGAACAGGGATTGATAGATGCAATGTTAGGGAAGATAATTTTAAGTTACACAAAAAGTAATTCAACTGCAAGCCACCTTTTAAAAAAATAGTTTTAAAAGGACAGTTCAATCAATTTGTTTATTAGTGAATTATTTATTTATATGAACACTGCAAACAAATTGACTAAAATACCTTACAACACTACATGTGAGAGAGGATGATGCATGTTACTTTTTTACCTCACTTGGCTGTAAAGCTGTAGGCACAAAAAATGTGAGAAATACAGAAATCCCGGGGCATATGGCATCCACAGCCACGGTCAAACCGCTCAGGCTGATGCATATGAGACTGCTACAGCACTGGCTACACGACCGAGTCCCGAGATGGGCAACACACACCTTGTGGTTGTCACACCATCCTGCCATCAAACCTTCAGCCCTTGGTTAGACATTGCCTTTCTACAGACCCTTAGTCGAACATTGACTTTCTGCGGGCCGGGGGGCTCCTAGAACAAGTGTCCAAGCATGTTGTTGTGACAACGGATGCTTCCAAGACAGGCTGGGGTGCTGTGTGCAATGGGCAGGCAGTTGTTGGCAGTGCTTTTGGCCCAGCACCAGTTTCATCCATTGCTGCTGGGCAGGCATGTGCTAGTCCGCATGGCAACTGTGGTGTACATCAACCACCAGATCAAATTTGCAGATGACACAACCGTGGTGGGTCTCATCAGCAAGAACAATGAGTCAGCTTATAGAGAGGAGGTGCAGCGGCTTACGAACTGGTGCAGAGCCAACAACCTGTTTCTGAACGTGGACAAAACTAAAGAGATGGTTGTTGACTTCAGAAGAGCACAGAATGTCCACTCTCTACTAAACATCGGTGGCTCCTCCGTGGAGATTGTCAGGCAATTGTGAGGTTCCTGGCGGAGAACCTCACCTGGTTGCTCAACACAAGTTCGATAACAAAGAAAGCCCAGCAGTGCCTGTACTTTCTGAGAAAACTAAGGACAGCACATCTCCCACCCCCCATCCTCACCACGTTCTACAGAGGGACTATTGAGAGCATCCTGTGCAGCTGCATCACTGCCTGGTTTGGGAATTGCATCGCCTCGGACCGCAAGACCCTCCAGCGGATAGTGAGAACAGCAGAGAAGATCATCGGGGTCTCTCTTCCCTCCCTCACAGACATCTACACCTCACGTTGCATCCGCAAAGCCACCAGCATTGTGGATGACCCCACACACCCCTCTCACACACTCTTTACACTCCTGCTGTCTGGTAAATGGTACTGAAGCATTCGAGCCCTCATGACCAGGCTATGTAATAGTTTCTTCCCTCATGCTATCAGACTCCTCAATACATAGAACTGGAGCTGAAAGGAACACACACACCCATACACACACTTACAAACTGTTTATCCTCCACCCTGCATTATTTTGCACATATTACATACTTTTTGCTGCTGTTAAATACTTCTGGCTGCTGGATACTTATAATGCACATAGTCATTGTCTACGCTTATGTTAACACTTATATCTCTATTTCACCAGGATCACTCTGGAACAGGACTGTGTGCTGGTCAGCGCTGCACTGGGACATACTATGTCCATTGTCTGTCCCAGAAGTCATTATACTGTCTTGTGCTGTCTGCATATGTTTGATGCATATGTCTGATGCACTTTCACAGCAGCTGTCAAGCCCAGGAGAGTGGAGACTCCATCCCCAGACCATCCAGCTGATCTGGAGTCGATTCGGGTAGGCACAGGTGGACCTGTTTGCCTACTGCCTCCTCCTACTGCTTGTTTTTTTTTCCTGTCCAGGGCCTTTCTTGATACGGACGCATTGGCACACAGCTGGCCCCAGGGCAAGGTCAGGGAGGACGAGGACCAGGTCTTGCTGCTTGCACGGATTCCCCTGAGAAAGGAATTCCACATTCCACGGGACAGGGCACTATCTGGCACCCGCGCCCCAACCTTTGGAACCTCCATGTGTGGTCCTTGGACAGGACGTGGTTGACACTATCACTCAGGCTAGAGCTCCTTCCACCAGGCAGGTTTGCGCCTTGAAGTGGAGCCTCGTTGACTGGTGTTCCTCCCGCGACCCCCACACTTGCCCAATCAGCTCTGTGCTTTCATTTCTGCAGGAAGGGTTGGAACGGAGGTTGTCCCCTTCCACCCTGAAGGTGTACATGGCCGTTATCTCAGCCCATGACCTAGCAGTAGATGGTAAGTATTCGAGGAAACACAAGCTGGTCATCAGGTTCCTAAAGAGCACCCGGAGACTGAACCCCCCGAGGCCACCCCTCTTCCCTCTTGGGGGCTCATCTCTGGGCTACGGGGAGCCCCCTTTAAGCCAAAGAGTCTGTCTCTCAAGACAGCGGTCATGACCGCGCTCAACTCCATCAAGAGGGTTGGGGACCTGCAGGCATTGTCAGTCAGTGACTCATGCCTAAAGTTCGGACCTGTCTACTCTTGAGACCCAGGCCTGGCTACGTGCCCAAGGTTCCCACCGTCCAAGGACGAGGTGGTGAACCTGCATATGCAGGAGGAGGCACACCCAGCCCTTTCCTTGTTATGTCCTTTTTGTGCCCTGCACATTTATGTGGACCATACTCGAAGATCTCAAGCAAGACCTCATAATGTCTCCGTCATCTCCTTCAGGGAACAAGGGCTACATATGTAACTGAGATGTTAGTTACTCCCCCAATTTTATTCAAAAATTTGTACACTTTGATTTGGTTTGTTTCTTATTTCATGTAGTTGCTATTTTAGGTAAGGATGCATAGTGCAATTGTACAGTAGCTGGACCATGCTTGGGTTTAGACTGTTTATTACACTACTGTAAGATTCAAGTTATTGTTAGACAGGAGTTTCTATATCACTTTTCTGGACCAAAAACACATGACCTCCCCAACCACACACACAGAAATTAGACAAAATCAAAAGAACATCTAGCCACTGAAATGAGCTTTTAAAAGCTCATTATTTAAAAGCTTAAATTTAGCTTTTTCTTCTCACACATTCTTCACTTTGATGAATCCAAAAGCAGTTATGGTTTCAGTTTGCGTGTTTTCTCTTATTCCCTCCTATTTTGGCCTCTCTGGACACTTGATGGGTCAGAGGCACAATGATGGGATTTGCAGCTTTTATTACAAAACAAACAGGCAGGGTCAAATACCAGCAGACAGGAATAGTAGATAGAAGGCAAAGGCGTAAACGAGGGACAGGCAAAGGTCATGGCAGGCAGCAATCATAGAATCCAATTGTCGACGGGGCAAAACAAGACTTTGCAGTGAGTGGGAGTCTAAGCACAGCTTAAATACTGTGAGGAAATGAGGAACAGGTGAGCAGGAAATTGTCAATCCCAGGTGTGCGGCATTTTGGGTAATGTAGTCCGAAATATAATTAATATTCAGGAGACGGTTCCCTCTGGTGGCGTGGAGGAGGTGGAGCAGGGACCTCCTCCGTAACAACACTAAACAAAAATAGTATGTAAAATGTTTAGGTCTTAGTGTGCGGTGGAGGCAAATAATAACTAATTATAGTTATTATTTGCCTCCGTATTTGCCTTAACAAATAATAATAACTACACCTGGAGACCTAGACTGCCTTTTACTTCTTTTCTCCTCCCTTCAAAAATAACTGTTTTCCCCAAATGTTTGCAAACTCAATCCAGTCTACCATCCTAAGCAGATTGAAAAGAAAGGGAGGGATGGAAGGATGGTTACTGCTTTGAATAAGATGTAGATCCCTGCTGCCTGTTTTGTCAGGCCCCAGAGATCTGTGCTTGGAGGTTGGGTTCTGTGGAAGGACTGCAGCCACTGGGGCAGCCTGCATGCTGTGACATGGTTTGATCTTAGCTGTGTCAGTTCTGTTTTCAGAAATCTAGAGACCCACACACTCAATGATTACTGCCACTGTTTCCCAATGCATCATTTTGTGTTTGAGCAGGAGGAAGGAATTGCAGGGTTCTTAGAGGATAATGTATTTGTTTGAATTTACCCCTCTGTAGATTGTTTGTGAGTTCTGCCAGAACAGATAATCAGGATGGCAAAATAAAAAATTAGTTGTTTCTCTTAGATTAGATTAATTAAATTGGTTCTAACTATATAATAGGGATTATATAGGATTTTCTAATGTTCATGACTGCACTAAGATACATCAGTATGTTTCCTTGAATTACTCCATATGATTATCCTGACCAGCCTTTTCCTTACCTGGGAAAATCCTTTCATTGAATGATAAGCTAGCCTGACTTTGAGAGGATGAGCTGTTTAACTGGCAGTTCTTCTAGGAAGTGAAATATTAAACTTTTCAGCTCTCACCATCTGAAGCTGTCAGTTTTAAACATTTACTTATATAAAAAACATTTGCAAAAGTTTACATACACCTTGCAGAATCTACAAAATGTTGATAATTTGAAAATAATAAGAGTAATTATTTAATTATTATATAATTATTTAGTACTGCCCTTAAGAAGCTATTCCACCCCCCCCCCACCCTAAAAAAGTTTACATAGTTCACAACCAATAATAACTGACTTTACAAAAGTAACATATTTTAAACATTTATATACACTTGATTCTAAATACTGTGCAATGTTACCTGAAAGGAACGTTTTTGGTTTGGTATCATGCAGATATGATATGTTTATATACTGTTATATCTGGCTCTGCAAACAATTTCTTTTCAGACACACTTTGTCTTTTTACAAAATGTCTTGATTGTACACAAATTTTAAGTTTATCTCTTTCTGTTCTTTTCCCCAAATAAGTTAATATGTGTGGTTGTTTATAACTGTGTGTGTGTTTGTGTCCCCTGCTCTGTAAAATCTGTGCTGGACTGAAAGCCTCACAGCTTTATCTCTTATAATGGCCAGGGTGGAGTCTTTAGCCCATCTGAATCTGAAGCCTTTATTTATGCATAATTGCACTCCCAGCCTCTTTGCCTTTCCTTTCACAGCTAAAAACCAAGCTCATTGCAGCTCATAACCCTAACCCCCACCCCCTGCTGAAGAAAGGGGGGAGTCGGGAAAAAAAGAGATTCCGAGTTGTCCTTGTGCATAAAGTAGATTCTACACTTCAACACCTTTTTAAATTAATATTTGTGATGGGTCTATTCTGTGGCCAAGGTTTCTGTTCTGCTGCCTTTGTTCCTGTGTTTGATGTAATGGAATACAGGACAAAAAGGGAGAGACAAGGAGAGGGAAATGTCAGTAAAGTGGGTTTAAGGGGGTGCTTCTGTGAGGGCTGAAAGGCGAGTGGTGTAAATAGAGGCTGGGGGTGTTTAGACCCATGCCTGAGCTGTAAACAGACATGTCCGCCACAATGGTGTGCCACAAATGAGCATGTTCATGGCTGAAGTGAAAAACAACCCCCACTCCTGCTCGACAGGCCGGCTGCTGCTCGTAACCATCTCCACAGGACATCTGGTCAGTCATGGCTGGTCCTCCTCCTAATCAGACATTTTCTGAGACCTGCATTGGGCTTTCTTGCGGACATAGTGTAATGTCCTTTTCAGCTGCCACTTCTGTATTTTCATCTCTTTGCACAGGCCTCAGCGCTTGGGCAGTTTAATGCTTTTGTTTGGTTAATTGTGATAAGTATAGTCTCTCTGAGGTCTGCTTGAGACAATTAGACAATCGCCAGCTTTTAATGAGACAGCACTCAGTTACCCACCGAAACATCCCCTCCCCAGCTTCTTCAGTGGCCCTCTCTCTGGGTCTTTCTTTTTTATTTGGGGCTGGGGTTGTGGTTAAAAAAAAAGAATCGCCTGCAAGTTGGGCTTCCCTCTGAGTAATCAGGCTGGGAAAAAGGGGGAAAATAGACACGAATGAAAGAGGGGTATTTTGTCCTCAATCAGACTCTCGTGGGTAACACCCCTGCTTCTGAAAGACTGTGTGAGGCTTGCGTTTTATCACTTTAGAGCACAGCCATGTCTGGGAATGGGCAGGTAATGAGCAGCCATTAGCTACAGCTCAGGGAGTGAAACTGGGACTCTGCACTGCAAAGTCTAGCTGCTGCATCCAAAGAAACTGTCCTGCTCTCCAAAGAGCTTGTTTATTTAAAGCTGATGAATGCAAGAAATGCAAGAAAAAGTTCCTCAATTTGTAAAGTCCAACATTACTGTAGTCTCATTTTAAAGGGATGGGACATTTTTTGTTCTCACAAATGAAAGAATGACAACTTTACACATCAAAATGTCAGATAAGTTAATTCCCTTTTTTGAGGGAACTTGACGCTATGGGGAACACCTTCGATGTGGCTGGTGTCTGAATCTCATGTCTAGTCATGCCAAAGTAATTGGCCCACGTCAGTGCCTGATGCGCATCAGGTGCGCTTGTGAGTGTATTAGGGCACCTGTGTTGTTTACCAGGGTGAAGAACAGGCGCACTCAGCTCTTGAGGGAGCTGCAGGCACACATTGTGAGCGCTAAAGAAGCTTTTCTCTCGTCTGGCTGTCTGACTGGATGAGCCTGGGCAGATTCCCAATGGCTCATCTCCTAGGGTTCGCAGGAGACATTCTCGCTTCCCCTCATGCGGTACACCTTGTGGTAATGAGACGCTTGCGAGCGATCTTTTAGTGGGCGGGGCTTTGTCCTTAAAGGCTGTGACTCTGCCAATCAAATCATTTTGGGTCTCTTCGCATCTGAGTGGCAGAGCATATGTGACAGTGGCTCAGGCTGGTGCTTCAGAGCATTCAATCGCTGTATTACATGAGTACCAGCCGACCTGCTCAAGGACCTAGATCATAGGGGCTTCCCTGGATGCAGTGGCCAATGCCGCTCCACAGATTAGCTCTCGGGCATTGAAAGGTTCATCTCGCACAGGTCCAGGTCCTCGTCTGATGCCCCCCCAGCCTGGCCTGTCTTGTAGGCCAACTATAGGCGGGACCAGAAGCAGAGCGTGGCTGCTCGCGTGTCTCCTCCTTTTTGGGGCAAAGCATGGAAGCAGCATGATGCCAGACAGAGGAGGCACGGGGCGAAGGACAAGTATACTGAGGCTCAGGTGGGTGTGAAGCATAGCCTGTCTCACACCAACCCCACGGCCCCATATCTGTCTGTCCTCCAAAGTAACACAAGCACCCATAATAGGCCTATCATGGGTGGGACTGGTAATGACTATGGCGGCCTTTTAGATTTTATGGTCAAACTTATTTAGCCCAGCGTTACAGTCACATGGGTGAGTTGGGCTGACCCCCGGACAATGGAGTTTGTTTGGCAGGCAGCCCTTATGGGAAATAGATCTTTGGGAAATAGCTGGGATGAAGAGTCATAGATCGCTGTTGGTGAGCTCCTCTTCAGCTAGCGGTTTGTGGCTTTGAGCCCCAGTTTCACTCTGGGTGAGATCTGTGAAACTCCCCATCCTACTGGGGTTTCTCGGATCCTCATTGGATCACGGGATGAACGATCTCTGATTCCTTTACTACCTTGAAGAAGTGCCTGCTGCTGGCATGATTCAGCCCTCCTCGTTGTATATTTGGAGTTTAGGACAGGAAGGTAAAGGAAGAGGATGTTAGTTCTGGGTTGTTGTGGCTGTCGTTCACAAGCTCACCTCAGAACTTTGACTCCTCTGGGTTGTGTGCCGAGTAGTATCCTTATCTGTGCCATGGCAGATCCTCTGCCCTTCCGAGAGCAGGATGCAGGTAGAGCAGAACCCTGCTCCCCCAGAGTTATAGCCCAGAGCAGGATGCCAGTAGAGTAGAACTCCACTCCCCCAGAGCTCTAGCCCAGAGCAGGATGTGGGTAGAGTAGAACTTTGCTCCCCCTAGAGCTCTATCCTTTATGCAGCTGGCCCAGTGGCATGTTTGGGTGATGTGCTAGCACTAGCCTGTTTGAGTCTCGTGTCAAACACCTCCCTGGGTAGTAGTGTGTTGTACCATGCAGCAGGGCTCTGCGTTTAGGTGGTGTTGAAATGCGCCAACTAGGACCTTCACTGCAGAAGGCCCTTGCTTCCTTTAGAACTTGGTCAATCGGATAATGTTTGAGCGCTGAAGCCTCATTCTACCAGCTTCCCTCAAATGTCAGTCCTCGGGGTTGAGTGTTTGGCACCCTCACTACAGAGGGTCCCTCGCACCCTTGGTAACAGGCTGGCAAGCTGTCTCTTTCACTAAGCAGACCCTCTCAAAGACAGTGTTGGGCTTGTAAGCTGTTATTGCCAAGACCTCATGCAGCTGACCCAATGGTGTGTGGTGTTAGTGTGCCGACACTGGCATGGGAGATCGGGGTTTGAGTCCTACGCTGAACACCTCTCTAAGTGTCTAGCATAAACATGACAGGCCTTGTGTTTGGGCAGTGGCCCAGAGAGAGGTATTTTTGTCACCAGCAGTGTGCAAGTAGGGTGTTTAATCATGCCTATGGTGATGGTGCTTCAACATGGACCATGTGGCAGCTGCTCCCCTCGGCAGTGCAGTTGATATTGCGTTCCCCATAGCGTCAAACTAGATGCAGTGTCGAGTTCCCTCGAAAGGGAATGCTTCTAGGTTACATATGTAACCTCGGTTCCCTGAGAAGGGAATGAGACACTGCGTCTCATTACCATGGCTCACGGGCCCCTGTCTATGTCTCCATCGGACAAAGAAGTTGATGACATGCTCTACAGGTGCCCTAATACACTCACGAGCGAACCTGATGCGCATAAGGCACTGCTGTGGGCCAGTTACTTTGGCGTGATTAGACGAGATTCAGACATTGGTCACACCAAAGACATTCCCCATAGCGTCAAACCAGACGCAGTATCTTGTTCCCTTCTCAGGGAACCGAGGTTACATACATAACCAAGAGAAATTTCAATATCATTGATCTAACAGGTCTGTGTGCTGTGGCCACATTCAGGAAGCTCCTGGCCCCAATGGCAGAAACTGAAGACTTGGGTTTTGAATTGTTAATGTGTGCACTCTTGGCAGGTATTAGAAATAAAAAAATTAGTAGTTGTATAGTTTTGCACTGCTTATTTGTGGATAGCGCAGCTACTACAACACTATTATTGTTTCAAATCTATGGTCAAGACTATTGTCTTTGAACTGGCAAGAAACCTGTTTCATATTCAGTATGTTTGTTTGTAGGTGTGGGTCCTTGTTTCGAGTTTGAATTCTGCATGTTTTATTTGTTTAGTTTTTCCTTTACATGTTTTTTTTTAGTATAGCTATATGTTGCTGCATAATTATGAGACATTTTGGGTGTTTGAAGTGAGAGTTTCGCTTATAAATAGATGGCTAATGGTTTCTCAGACTGGAGTCCAAGATTGAGAGTAGAACCTCTGACCAAATGTCCATCAGTAAACTGCTGACCTATGATGTCACAAGTAACAAATACAACCTGTCAGTCTGTGTTTGTTATCGTCGACACTATGTGTGTTGAACTCTCAAGGGGAAAGGCAGCGAAGGCGAAGCAAGCAAGACATGAGTGTTACATTGGCGCCCACCCACCCTTACCCCCTCATATTTTAATTATATCTTTTCTCTTGCAGTGCGCCTCAGTAACCAAGGAGCTGACAGTGATATATGTGCTGATAAATCCACAAACACTGGAAATTAGATTAACAAAGATTTTGAAGAAAAAGGGTGACAGCTAATTTTGTACAGTGGTCCATGTCTTGTTCGGGAATGATGTTTTGATAGAGAACCGAATTCAGGTTTCTTGTGGTGGAGTGGGAAAAAATGGTAATATCAGGAGTTGCGAACCATATGCACTTTATAAATTATGCTGATATTTTTTCCCTTTACTAACTTCATGCATCCTTTTGCCAGGTAGCCATTCTTGTGCTTCTTTGTCTTTGTACTGGTGTTAAAATAATAAATGTGAGTTATGTAAGCAGAGAGGGTCTGTATGGCGGTAATTTGGTAAATCATACAGTATTTTAAATATTATTTTTATCAATTTATTTATTCTTTGCAGAGCAGTGGTTTTACCAGTAGGTGAATAGGGAAACAGTAATAACTTTGCTGTTATTATTTTATAGTTATTTTATAGTTATAAAAGTTATTATTTTATATATAGTATGTTATTTTGAACATTCAATACAAAAAGAGCACACACAAAGTATTGAAATTATAAACAGGAAATGACTCTAACTGTTAATATGGTGGGTGAAGTGTTCTAGAAACCAAAATTATAAAACTTCCATTTTGAGATGTTAGTGGCAGGGAAATTATACACTTATGATGTAAAAATCCCTAAGAGGTGTAACAACCTTAACATGGTAACACAATTCTGCAGTAAAGGGCCTTTCTTCCATTGTGCAGTTCAGTCTTTATTCACACTACTTGTTTGTGATTGTCAATAACTGTTTCCATAACAATGTCCAACATGATGATCAGCATGTCCATCTTTCCCCATAGTGCTAACAGAGTCCAAAATAGCAGTAAAATAGTGACCGTTGGTGTGTTTCCTTGGCACAGTTATAAATTCTATAGACACTAACTGTATCTCCAGTTATTGTTAGGTACAGAATATCTCCCACAAAAGCCTTGCAATGAAGAAATGAGAAATGTTTTTGAAATTATATGTTCAACTGCTGACACTGATGAGGGTCTGATTTAGGCCTAATGTACCATTTTACTCATCACCTGTATAGAGACCCTGTACCATTTTTATATAATTTGGAATTTTGTTTAAAAATGTACACAGCCATTTCCACAACATGCCATTTCTGTGTTACCTTACTCCTTTTCCTCTTGTTGTTGATGCTATCATTGAGCACTTATCTGCAGCAGTTTGGTTTGTATATTGAACAAGACTGACCTCTGTGTTTTTGAACCTACTTACTGTCTTTAAAGGCTTGATCTGCTCTCTGGAGAGAAAGGTCTCCACTTTATCCTTTTTCCAGAAGACCAGAGACAAACAAATAGAAATCATATCTGTCACTACTGATTCTGCACATCTCTGTCAGCTGCATGTGTATGATGGTAACTTCAGAGACCACTGACAATCCTTCACCCTATTTTCTGTCTATATGGCAGAAATGGCATTTTTTCAGCCTTCCCACAGCCTTGCCTTTCAGAATTAGCTCCCCATCTTGATTTGCAGGCAGCTGAAAGTTTTTTTCACTTTTCTTTGTTATTTCCCTCCTTTTCTATTTTTTGCTTTTTTGAATCTTGTGCTTCGTCGTTCTCCATCTGCTTAGCTTTTTTTTGTTCTGGCGCTCTCTCATCCCAATTTGATAATGAGGAATGTGGTGTGACCCTGACCTCCATTGGTCTGGCAATGACCTTTGAGCTCCATGCTTCCCTCCATCCTCTTTTTGACTGCTTGAATTACTTACCTGGTTTTATTGTTTATGTGTAAGCAATGTGTACACCAAACCACGAGCCACAAGTGTGATTTTTTGGCACCACAAGCCTAATATTGTTATTTTTTATACACCCAGAAATTTGGCATAGCAAGCTACGTTCTAAAGCAGTATCCAACTTCCATTAGTTGGAAGTTCCAATTAATGGAAGTTGTCATTGATTTGAGCCACACCTTATAGGTCACAACTCCATGTGACACAACTGGACATTTCCTATGTGAAGTGCATTGTTTGATGTCAGAATGTAGCTAAGATAATTTTTGCTAACCTATTCAGCAAAATTAATGTTGCATACACACACGCACAAACATTGGAGAAAGCCTTTTATTTTTAATTACATGGAAATATATGAAACAGTCTTTTTAATTATTAAATGTTTATTTAATTAAGTTTATTAACAACATTTGATTTTGTTTTTGTCTGAAAACTTTTTTGCCCTTTTTAGCCCTCTTTCCCTGGACCAAAATAACAAAGCAGGATTCCACTTCAACCTTTGACCCCAGTGGATGACAAAAGTCAGTGGTGGTCAGTAAGATTAATACCCTGTTAAAAACTCATTATTCATACTCAGCCAGAGATAAATTACACAGGAATAGGAAGTTTGAGAATGTTGTTTTATTTAAAAGACCTTTAGCCTCTGGTCAGCTGTTTGGCTTAGTGCAAATGTTCTTTTTATGACCTTGATCTAGCCTGCAGTAATGGACATTCTTTAAATTAATGTAGATGCAGGTCTAATGGCTTTGATTATGAGTGTGTATTCTGACCACTGACTGCAACGGGCCAGGTCTCCAAAGATCTTGGGCAAGATGTACTGTTCCCAAAAGTGTAATTACTTACTAACAAGTCACTATGTTGTTATACTGGGGATTTATGTGGCAGGCCGTCACTGAATCTGCACCCATTTGAGCTTTTCCCAGAGCAGTAGTATTAGGCTGCAACATAACAATTGTGGTATCAGACTTCAACATTGAAAAAGTAAAGGGGGTCTGAAAACTTTCTGAATAAAAACATGTATGTATGTGTGTGTGTGTGTATGTGTGTGTGTGTGTGTGTGTGTGTGTGTATATGTATGTGTGTATATGATGTTTAATATGTACAGTATACAGATAATATTGTTGTACATATGGTACAACACATTAATGCATATGGTAGCAGACTTAACCGTACACCGCACACCTGTAAAGGCAAAAGCCTTTACATCTCACACCTCTAGAGTATACTGCCACAACTACACATACACTTCCCTACAGTCTGCTTCCTTTCTTTCTTTCTGGTCATTATGGTGTATTTGTATGGTCATTTGTATATGAAACAGTTCATTGGACAGCTATCAGTCAGTGATCTTTACCAACCATCTTCTTCATTACAAATGTGCGAGTGTGCTGAGGGGAAACAATATAGAAATACAAACCATGCTGCTATAGGCATGCTTGCTGTATTGCTAAATTATTCATCCCACCACGTCCTCACCTCTGCATTAAGCTGATTGTCACACCTGTGCTACGGAGTAGTACATAAATCTGTCTGGATAAGCCATGTTCGATACACACACCTGTTTGTAACAATTTATTTATGTTTTAATCTACATATCACACTTTGCATTGTTAAATCACTGCAAACGTACAGCCTCTGGTGGCGTATTGATTTAGATTTAGATTGATTTAGTATGACTTTTAGTATGATGATCATGATTTAGATACCGTATCTTTAGATTTCAGCATTGTAGGCATTTTAGTAGTTTGTCTGTTTGTAGGTCAGCATTGTTTCTATAGCAGTAAAGAGTGTTTCCATTCTGTCACAGTCACTTTCTTCTAAAAGACAGACATGTTGACAAATGATTTCTCCAGTCATTTGCTTACACAATAGATAGCTCTGACAAATTCCACCTGCACCATGATTAATGCTGCCCAACCCCTATTCACCATCTTTCTCTGTCTCTTTCACTCACTGTTTTGTTTAGTATCTCTGTCTTGGCTCTGTCTTACTTTCCCTTCCTTTTTTGCCCATCTCTCTTTCTCTCAAGGGGCTGCACATCTCACTGAACGCAGATGTGTGTGTTTATATATGTGTCTTTGATCATGAAGGTTTTCCAGCTTCTCTTTGATAAAGCAAAATCCCCACGCTGTAACTACGGTGTTGTTAACAGTGGCACAGCTTAATCACAGTCATGCATCTCAGTCAGCTGTTCTGCTCAAAGCCTGGCTAATGTCTTTTCTCCTTCCCACAGCTTATTTACTGTATGGATTTAAAGATTTCAAGGTCTAATGCTTTACAGTTATTTAATGGACATTTATGAGAATTAGGATATCCAGCCGAAGGATGTAACACATGCATATAACACAAATTTGGCCATATAGTTAAATGTTACTTTGGTGCTGTCTGGGGGTGGGCAGTATGGCAGAATATTATATCACAGTGTCAGTAATAGTGTATCACTGAAATGGTATATATCACAATATAATATACTGATTCACTGAATTCACTGACTTCTTAACTTTGTGGCATTATCTATTTTTTGGTAATACATTTCATGAAAAATAACACATAAATTTGATATATGTATGTAAAAGTAACTTCATTTTACAGAAAATTATAAAATTAATTTTACAATAAACTTCTGACTTTTGGTCAGAATGGTATAGAAAAATCTCTACTGTTTGAAACATTTTTACTGTCATAAAATGTAATACTGTCACATTGCCATCATAACACAGATCTAGTTCTGTATGTGTGCTCCCCTCCAATCTGGTCTGCGTACATTTGTATAGAGGAGCATAAGAAACTGGTGTGATGGTGGGGGATAAAAACGGTCTTACAGAAAGAAACAGAGAGAGGAGGTTTTTTTGTTTGACGGAAAGGATAATAGCCTCTCACACAGTATTAAAAAACCTATGTAGCACCACTGACAGACAAGATCACCCAGTACTGTGGAGCGGGGAGCAGAGGTGGCCTTGAAAGGCAGGCCCCAATCTTGTACTCACAGGGCTCGGGTTTATAGTACTGTATCCTGGATTTACATTCACCTAGAGGGGACACATCATACCAGCCTGTAATGAAAGGCTGTACTATGCTCCCATGCTACTGCTGCACATCGATTTCGATAGTACATGAGGGGAAAAAGCTCAACGCATTCTTGTCGGTCAGGTTTATATTTTGTGAACGCGTTGTATTCTGTATTTGTATGAGTTATGCATATTCTTATGATCAGCATTTGTTCAATATGCTTAAGGGTGCACTTTTTTAGTTTCATAATCTTTTTTCTATTCTCTTTTTTATTTTTTTGTGTGCAAATATGTGGTGGTTGGTAAGAGCCCTCCTCAGATCATGTTCCCTCCACCCATCATTGTTCAGCTTCATTCATCACTGTTCCTCTCCGATTGGCTGGCCTCCTCTGCCATGGGCATTTTCACAGAGGAAAATCAATCAGAGGAGAGAACCCAGAGACAAGGGGGGCCAGGCCAGGGCCACCCTGTAATGGAAAGTCTGTCCATCATTTTCAACACAGATCAGCTTGTGACCTCCCACTTTGATCAGAAACAAATCCATTTCTACATGTTAGCATATTATTGCTGGGTATAAACATATTGTTGTGTCAGGTTACACAGCACTACCTCTGCAAATTAATACATGCTTAAATATATATATGCCTTTGCATAAGTGTTTTTAATTCATTCGCACATCGGCACATGCACTTCTGGCTGCTATCGAGCATGCTTTGTATCTGTCAAGTGTTATTTTCACGGCCTGACCCAAAGCAGTGTGTACTTTACATTTAATAGACAACACAAAAGGAGAGAACACTGGTCTGTCCGTCAGAGCTAAGCTCAAGGTGTAGGATTATTATCAGCCTCTCTTTTCAGCCAACTGATCTTAAAAATAGACTTCATTTGAAAAGGGGTGATATAGGGGACACATCATCATGCTATACTTACCAATTATGCACCTATTGAGATCAAACCAAATAGTTACATTTTCATAAATCAGCAAATAATATGTGGCACAATGTTTCATAGTAATAGATCCTTTGTACTGTTTATTTGTCATCTTTGAAACAGGTGCCAGTGCTATGCACTTCCACACCCCATTTTCAATTGTTGTCTTTAAAGGCAAAATGCACTGTCATACTTAAAACAAACTGATAAAAACAATGAATAAATTTACAGAATGATCCAGAATGTTCCAGAATTTTCATAGTAGTGTCAGTCACAGCTATAAGAGATTAAGCCATTGTTGTGTTATGTGCATGACGGTTGGTCTGAGACAACCGGACAAAAGAATACTAAAGAGGCAGTCCAGTGGCAGTTTATGGGGGTCTGAGCCCCAGTGAGGGGCCATAGTGACCTGTGCTGAACACTTGCCCAGGCAAAACCCTGTTGCCACTTGCCCCTCAAGGGCCAGGTGCTTGCTAGGAGGGCATCTTGCAGGAGGGCATGGGAATATATTGTAATATACGGAGAAAGTCTCTGTTACAGAGTGTTGTTGAGGACAAATTGCATTTGCAATTGCATTTTCTATGGGTGTAACAGTTGTGACACAATTAATTTAATTATTGGAACGTACAATGTGTGCCACATTTTAAATAAAAACGCAAAATCCATTTGCAATAGCATTTCTTATGTCTTACATGTTACGACCCGGTTATATTTAAATTGCAATAGCAATTACCCGTTTGTGATTTCATTTCCTCAGCATCACATTTTAAGTGTGCCAAAACTCTAAAAGCAATCGCAATTTTCTTTGCATTTGCGGTTACGATGCCTGCACACAAACCTGTCAATCAGTGTCAGGGGTGAGACTGTACTATGGGGCGTGTTTGTGTTGAGAAGTGATATCACTCTAGGTCGATGACTAAGAGGGGAAATGTCAGGAACAGACAATTGTGCCGAATGCTACAAACCTAGGGATCCATTTATAGCTGTCACTAAATATTTCTAATTAACTGCTTACGTATAAGATTTTATTTTTTTACTTTTTTACTACACCTTTTTTTGTTTAAATTCTCATGCGTCCTCCCTATTCCAGTTTTTTGTAAAAACTTCATTCAAGCATTATCAGTGATTTTAAATTATTATGAATTTTTAAAAAATGTTATACACTTTCTGTTCTAAAAAATATTCACACAAACCTAGTTCATTTCAAAGTTAAAATGATAATGTATATTTAAAACATTTACTAATTATTTTATATTTATATCAAAATAATATAAACACTTATTTATTTTAGATGGTAATGAATTATTATTACTGTTGTTGAATATTTTTATTTTCCTTAATATTCGCTAGCTACTAATATGGATTTATGGACTACTAATATAGAATTTATGAACATATATTTTGGAAAATTAATATTAGATTTAAATAAACCTGTCATGAAAGATTTATTAGACTGTATTACTGCAGCATGTTTGATCAGGGCTGGAACTATGAGACCAGTGACATTTCATGAGCCTGTCTAACCTTTCTCAGCTTTTAAAAGTAGGCTTAGAGTATTGTCCACTTCTTCATGACCAGGCCATTATACAGACTAACTCTATACCTTCTATACATTCCAGACGAATTTGTTTAGCAAATTATGGAGATGCAAAAACGAGTTTGTTAGTCCCCTCAGTTTCTCACTCTGCCATTTATCAAACCTGCCACCAGTGGGCAGTGGCATCGAGCTCCACTCAGCCTCTCTCACCACACAATCTAACCTCAACACCGCTTTAAGTGAACATCAACATCACCAATATGAAGCCACACTGCCAAACTCGAAAACTACTTACAAATGCAAACCCATGTCTGGTCAGTTCAGACACATTTTTTATACACCGTTGTTACCTCAGAATGCCACAGGAAATCTGATGAAATGAAAATCTGATACAGAAACTAAATCAAAGTTTAACAGAATTTAATTGCATTGGGGATAGTTTTATCATTTAATTATAATTTAATTTTCAAATGTATTTTGTGTTATGTTTAATATGCACACATTTTTAATTTGTTTTACTTTTAATAAATTAAATTATCTAAATTGATTTTAAAATTTGTTTACATTTTTAATGAGCAGCTAATAATGTTAGATTAGTGTTTCTATTTCAGTTATTATTTATATTAGTACAGTATGAGTATGAGCTCATTTGTAATGATTAGATTGCGAAAGTACTTGATTTGCAGTCATGCACATCATGTGAAATAATTATAATTGTTCGCTATTGACAGGATCTTAATTTTTAATTAGCCATTTTGAAAATAACACTTTTTTCTCTGTTTTTGCTAATATGTACTTAATTAGAAGTTTTAATTCTAGTGTAAAAAATTATGTGTATAACAGGGATTTCTGACAGTATTGAAATTGACAGTGGGATTCTGGTGGGATTTAAGTTGTCTCAGCATTCTGGCATTAATTTTATTTTGTTCCTGATTATCTTCGGAAGGAGTATGGCTGTAAATTGTTCAGACGTTGATTTAGAATTGAGCAGCAGAACAAGGCAGATTGTTTAATTTCTGTGGCTTTTGAAACAGACTCTACCACTGAGACTGCCATATAGACTGTTGTTAAATTCTAGTTAGTTTGTTTGCTTGTGTTGTATTTTTTTTACTGTTTTTGACATTAAAGTATCTTTAAAATGGTTCTAGAAAATCTAAATGTAGATTTTTACTCAGGTTTATATTATTAGTTTTTATAATTAAATTATAAAAAATGTATGAATTTATATTAGCAACTAAAATATTACCAGCTTTACCAAGTTTAGCCATAATTTCTGCCTTTACATGCATGCAGTTAACATTCTAACAGAACAATGTTAAGCTTGGACTTTATTTCACACATCTTTAACTAAACTTTTATTTTTAGATTAAAGTAGTTCAGTATCAACATTTCTCTATATGCTGAATTTCTGCACCCTTACCCAAACTAACGCTGAATCCGAGCATGGTCCTAATCCCTCTCCCAACAGTTCATTCCTCTACTGAATGCCACATAATGCTGTAACTCAAAAGCGTTGACCCTTACCCTAACCCTAACTCAAATACATGAAGCTCCCAGGACATTTTGCTTTATTATAAGGAGGCTGGTTTGTTTTGGCAATTTAAGTAAAATCAGAAAGAGAACTGGAGCATGTTTATTTGTTTTTTATTTTGTTTGTGTTTTTGACTCTCAGGAGGGCTATAGGGTAATTGTGCTGAACCCCAACGAGAACTCTCTGGAGGTAGGGAATCTGGCCATTTATCTGGCCAATAAACCACCCCCGGGCACTTCTGATGAGCTTGCTGAAAAGAGAAAGGGGAAGGAAGAGAAGGATAGCAAGAAAAAAATACTTTAATTAGAAGTATTACACCCCACAGAAAGAGAGAGACTGAGCACATCCCAATAAAAGTGAGTGATAATTATGGATATAAATTAAAGTGGGTACCCGTCTAAAACACACAATCTGTTACACACACAGCATACACAGCACATAAAATAATTTGTAATGAAAAGCCATCAGGAAAACTGATAAAGTCAGTTTGAAATAGAAAAGATTGTCTGCGCTATGATAACACTGTCTTTAATTACCACTTGATGACCACATCATGTATGGTTAGTGTGTGTGCGTGTGACTCGTCACCTTCCTTGTGCTGTAATTTACTACCACCATTGACTCACTCGTGGTGTGTGAGCTGTTAACACACTTCTGAGGCTACTTTCACACGTTGAGGTATAATTATCTGTGCTATTAACATGAAGTCGACTTTCATACTGTCATATCTCTGGGTTCCATTCTCTTTGTAAATTGTCTTAATTACCCTCTTATTATTACAGTAAACTAACTCCGGCATCTAGCTTTCTTTCAATTCAATTAAATTCAACTTTATTTGTATAGCGCTTTTACAATGTGGCATTGTCACAAAGCCACTTTACAGGGAGCAAAAAGGAAAAAAACAAGGAAATATATACAATGATACAAGTAACAACGGTATGTCAGTTATCGATGTCAAAGTCAGATATCTACTATGGAGTATCAAATATCTATTATCCGCAGTCTCCCAGTGAGCACTCCAACACGGCAACTGTGGCAAGGAACCCAAACTCTAATGATGAATGTGGAGAAAAAAACCTTGGGAGAACCCAGGCTCACCGGGAGGGTAATTTCTCCTCTGACGGCTGCAATCAGTACTTTGGTGTAAGGGTTTATATATTTACAGCAATCAGTCAATCAGTATTCTGATTGTTTTAAAATTAAATTTTATAGGTTTGCAGCATCGTAATCAGTGCTGTTATGATTTAGTATTGAATTACAGTAATGACTAGTTTTAATTTGGGTCTGGTGAGTTTATATTTATTTTATGTTAGCCTGATGGCTGACATAATACAATGAGGGATGTTTAGGCGAGGATGCCGACGTTAAAATGAGACTGAGAGCAGCTATAACATCAGACTGCTGGTATAGACAGAATAACGTATTTTACTAAGAATATGAATATAGATTAACAGTAGCATTAATGTAATAGGTGATGGTGGCGGTTGATTTTTCCACAGTTCCCATGGTGGTCACCCCCTCCTTAGTCAGGCTGTTGTGAGCATTGTCTCATCAAACTGGACCTAATCTGTATCCCTTAGAATCCCTTGGAGGAGAGGGAGAGAGAGGGAAACAAAACAGGCTTATATTAGTGTAGGGGCTGTTCACACAGAATGTGAAAGCCATGTGGTAAAGTGGGTAAAAAGTGTGCTCGGTTCCGGTTAAGCCTAGCTGTTGCGGCCTAGGTGTGACAGTAGTTGAATTAGGTGAATACTTGGCTGAAGAGCTGGGTCTTTAGTTTAGACTTGAACTCCTCGAGTGTGTCTGCGTCCCGAACATTGCTAGGGAGGTCATTCCCCAGCAATGTTCAGAGTTTTGGTGCTAGGTAGGAGAAAAATCTGCCACATTTAGGCGTTTTTGATATACTTGGATATTCTTGGACCACTATTTTGCAAGCGCAGTGTCTTCAATGGATTGTATTCTGAAAGTCATTCACAAATATACGAAGGCACTAAACCATGTAGGGCTTTAATTTTAAAATACTATTAATTACTTATAATGCGATGCTTTACTGGTAGCCAGTTCAGTGTTGCTAGAACTGGGCTTATGTGGTCGTATTTCTTTGATCTAGTGAGCATTCTTGCAGCTGCATTTTGGACCAGCTGAAGCGTATTTATTTGTTTTGCGTGACACCTCCCCATGAGTTACAAAAGTCAATTCTTGAGATCATAAATGAGTGGATAAGCTTCTCAGAATCTGAGACAGACATATCAGCATGTGACATATCTTGGAAATGTTTCTAAGGTGTAGGAATGCAGTACAACACATATTGGAAATGTGACTATCGAAAGAAAGGTTCTTATCTAACATCACACAGAGGTTCTTAACTGCGGAAGCTGGTACAATAGTGCAACCTTCAATCTTCAAAGGATGTTGTGGTCTGTCATATCTAGTTTAGAGCTATTGGGTTCAATAATCAAAACCTCTGTCTTATTCGAGTTAAGCAGAAGGAAGTTGTTAGCCATCCATTTTCTGATGTCGTTAATACAGTCTGTTAGCCTGGAAAAACGATGGGTTTTACCAGGTTCTGAGGAAATGTAAAGCTGAGTATCATCAGTGTAGCAGTGAAAACTGATGTTGTATTTCTTAATAATATCTTCAAGGGGAAGCATATATAATGAGAAAACAAAAGGACCACAAACTGAACCCTGTGGCACGCTGTATTTGACCTGCAAGTAACAGGACTTTTCCTTGTTAACATAGGCAAAGTGGTAATGGTCAGTTAAATAGGATTTAAACCAGGCTAATGCTTGACCACTAATGCCAACACAGTTTTCCAGTCTATCAAGAATAATTTTATGATCTATTGTATCAAAAACTGCACTGAGGTCCAGTAATATAAGAATAGAGGTTTCACCGTGGTCAAATGCTAGAAGGAAGTCGTTTGTAACTCTGAGCAAGGCTGCTTCTGTGCTACGGTGGGGCCTAAATCCTGATTTAGAAATTTGTCATATATGCTATTTTTTGCAAAGAATGTCTGAAATTGTCCAGACACTACTTTTTCCAGTACTTTTGATTAAAAGGGGAGATTTGAAATTGGTCTGAAGTTAGTCAGCTCTCCCTGGTCGAGATTTTGCTTCTTAATGATTGGCCTAATAACTGCCGTTTTAAAGGCTGCTGGAACATAGCCTAATTCTAATGAGGAATTTATAATATTGAGCACTGGTTCCGACACAGCAGGAAAAACTTCTTTCAGTAGTTTAGTGGGAATGGGATCTAATATACAGGTTGACGATTTTGATGAGTTCAATATTTTTAAGAGCTTGTCCACTGAAATGGCAGTAAATGAGTCTAGTAATACCTGAGGCATGCTGTAGTACGCAATGCTATTAGACATAGGCAAGGCTGGTTGAATAGATTCAATATTTTCTCTAATTTGCTCTATTTTATTTGCAAAGAATTTCATAAAATCAAATAAAGTCAATTAATAAAGTCAGATTTGCAACAATATTAAAAAGAAATCGCGGATTATTCTGATTTTCTCTGATCAGCTTGTTTAGGTAGTTAGATTTTTAGAGACTGTTTGTATTTGTGGACACTCTTTTTCCATGCATCACGCCATACCTCTAAGTTTGTATTCCTCCATCTACGCTCCATTTTTCTAGCTGCCTTTTTAAGAGCTGATAAGTCGTTATTATACCATGGTGCTGGCACTCTCTCCTTCATCTTCTTTAGTCTAACTGGTGCGACAACTTCTAGGGTACCTGAAAAAGCTTTGTTTAAGGTTTCTGTCACAGCATTGAGATCTTCATTGTTGTTTATTACATGATGCATTTGAGACAGATCTGGAAGATTGCTAATAAAACTATCTTTAGTAGTAGATGTGATTGTTCTACTTGTCTTTGTCGTGGTGTTGGATGAGAGGGCTTATCTAACATTACAGTGTAGAAGACAGGGCAGTGATCTGAAATAGCATCGCTCTGAGGTAATATTTCTATGTTGTTTATATTGAGTCCAAATGACAGGATTAGGTCTTAAGTGTGATTACATTTATGCGTGGGTCCCGACACCTTTAGACCAATGCCAAGGGAGTCCAGGATATCCACAAAAGCTGTACGTAATGCATCATTTGGGTTATCGACGTGGATGTTAAAGTCACCAACGATTAAGGCCCTATCTACGGTGACTACCAGTTCTGACAGGAAATCTGCAATTCTTTAAGAAAGTCTATATGATGGCCTGGTGGTCTGTAAATGGTAGCCATGACAAAAAGCAATGGTTTGTTGTGACTGTCTATAAGTGACATATTTAACACCAATATTTCAAATGATTTAAAATTGTGCTTAGATTTATAATTGACATCAAATATTTTGCTATAGATTGTAATAACACCGCCACCTCTATTCTTCAAACGAGGCACATACTTATAGTAATAATCCCATTCAGGCATATGAAGTCGTCTGTTTTAAGCCAGGTTTCTGTCAGGCACAGCGCATCCAAATTGTGGTCTGTAATAATTTTCAATTTTCACCATAGGTTCTTTATTTGAAAGCGACCTGATGTTAAGCAGGCAGAATTTTAGCATTTTCATGCTATCCGTTTGTAGGTTGTTTCCTAGTTTTATATTAATCAGATGTTTGTGTTTTGATTTAAGGCGTGTGTTATGTTTGTTTGTTCGGGGAACAGACACAGTCTCGATATGTTGATATTTGGGGGGTACAAACTCTATGTGCTGTGTACAAACTATAATTGTGACCTATGTGACATGTCAAGGCGGCTTGCAGGCGGACGGATACGCCGATCATTCTGCTTCCTGGGCCCTGGATAGTCAGATACTAGTCATTTTAAGACTATTGGTCAAATTTCTATTGGACAGACTGTTTTAAGACTATTGGACAGCAGCTCCTCCCCGGGAGGGATGGAGGCCATCTCTCTTTAACAGGTCAGGTCTCCTCCAGAAATAATTCCAATTGTTTATAAAGCCTATATTATTCAGCGGGCAGCACTTAGACATCCAGTCATGGAGGGACAGTAATCTGCTGTAAATCTCACTACCCCGGTAAGCGGGTAAGGGACCAGAGCATGTTACATTGTCTGACAAAGTATTTGCAAGTTCACTCACCTCCTTAATGTTATCTTTGGTAATCTCCGATTGGCAGAGTATCATGTCGTTTGTGCCAACGTGAATAATAATCTTAGAGAATTTTGGCCAGCACTTTCAATTTTGATCTAATGTCAGATGCTCTGGCTCCTAGTATACATTCAACAGTGGTGGCTGGTGCCTCTATTTCCATGTTCCGTAAAATAGAATCGCCAATAACCAGGACGCTTGATACCGGCATCACAGCAGGTGCATTGCTGAGTGGGGAGAACCAGTGAGACAGTATAACAAGAGCAGGAGAGTGGCGCCGCTTTTCGTTACGACTATGCCGCCTGACTGTCACCCAACTGCCCTGCCCTCGGAACCGAGCCATGATCATAGCATGTTATGCTAGGTGCATCCGAAATAGTGTCTGTTAAATTTACACCCTTACTAGTCTCAAGAAGTGTTTGGATGCGTGATTCTAATTCTGCAACCTTCTCCGTCAGCCTTACTACAGCCTTACATTTAGCACGTGTAGCCCTCCTTGCTGATGGAAGAAGCTAAGCTATGCATGTGACATGAGGTGCAGGTTACGATAACAAGAGGGGAAAAAGTTTTATAACCATTTACGGGCTGAGAGACGGAGATCTCTGTGTCCGGTTGCGGCACAGTTGATGAAGTCATCAGCTGCCTGCATCAGGCTGGGGTGATGTTCATCACGCCAGGCCGGGACTGACGTGAACAGGCCCAGGCAAACTTCTCCACCACCTCCCACTCTGCACCCACAGAGCCACACACACTGGATAGATCCGCCATTAGAACAGCTTGACAATAATCCTTTAGTGAAGAGGGTAAATGAGTAGGTACAAGCTACTTCTGGAGCTGCTCTTAAACTTCTACAGTATTGCCTATATAAAATTGTTTTGTCTGTCACACACACACACACCCTCACTACGAAAAAGTCTATGAAATAGTGACCATTGTGTGACTATTGTGTGACTTAGTGTGAATCTGAGATTTCAACACCTCATCCATTTCTGAGCCATTTCATCAGTGCTGCTGTGGTGAATAGAGGAGGTTGTTCACAAAGTTGCTTTGTATAACGGGAAATCTCACGGTCAATATCTATGAGAACCCAGTGTTGCTGACATTGTCATTTGCCGCTGTGAATTTATGAGGAAGAGATAGAGAAACAGTGTGTGTATGTCTCGGAAATGACGAAGACTTCACAGCTTTCGCTCTCTCTTCCTCCCTCTTTCCTTCTGATACTGGTGCTTTGTAGGTCTTGCAGTGTGAGATTGCTAGAGTAACTCTTTTCGGCCGAATGGTCTTGCTGTATTCTGCACTGCAAGGTTGGTGACTTTTCACATGCTGCCTTACCCAACCGCTGGACAGAAGCGGGCCACACTGAAACAAGGGTGGGAATTCTTGTAAGGACTGTTTACGTACTTTCTCTAGTGTCTAGTGACACTAAGTCATAGTGTTTACACTATGTATTAGTGTTGTTTATTTTTTGATGTAATTGTCAGTGGCTGGAGTGGTATTATGTAGTGTTCTGTCTTAATTTTTTGACTGTACTTTATGTAAGCTTTAGTATCATATTTTGTAATACCATATGGCTAATAAAAAATCATATTTACATGTAAGACAGGGCAAATAAAGTAATATTTACTTTATTTTATACAGTAAATACACAGTAAATGTTTAATAGTTGGTCATTGGGAAATACATATTGAACATTATTCCATTATAACATTATTATGTTAATAATAATGTTGCAATATTCAAAAGACAGCTGAAAACACATCTCTTTCGTGAGCACTTAACCTCATCATAAAAAAAAATTATTTCCCTTCATTTCCTATCCCTCTTTCCTTTAAATCTCTCCCTTGTTGTAGCATATGATACTCTGAGCAATGTCTGAAACTTGTATTGTGAGTACTTATTGTGTCTAGTTGCCTCTTCAGGTTGACTCGCTTGTTGTATTCCGCACTTGTAAGTCGCTTTGGATAAAAGCGTCTGCAAAATGAATAAATGTAAATTTTGTAAAAATGTAAAGAATGATCATTATTTGTCATATTAACATGTCCCAATCACTGTATATGAAAAGTTATAGCCCTGTGTCTCTAGCACATGTACAAATTTGCTTACATGAACACTTTTAACAGGTTTGTCATTATGTGGTAATTGCATTAATGTACAGGTACACTGGTGTGTGTGTGTGTATCTGTATTTGTTTACTCTCCACCCACCTTCTCAGCCTGTAGAGTAGAAGGCGGGTCACACTGAGTCCCATTCTCTAAAACTTTTTAATCTTTTATAGTGGCATTGTGGCTAAACCTCCTCCCCTCCTTGACTCCCCATCAAGCACCAGACCACCTGCATGTCGCTCCAGGCAGACCCTGCAGCTCCAGCCTTTGGTAGCAGTGAGTTGATTAATACACTTCCTTACCCCCATTAAGAAACCCTTAACTGCCTTTAGCACTCTTACTTTTTAGCCCCCTCAGGTTGAAAGCCTAATCTCCCAGCACTCTTACAGATCATAGCCCCAGCAGTTCACGTTTGCTAATGCTGAAGAAGAGGGATGGACATAAGAACCATGGGCCCAAAATTGTGAGGGTGGCATACAAAGTTTTGGGAGTTCACTTTACTCTGAATTTGAGGTCTAATCCAGTTACCTATTTTCTGTTAGCCAAGCGGAGGAATATAAAAAACAAAACCCACATTCAGAGCTTAAGAAGCCTCCAAAGATTTCATTCAGGCCTGAACAGACCGGCTTAGGGCCCCAGCCCCAAGGGGAAAAGTGCAAGTAGACAAAAACCCTGTACGCTCAACCTTCCTAATGCACCACTTATTTTTGTAAATGGCTAGAATCCTTCCCCTAACACTTTTTCTCACATTTCTTGTTGCATTTTTTGTAAAATGTTCCAAGCGATAGAGAAAGGAAGAGTACTTCATTAAACATTCAGAGGCAGCAGCTTGTGGGAGGTGTTTTTCTTTTTTGTGCTTTTCTATCTCTTCATTTATTCGTAAGTGCCTGCAGAACTTTAAGTGTCAGATCCTTGTGGAGATGGCATGAGTATATTGAATGCTTGAGCATGGTGCTTCTCTCTCTTTTAATACATCATGTGCACAATGACCTAACATGAGAAAAATAAAGCATTCATTAACCTCTGCAACATGGTGCTGCTTTTTGTCAAATTGCCATGAAATTATTTCTAAGGCAATAATATTTTTGGAAACAATGCTAAACGTGTTATTGCTGCTCATTATGCATGTTTAAAGAAAATTATCACCTTTATAAAGTTGATACATTTTTAATGCATTTGTTGCTGTCCAGAAAGGCATATTGTTTTCTTTTGTTATCCAGTGAATTAATTCTTGTATTACCACTGACACTGAGTTTGTACTCTGTAAATACTAAGGACAAAAATGTTTTGAAAAAATGTTTATCCAAATTTAAAAACTTGATTATTATTATTAACTTACTCTCATATCATATCATCACCTTACCCAGTTCCGGGTTAAAAACTCCCTGAATGCTTTACCAGTATCTTACATATGATTATGGATGGCACCATGTTTGTGCTGACCCCAAAAACAGCCCAGAAACATTTAAAGGATTTACTGGTGGAGACATCTTTAAGAGCTCAGCATCAATTCAGGGGTTACAGCTGGTGTTCCTACTTTGTCTACCTGTACTGCCTCTATCATTTCCACAGGAACAGCATCCATTATTTATCCCTTGTCTTCTCTCTCCTGCTGCCCCAGGGTGAGAGGAATCTGAATTTTGGAGATGTACTGTTATCCAATGTCTGATTCGTACATTCCTATCTTATTACATATAGTCCAGCTAAATCTAAGATATCAGGAGATCTGTATTCTGGTTCAGGTTGTATCAACCTCAGCCAGTGTTCGTGTAGCTCAGGGACACTTTCTGGAGGTCCTCTATGTGTTTGTGAACTTTGAACTCAAAGACCTTTCACATATCCCACATTGCAAAGACAAGCATGGCAACTGGACTGCTCTTAATCAAACTTCTTTACTGGTGATATGACTGAAGCAGAGGTCAACATCCCAGGTTACATAGTCCCCTGTTCTTTAGGTGTGTGTGTGGGTGTCTGCGTGCATTAGTGTATTTATTTTGTGCTTAACCTCTGTTTATTATTATTACACAGCTCCCTTAAGCCTCAAACATGCTGGCTGAATTCATGTTAACGGAAGAGGAATACAGAGAATATTTTCAGAGACCAACATAAATATACGTTAAATTGTACCATGCACACTACTTTTGTTACAATATATCCAGGCAGTCATATAAATCAGTTAAGTTTAAATGTAACACCAGTTTTCCCTGATTCCTTTTTAAATTTGTTTGGCAGTCAGTGCCCTATGAAGGGTGCAAATTTCCATGTAACAGAATAAAAAATATGTGCTGTCATTTCATTTATATTTTCTAATTAATGGTGTAAATATTAAGTGTAGTAGTTGTGATCATTTGTATGTCTGTTACATGAAAAAATAAACAGTACAATATGTTAATAAAGACCATTACTGTAGCTGTATGTGCAAGTGAAACCTGCTTTGTTTTCTTAAATCACATGTTAGTCAGGTCTGAGTGTAAGGGGAAAAAAAGAAAATGAGCGCTACCCAGCAAACATACCCCTTTGAGGCCCGTGTGAGGCCCATGCGGGCAGCCCCTGTGGGCCACAATACTGTCGTGAAATGTGGGGCACATGTGTGGGGCCCCAGTGGGACAGTCCAAAGTGTGGGCTAGGTGTGGGAAAAGTGTGGGCACACTGGGCAAACTGTGAGCAAAGTGTGAATGTACTGTGGGCACACTGGGCAAACTGTGGGAAAAGTGTGGACATACTGTGGGCATACTGGGCAAAGTATGAACATACTGTGAGCACACTGGGCAGTGTGGGGAAATGTTCTGCATATACAGAAAGCAGTAATAATGTGTCAGACTTTAAATTATTAATTCACAGCCAATAATAATAATAATAAAATATATTGAGATAAATTAGAACAAAAGCAATAAAAGAACTATATAAAACAACAATAATAAAGCTGATTAAAACAGCAATAAACACAAATCTTATGAAACCCAAGAACACTTAAAACACATTAGAGGCAGTAGCCCTTTCTTGCTGTCCCCATCCCTGTGCCTTGCTTTGTGGAGCCATGTTTTAATGCTGGCCTCCACCTCACATGCTGTAGCTCAGCAGCATTTTGTCATAGCATCTAAGTGAGAAAGAAAACAACTGAATTAGAAATGTTAGAAATGTTAAAAACAACAAAACAAGAGTTGTTCAAGTACTGTTAAGACATTTAAACCTCAGAAAGCTGCACAATTGTTGCTTAGATCATGGTTTTCCATGCAATAGCATAGAACAGTCACTGAGAGCACAGAGTTTCTGCTCTCTATGTCTCGCTGACACTCTTCTCCTCTCTCTCTCTTAGCACCTAAGTGTTTAAAACCAGTTCTGCTTACCGCAGGCTCTACATTCAATTCTCCCTCATCTCTCCCCCTCTCCTTTTCCTCCTCAGAGGTACTCTCCGGCGCCGCCAACACCAATACAGAAAACATGTTATTTTGACACATTTTGCAGCATCTGTCTAAAGAACTTGTTTCTTTATTTCACACAATTTCTCTGTGCCTTCCTTGCTTTTCTTCTCCATCTCTCTCTGACTGTTTTGACAGATGCACATTGACGCTACATGCTCGCACAGAGCCCAAAAGAGGAGTTGTTTAAAGAAATGATTGGGCTAGCCCAATGTCATTTAAAAAAGAAATAATGTGCTGATTAAATGTCTCATGGGCTGGTATGTCTGGAAAAAAACAGATGCTGACTATTTTGACAGATACATTAAACTGCCACAAAGACCCCAGCGCCATCAATGAATTAAGCAGAAAAAAGGCAGCTGATTTACAAGTTTTATTGGATGATTAGACAAAAATAGTATAAGATGTATCGACTTAAAAAGTATGTTGGCCCAGCAGGAAAATGCCCTGTCTGTCAGATGGATAGTCCACCCCTGCTGCCATAATGGAAAGTGGATATGTTTATTATGCAATTTTAACTCAGGATTGTCCATCCAGTGGACCTTTGATGACTTTATGAAATGAGGATATCTGGGTACAGGTAACATTGTTCATTTATATGTACTACTGAATTTTTACTTCCCCTTTTCTTTTTTAAAATTCTCATTTTAAGGATTTATCCTGTTTTAAGGACTTATACTGTACCTATAATTGCTTTGCAGACCAGCATCTGCCCAAAAGCCAACTTCTGGCCAGAGCCCGTCCAGCACAGTTGCAGGGCCATTGTGGTGGTCAGCACGCAGACAAGGATGTGCCTTGTATTGGAGGATGGGCTTGGACCTCCAAATTGTTGCCAGATACTTTGCCTAATTAAGACAGTAATACATTAGTATATTCACCTAATAGCTATAATGAAACTTAAATGAATAAGGTTTTGTACTTTTCATTACAATGTATTTATTCTTTTAGCTGTCTCTTTTATGAAAATGAACTTATAACACAGATTTTTGGTAGTTAATTAAATCAATGTACCATGGCACTGTAGCAGTCTTCTTACGTTGGCCTTGCTACTGGAAAAAAATGTAAAAATAAATTTGAGCTGGCAACCTCTGATTGAGTTGACACAGAATTACCTGTTGTTTGTCAAGGTTTTATGCTTCAGTATGCTTCTTCTTTCGTATCTAGGATTAAGATTAAATTAATGCACTTTGGAAAGTTGTTCTGCAATAGTCTTTGCCCTACATGAGGTCTTAACTACAACTGTCAGGGCTTCTATACAGTTAAGAAAGGATTCTACAGTTAGAATTTTTCTGTAATATGCCACAATGTTTGTCTTTTGTATTTATTATAAAATATAGATAGTAAAATGGTATGATACTTTCTCTTTCACAAATATGAACAAGCAAACAATAAAGTCATGTAATATGGTTACATGTAACAAATACCGTTTTGATAACATTTCATAAATGCTAACATGACTACTAGGCACGTAGTACAACAAATGATTTTTTCATCATTATTTTTCAATTATAATTCATGTTTAATATGTTTAAATGGCCTTCTCTGGATAACTCAATGCTTTAAGTTGTTCATTAAGACATTACTGATGACTCTGACTTGCTGTATGATGTAGATGTGATTGATCTACCTGCAACTCAGTCAAAAAATATACTCTCTATAAAAGATGCTCTCTGAGTTGGCTTTTAAAATAGACGCTGGGGTGTATTATTTAGCTGCTGCTGACACAACTGACACAAAAACAAAGGGAAAACAAACATTAGTAGTCAGACATTGCATACTTCATGAATGAACGTACAGTTTTCCATTAATGAATAGATCACGTTCTAAAACAACAACCAGGAAAAAAATTACCTCTTTAAATATATATTTTTTATTAATCTCGCATTTCTCATGTCATAAACACCATCTACTGCTAAGACAACGACCTCATTATGAAGGTGCAAATATATTTAGATTAAGTGCTTAACGTGGCTTAATGTATTATGGCAATGGGATTTTAAAAAGGCAAATTCAGTATACACGGGCAAGCAGAAGAACCCAGAAAATGATCGTAACGAGCAGTTTTACGTTAAGCGTTTTCCTCTCCTCTGTGGAGCGCTTGATAAGCACACACACTACGCTAGTGCACATTTATAAAAAACTGCGATGTTCGCTATAGTGCTTAGTGAGAGAGGGTACGAACAATTATTTTTTGTCTTTTAGTGGATATACTTAAAAAGGCCTTTGTTTAGCAAACAAGTTTTGATTAATTTGATTTGTGTTGTGAACTTTCAGTTGAGAACCCGTTAAGGTTGAATATATATACTGGCTTGAGAAAGACTGCTCTCTCTCTCTCTCTCTCTCTCTCTCTCTCTCTCTCTCTCTCTCTCTTTCTTTCTTTAAAAAAAAAAAAATAAGAAATTGGCCCTGCCTGTGAGTCTTTGTCTACTGCTTGCTCACTTTCAGTGTATGTGTGAGAGAGTAGCGCAGGCGCCACAGAGAACACTTAACCACAGTAATTAAAGGAAATTAACGGACTGAAGTGTGGACGGTAGCAAAACCCGGTATTTATGTAAACAAAATAGGTCGTGCATTTACTGTGGCAGTCCGTTGCCTTTTATATGTGAAAGTGGCTGTTATTTATTTTGTGATTAAAATTGCCTATAGCCTGAGAAAAACGAACTGTTCCCTTTCAAAAGCTACACTCGATGCTGCCTACGCTTACATTACATACGCTAATGAGAACATTCTTTGTTCAACCGCCTGTAAAGCATGTGTCAAACAGGCCAAAAAAATTGGCTTAAACAACCTCTGACGATGACGTAACTGGAATGCTTGCTCGTAAGAGGGTATACATAGACTAAATAGGTACATTTTCTGAAGAAAATGTGAGTGGTGCTTGCCGTGGCAAAACGCTGGAATATTTAAACAATGTTAACATATTTTAACATGATGCTAACGTCATTGCACATGATGCCAACATGTTTTAGCATGATGTTAGCATGATTCTAGCATAATTTAGCATGTAGATATATTAAAATATTGCTTATTCGTGATATTAAGAGGTTGCTTTAAATTTAAATGGTTGCTAGGGTGTGGACAGGAAGTTGCAAGGGTAATACCTAAAGCCCACTGACAGCCCGAGTCAAATAAGCCCACCCACATGTTTCTACAGTGTTATAATACTGAATAATGGCTTATTCATTTTATTATATGGTTGTTACGTTACAATAAATGGTTGCTAGAGTGTAGATTGACAGTTTACAGGGGAAAAACTAATAGACGGATGTGTGTGTTTGAATCAAAAGAAATCCTATGTCTTTATAATGTTCTGGTACTGAAATATAGCTAATTCATGCTAGGGTCCTTTAACTGGTTGCTGGGCATGGCTGGACAGTTTCTGTGGTAATAATTAAAGACTACATGGCAGTCTGAGTCAAAAGAGGTCACCCACTTGTCTCTATGATGTTCTGATGCCTCTCACCTTTCAGTGGGGTGGTTGCTAGGGTAACATTCTGATATGAAACTATGATATATTACGTCTATGGGAATTGTTTCAATGGAAGTGAATGGGGTGGTTGCTGGGGTACTGTAACTGGTTGTTAGGGTGTGGCTATGAAGTTGAAATGTTAGCATGTATTGCTGCTTACTAAGCTGAGCGATATGACACCCCCCCCCCCCAAGTCTCTCCGACATTCTGAAGTGGAGCTATAACGTCACAAAATTCAGCCCAATGTTAAGTCTATGGAATTTTTTTTTTGTATGTCCTAAAAATACCATACACCTGATCGCTTATAAAAGTCATAGCAGACAAACCGTGTGAGACGAGTTACGTACCGAAGTTTTTGCCCAGAAAAAGAAGAATAAGTATGCAGAATAAGTATGCTTCGCAAGCACCACTAATTAGAAACAGGTGCATCTTCAGGTTTCTTTTTCTTTAGAGACCACTCTTTGTTTGTTTGTGTGTCCAAAGCAAAAAAGAAAAAGAAAAGTGTCTCTATCTTTCTGTAAAAATCCTTTAATAAAAAGTAAGCTTTTCCTAGGGGAAAACGAAAGGGAAAGAAAAGAAAGAGGGAAAAAGAAAAGAAAAAAAACAACATTATCATGTCGCAGTCTGTCAGGAGATGTGTGCATCCATGTGATCGGCCCATCCTATATTATGATGCACATGAGTTTTGTTTTGAATGTTTGGGGAAAGAGCAAGTGGCCCTTTCTTTGCAGCACAAAGAATGCAAGCACTGCAAACTTTAAACAGTGCTTTGTGCCCGGCTCGCATATTTTCAAGGACACGCATCCAATTTAAGATCTTGGGGCTCCCAAGTTGATTTGGTGAAGGAGCGGTAGACAGGTCTATCCTTTTCTCACGTTTTCTCTCCGGATCAGGCCGTCCTCGTGCCAGCTTCCAGAGTGTGTCCTGGCACTTCTTTGGATCGGGCAGAGGACGTGGCATCTCTTATTTCTAATATTATCGACGTTGAGAGTGCTGCATTTGAGCGCTCCTCTCGTGATGGTAAGTCATGAGGAGTTACTCAAAGTGGTGACTACAGACTATAGCTTGACTGGCCGCAGGAACAAGAGGACACCAAACGCTAGAATCTCGAGGACAGATTTCTGTCCGGTGGCCAGAAAGAAGGGCCTCAACGTTGATCTCTTCCCTTTTTCTGAGGACATCCATGATAAGCTATCTTGTTCATGGAGGAATCCTTATTCTTCCTGTGTCTTTGTGCCAACAACATCTTTCTATTCTACAGTAGTTTGTGCAAAGACACAACGATGCCCCAGGTGGATGAGATGCTCACTGGCTATCTATCCCCTGGGTGCTCGTTATCTTTGAAGAAGCCCTCACTCACCACCAAGCCCTGCAGAACAACATCAACACTTGTGGGGAAGGCTTTTCAAGCAGCGGGTCAAGCTGGTGTTGTTCTGCACACTATGGCAGTTCTGCAGGCATACCAGGCTGACCTGGTGAGGAGGGCTTCTTGGAATTATGCTGAGCCACAGATTTGTCTCTTCGGGTGGTGAAGCAGACGGCCCACGTTCAATGTCTGCTTTGGTTGCCACAGAGGCATCTGTGGCTGAACCTCACAGGCATCAGGGACACAGACAAAGTGTTCCTCCTTGATTCCCCCCTCTCGCCTTCCGAGCTGTTCGGTGATGGCGTTAACACCGCAGTCACCAGGTTCCAGGAGGCGAAGAGGCACGAGGAGACCTTCGCTCAGTTCCTACCCTGCTGCACTCCAGGTCAGGGGCTGTTGATGGCTGGTTGATTCTAGCTCAGTCTCAAGAGCTTGTGCTTCAACATCGCAATGTCGCCCTTACGCCAAGAAACGCATTCTCTCTCCTGCCCAGAGGACAACGTATTTAGAGGTTGTATGTAATTCAGTCTCCATGTGGTCACAGCTGTCTCCCGCACATATTGAATCCATCTTAAACACCCTAAGCAACATCAGGCTAGGTCAAGAAATTACTCTCCATCATTTTCAGAGAGCTCTGGGTCTTATGGCAGCCACATCCACAGTGATACCTTTGGGCCTTCTGCACATGAGACTGTTTCTGTTGCGGGTGCCACAAAAAAGTTATGTCACATTGGTTGAGGGATGTTATTTCCCTAGCCTATGAGGCGCATGGTCAAGTTTCGCCTCTTGGGGTTAGGGCTCATTTTACAAGGGGAGTCGCATCCTCAGAGGCTTTGGCAAGGGGTGCCCTCTTGCAGCAAGTGTGTGATGCAGCAGGTTGGTCCACATTCCTTAGATTTTACAGTTTGAATGTTCATGCCACTCCAGGCTCACATGTCCTTGACTCAACATCCCAAGTTCATGTCTGAGGCCTCTCCAGGGTTTGTGCACACACACTACACAACATGAGGGGTCCAGACACTTTCCAATGTGGTGGCATTGGTATTCTCGTTCCCATTAGGGTATGAGTTCACAGCATTGAGTGTAACTTTTGAAAGGGAACATCTTGGGTTACTGAGATGCCGCACTCTTCAGACAAAGTTGTAACCTAAAAAAATGCACCTGGTTCTAATCTATTTATACCCTCTCCCGAGCATGCGTTCCAATTATGTCATTGTCAGAGGTTATTTAAGCCAAATTCTAGATGTGTTTTTCACACATACTTCAGAGCTGGTCGAGCAAAGAATGTTCTTATTAGCATATGAGTATGCAACATCTTGTTCCCACTTTTTTCAGGGAACAGGGCTACAGTCAAGTAACCCGAGACGCTACCTCAGACCGTTTGTACTTATTCAAAATTTGTATTTGTATATGTTTAATTAATACTCTCAGTTGTAATTGACATCTGTATTTAAGGGCATACGTTTTTTAAAAAAAATTAAATAAAAGTTTTAAAAATACTTTACCTCAGAAAATACATTTCGTCAGGAGGTGTTTTTTCTTCAGAATGGACTCCGACTCCGGCTGTGCTGGCAGTTACCTCAGACCTCAGCTTGCCAGAAAGTACCAAAATGTATATTTTTGTTTATTTTTTTATGCATTTATTTTAAAGAAATAACCTAAGTTATTATTAAGAAATAATAAGTACATTTATGACATAACACTGGCCAAAAAAGGTTTATTTCTTCTGACTGCCATAATACATTCTATTTATTCTTTAAATGGTAAAGTCTGTGTGGGTTTTTGTGGGCTTGCCAGGCTTGCTTAAAATTCAGTTTGAAGTTTCATATTGGGCTTGCTAGGCTTGCTTTAAATTCAGCCTGAGGACTGGTTTGTCACATTAGATCTAAAGGACACATACTTTCACATTGAGATATTGCCAGAACACAGGAAGTTTCTCAGGTTCGCTTTCTGGGGCAAAGTTTATTAATGAAGTGCTTCCTTTCAGCCTAGCCCTATCCCTAGGCCATCTCGCAAGAACTAGCTACAGGGTATTGAGATCATATGGGGTGCTTAGGACTAAGACCCAACCGTAAGAAGAGCATCCTTCTCTAGTTCAGAGAACACTTTTCTAAGGGTAATTTGGGACTCCATTACAATGTGGACACAACTGTCTACATATGTGGAGTCAATCCTTGCTGCTGTGGGCAGTGTTCGGCTAGGCCAGCACCTAACAGCTTCTGATTCTAGAGGACTGTTAGGACTCATGATTCTGTTGGGTCTACTGCATATGAGACTGTTTCAGTTCTGGCTAAAGAAATATTTTTAAAAGGGAAAAAGAAAAAGGGACTTTGTGCCTTTTCTATGTGGCTTGCACCCAGGTTTTCACCTTGGGTCCCACTCTTGACTAAGGAAAAATGAGTTTCATCCCAAAATCCATCCAGTAAGGATGGTAAGGGTTATGCGCCAAGGGCTTCATACCCTTTCTTTGTGGCTTTCTCATGACAGACACTTCTTTCATGGGCTGGGGTGCAGTTCTCGTGGCCACCCAGTCTGTCATTGGGAGGGCCCTCATTCCTCCTACGGCATAAACTGCCTGGAAATGAGGTCGGTATTACTGGTACTGAAGCACTTCCTCCCGCATCTCAATGGCCAACACATTCTAGTCTGTATGGACAACACAATAATGGCCACACATAAATCACCAGGAAGGGCTACATTTGCTTTCCTGTTCAGACTGTTGCAGCAGATCATTCTTTGGGCAGATACCAGGCTTCTCTCCGTCAGAGCGATGTCCATCCCAGGGCATGCGAATTTGGGGGCATATCTCTCCCAGACAGAGTCCCTTGAGAGCTCCCAGTCCAGAGGGATCCTTTGTCTCAGGGGTCAATCTTTCACCCCAGCCAGAGATTTGTAACTGTGATTTATGTGGCCCGAGGAAAGCCAGCTCTCTAATGTTGGTCTCTCAACCGAGGTTGTAGAAACCATTCTGAGTTCCAGAGCACTGTATACTAGGAGACTGTGTGCCCTGAAGTGGCAGCTCTTTGTGTCATGGTATGAGTGACACTATGTTGACCCACTGCCCTGTTGGTTCAGTGATGGGGTTTTCCCCAAGAGCGCCTTTATGCAGGGTTAGCTCTGGCTACCCTTAAGGTCTATGTGGCCGCTATATTGGCTAGCCATGAACCTGTCGATGGAGCCTCTATTGGGAGACATCCTTTGGTGTCTCGTTTTCTGTGTGGTGCAAGAAGGCTGAGGCCTTTCTGTCACATGCAGGTCCCCTCTTGGGACCTTACTATAGTTTTAAGGGGTTTATCTTCAGCTCCATTTGAGCCCTTAGACCAGATTATATCCCAAAGGTGCCTGCTGCGGCTGGTCACCTTAAGCCTTCTGTCTTACGCCGATTGATTTGCCAGAGAAGAAAAGGCTTCATATATTGTCTCCAGTTAGAGCTTTGAGGCTCTGTGTCCACCGCTCAGGCCAGTAGTGCAAGAGCCCTCAACTCTTAGTCTGTTTAGGTGGCAGCAACTGAGGTAATGTAGTCACAAAACAACACCTATGTCACTGGATCACAGAAGCTACTACCCTGGCCTACAAGGCCTGTGACCTTTTGTCACCTTTGGGCATTAGATTGCATTGAGTTCCCTTTATAGGAATGTTTAGGTTACGTATGTAGCCCGGTTCCCTATGACAGGGAACGAGATGCTGTGTTGCTTTGCCACACTTCGATCTTGCCTGCACGGCCTTCCTTCACACTTGAATCTGGCACCTTTTAAAGGCTTTGTGGTGTGCAATTCTATGTCAGATGACCTTGACCGGTTTATAAATAGGCCTGATTTTACACGTGTTCAGACTTGGGCACACCTGATGTTCCCTATAGCGTCAAGCCTGACACAGCATCTCAGGGAACTGGGTTACATACCTAACCTGAGACGTTTTCATGAACTGGTCCCAAAATACACCAGGTCGCACACAGCAATATTGTTGTATTTTAGTTTGAAGATTGTTGTAAGAAGTTGAACAATATAACAAAAGTATAACATTATATGGTTATATATATTAAGAAGTTAAACAATACATAAAAACGTATAACAATATATTGTGATGTATTCTGATCCTTGTATTGTAATATATATTGTATTGTGAGGCCCTTGCAAATACACAGCTCTATTAGTTATATACATTGATACAGAAACATACAAACTTCAAACATTTATACAAAGATATTTGTGAACAAAATGTCTTTATTGCATTATATTGGAAAACATGCTTACATATTTAATTCAATTCAGTTTTATTTATATAGCTCTTTTTATAATGTTGCATTGTTTCAAACATGTATAACGCAGAGTACAGAATACATGGTATTGTTGCAAATTTCATAAAAAGATGTATATAAGTAAAACTAATCTGAAATACTAAGATTGTAATTGGTTTCTGAGTATAGAGTTGACTGAACTGGTGTTCAGCAACGAATTCTGCAATGAATCTGGTCCATTTGAATAATGGATGTGCATTAGAAATACGTGACATTGTATGCAAAGGTTCATTCCTATCTCATATCTCATAGGTCTATGAGAGGGTAATGTATTCAGACAGCCTACTGAAACAGTACATACTTTTGTGCAACATTTAGTTAATTAACATGACTGATGACAAGTATTATATTTAACAAGCTGCCATTCCAGCTTACATGGAGATGGCACCTAGAAAGAAGATACAATTTAATAAGACAGGAGTATAAGGTTTTGCAATAATACCATAAAATATGTGAACACTGCATAATAAAAGAGAATAGGAGAAAAAGAAATAGCAAAATAGCACAGTCTTTAGGACTGTGGTTAGACCTTTATGCTAAAAGAAATATTAATATTAGTCTTGTCTCCTAGTAAGCAAGTCAAGGGGGCGACAGTGCCAAGAAACCAAAACTCCTATTTCTTTATGTCGGTCCTTAGTCTTTGTTAATGCTGCCCATGTGGAGATATATATATATATATATATGTGTGTGTGTTGAGAACCCAAAGCAAGACCCTTTACAGCAGGCCTTTACCACAATAACCACACAAACCAATGTCTTTGCTGAACACCCATGCCTTCTTCCCCCTAATATCAATTAAACAGAAGCAGACATTTAATCTGCCAATCACAGTCTTTGAGTGAGAGAGGTTAAGATGTTACATAGATGACCTTTCTGCCTTTGTGCAGCCTTTGTAGTTTGTTAATTAAATATTGATTTGAAACAATGCATTGCCAAATTTTGAGATTAGCTTCATGCTAACAAGGTCACAGTGCTGTGACAGTACAGTCTTGTATTTATCTGCACCATTCCTCTGACTCTTTAATCACTTTCTTGATTTGTTTGTTTTTTTTCTCAAAACAAAACCTTTCTCATTTACTATCTTCTCTAATACTGTGTCCTTAATAGGTACAATACTATAAAGTAACAAGCAGACAAAGCTGTCTTGTATGTTAATTTGAGTCAGGATGGGCAGTGATGAGTATATGACATAGTCCTTAGGTTTTGCAAGCAAAACCTTAAAGCACGCGTTTGAAGAAACATAAAGCCTCAAAACACACACTTTTGTGATTGGCTATTTTTTTTATTCAGTTCCACTGGAAAATTGCTTGTAATTATAATTTTGTCACACTGGTTAAGACACATTATAAACATGGCTTTATTCTTCCCACATCTTACCTACTGGCCATGTTCATCATCTTACTGGACTGTTGTGGGTTCACTACAATTGATGATTTTCAAATAATCTTCGCTAGATATGAGAGCTTCTACAGCAGTCACACTCTTTTCCTGAAGGAACACCTTGTCTGGAACTGGCCAGGTTTATCCGGCAAATCTGCAGGAAGTGAGTGCCAGCACTTGTTTTGTCAGCTTGAAACGTCTTCTGTTCCACACATGCTAACAGCACTGTCAGGAGGTGCACGCACCACCATGAATCTCAGTCCAAGCATTATCCGAGTACACATTACCACCACTCACACTGCCAGTGTTCTAATTCCTAATCATTATAGGCTTTCACTATTTCTTTATGTTGGTTCTTAGTCTTTGTTAATGCTACCCATGTGGAACTTGCAAAATATGCAGAGAGGCTAACGAAGATTTGAAGCATTTGATGGAATCTCGGCAAACACTAGGAAAGAATGTCCACATTCTAAGCGTTACAGTGATAATTCAAAACATGAAATTACCTCCTTGGATTTTTAATATTTAATCATTTAACTAATTCCAAACCTTGCTGAAAGAGAATATTTGGATGTTGAAATAGGCTAAGGATTCTGGTGAATTTTGTTCTTGTCCATTGTGGCCACAAAAAGTTAGCTAGATAAGATTTTTTTAGGTGACCTGTTGACCACAACCTATTTTATCTGCATACAATTATCTCCATAACATCATCACAGTATAGTTAGTCAAAGGAATCAGCTCAAGTTGTCCTGCTTGTACAGAAAGAAAATAGATGTTTCTGCATTTTTATTAAGGAGCTGGCGATGCTTTTGCACATTTTTGGGTTTTTTTAAACCAAGTATTTGGTTGTGATAAATCCACGTGTGGATGTGTACAGTAAAAATATATACCTCGTCATTTACGTATTAGATGAAAAACAGTAAGCTTATTGTGTTACTTCATTTAAGGAAGGAAGATTCCACAGGAAGATCTGTCAAACTGCAAGAAAAGTGAGAAAGACATACAGTAGGGTTTTTTCCCCATTCCCTGTCTCAGATGAGCATTATTTGGATGGACTGCAATGAAAACACAAATGAATTATATTGCCATTGTTTTGTAGTGGACAATGTTCACAAATGAGTGATGATTAACAAAATCTGCATGTTTTGACAGATATTTGGGTAAGGGATGGTACTGTTTGTCTCACCAATTGAAGACAAGTTCATGTACATAGAAACACTGAGGCTTGAGTAAAAGGGAGTTGAGTACCTGGGTGTTTTTCAATGCTTGGGTGAGAAATGACATAGAGAGAGAGAAGGAGAGAGAAAGGCTGAACCTGTCATCATAAGCTATAGATGTAGTGCTTTGCAGGAGCTAATTTAGCCTAGAAAAAATTATACAAATATGCAAATGCTGTATAATAATATAATTAAAGCCTCTATAATGTATATACTCCCTAGAGTATTAAGTGGAAAAAAATGTTTTTATCAGTTGTGGTTTGATTACAACAATAAATAATTGTGAACAATGCTATTAAAATAAATTTAAAATTAATTGAATTTGAACTGAGCTGAGAAAACGTAGAATGTAATGTTATTGACAGACTAAGTTGCATAAACAGAAATGTAATTTCAGATATACAAAAAGTTTAATGAAATATTATTAAAAAAACTGTTTATGAAGGCGTCTGTAAGAGTCTGTCATAGGTAAGAAAAACAGACATCAAACTGGCAGAATTGGCCTATGAGTACTGGAGAGAAATTACAGGCCACAATTACAGGCCACCACATCTCTTTGTGGTCACGCCTATATGTCCATGTATGCTCAGAGAGCTTTATGAGTTTAAAAACACTGAGTCCAAGAAGATCTGGGCTTAGAGCTTTCTACCAGTTGCATCACGTAATAAGCCTCCTTCCACCAACTTGTTTATTTACTTTCATATTAGTCTCCCCTTGCCAACACGAGCCATAGTGGTGACAGGAAATCTCTTTACTGCTGCCAGCTCCTTCAGTTCTAATTCACATTTTATTGTGCTTTTCAAAAAGCTAATCAATGTGAGAGAGCTGATGCAATAACATGAAAAAAGGCTAAATACAGGGCAAGGCTAACTTTCAGGAGCTGATAGCAGACTCCTTATATTATGCAGCTCTCTGTTGTTTCAGGTTACAGATGGCTTGTTGCAACACTTGTTGCTGGTTTCTTCTTTTAGTTACTATTCTGCATTTAAATGGTTGCCATACTTGCAAAACAAACACACAGATCGATATTGCAGACACCAGTGAATGAATGCCCTTTCTGTTTCTCTTTTCACATTTGTAGAGCAATATAACCTCAGGCCAGTGTTAATTACGAATGTTGTGTTTGTGCCCTGCTTGAGTGACCTTTCTGTGTAGGCTGATTATATGTTTATCACTCGTATAGAGGCTGTATTGATCAGTCAGTGGTGTATAAATTAAGATTTAAACCTGAAGTGACACAATCTATTGAGTTTTGCATTGGAGGCATTTGTTGTATGCAAGACCCTTCGATTAAGTAAGGTTATATTTAACTGAATTTGTCTGTTGAGTGAATTTGTCTGTACTTGAACGTGTGTACATTTTCGTTCAGTTGATTACCTAAAGGGGTCAAATTCTGTATTTCATTTAGATTTAAGGATATCTTAGTATGTATTTTAATAAAATAAGATTTTTGTTATAAATCAGAAACTGCATTTTACAGTCATTGTACAATGTAGTCACTTAAATGATGTAAACAATCTTTGCAGGCTTTAATTGTCAGATATTCTCCAGTTCAGGAGTAATAACACTCCAAAAGTATGTTGACACAAACACCACAATCACTTGATTTCTTAAATCATGGCACAAACACTTAATTTCAAAATCATGGCCATTAATAGAGAGTTTGGTTCTTGCTGAGCCTGGCTGCTTTGAGGTATTCCACTTCATCCCAATAGCATTTTATTGAGCTCAGGTTTGAGGTCTATGCAGTACATTTTTCCACACCAAACGCAGTAAATCAATTTTCTATATGGCATTGTATGACAGTGTCACTTTGAATGTATCTGAACATTCAGAACTCTTTGTTCTACAAAAAAATAATTGAATAAGAAGATTATTATTTTATGCACATTAGTAATGGATGTAGCTTAAATAGCAAACCTCATATTTAGAAGGGCCTGTCCACACACTTTTGTCTGGTTTATTTCTATGGTTTATTTGTTTTACGTCCTCCCTATTACTAACATAATAGGTGTTACTGGTTATGTGTTAGGGTATGTATTTGTCTGACATCAGTTTCAGAAGTTTGGAAAAATATGTTGTTGCTGCTTAGTTTTAATAGCTTAGTCAATTTTTCCTTAACAAATGTTGAGTAAGTGCAGTACATGCAGTTTGCAGTATGTTGAGATATATAAGATATAGGAATATTTATATAAGCTATTGAGATATATAGGAAGATATAGGAATATTTTCTAATGATTTTTTATATTGAAATATACATTTAATATATTACTCACTATCTTCACAGGGGAACAACACTCCAGAGAAACTTTTTCCTAACACACACACACAAAGTTGTCTGCACCAGTGAAAAGGAAAGAACAAAATGACAAAAATAAGCAGCATTTGGGTTCTTTGAGAAAGTGCTGCTTATGTAAACAATCCAGTTTGTCCTTGTCCTACGGCACTATCCAGTTCCTTGAGTGTGATGGAAGGACAACGATAGAATTGAGAATTGCACAACTACATCTCTGGCAAAGCATACAGAAGATTATACTGTATCTACAGTAAAGCAGTTTGGACACTTTTTTAGAATGTCTTATGTTTTTGTCCCACAAAGGATTGAAAGTCATATGGGCTTGAAGCAACACAAGGGAATAGTAAATGATGACAGTATTTTGACTTAAAGTGAGCAACACTTTAAGTCTGACCTGAAATGTGAACTGAAATGTGTACCCTGTGTTACATCACCTCAGGGGTCAAGAATCAGGTAGCTTGTCATCTCTAGGCTAGGTGCGGGAACTGCAAGGCCACCTGCTCCAAGAGCTGGCTTGCCTTTGACCTAACATAAACACACGTCCTTGCTTTCTTTTAAATGTACATCCACACATGTGGAAACACTTTTTTAATTAACATGTTTTTTCAAACATCTTTTCTACTTTGCAGGTGAAAAAGGTGGGGGAGTGGCTGGTCATGAAGTGGATGGCCACAGGTTAGAGTTCCTCAGATAATTCCAGGAATATATGTTTAAAATCTGAGAAAGGAGTCACTCTGTTCTGTAATTTGAATATGGCTGTTAAATATGCATGCAGCATTGTGGCCATGACAGCCTCTCACTGATGCAGTCATGCCGTCCTACCTCCAGAGACTTGTTGAGCCATCTTTCTCTGATGTGTCCCTGCTTTTATCTTCCCTCTCAAAAACACACACAGAATGCTTGCACTTGGGGTCCAAAATTAACTTTGTTACACTTGCAAAAGGTTTGTAAATTTGCCTGCCATTTGTGCCATGTTCCACAATGTATTTTACATTATTTTAGGTAAAAAAGTTGTTTTAGTGTCTGTGACTTTATTTCATAGAGTATTCCACATATGTGTGACTGCATGATATTTTAGAGAACATCAAAAAAAAAATATTTTAGAGAACATCAAAAATGTCTTCACCCTAGATAACCCTATGATGGTACAGTACAATTCACAATATTGCACCTTTTTTAAAAGTTACCAGCCAAAAAAAAGTTTTTTCTTCTTGAACCAATTTGTAGATGCATAAAGATGCATTGTAGATGCAGCCTCAGTGTTCTTAAGTGTTTTTGAAAACTCACTCTCTTTCTAAACTGCTCCTTAAGGTAAATTTGTTTACAATTTATCATACAGATATGTCGGATGTGCAGTAAAAACCTGAGACATATCTAAGGACCAGACTATAGCAGAGACCTTAGCATTGTGGCAGAAAGTTTGCATGAGCATCACTCATTGTTGTTTCTGTATGCCAAAACTTTATACTTGGTATGAGTAATAGTTTTAGTTAAAAGTTAGTCAAAACAAATCAAGTGAAAGAATTAAGTGACAGGCGTATTCAGAAATGGTAGAGGAGAATAGAAGAAAGCTTTAGCTTGTCATATTACGAGACCACTTGATTATTGTGTGGCTTAATTATTACTCACTTCAACTCTTAACAAACATGTTAAGTTTCATGGCAGGGCTTACTCTTCCCTCACTGTGGTCCTGTTTTATCTATCTCTGTTTATTGTCATGTCTTTCCAATTAATTCTGACTTTATGGGATTTAGACAAATACTTTCCAAAAAACAGTGAGCTGCCTATGAAAGCTGCTTTTTTGGGTAGCATAGGCATGGAATTCAGTGTAAAAATGAATAAGAAAAGTGAAGAGGCAATTTGATTATAAATAAACTTTACATTTAATTCAGTAGTGAAACTACTGTGGTTCTCATTTCGGTTAGCTGTCGCGAGCAACACTTCACTAACTAACACAACAAGTCATATTTTTAACACTTGGATAGAATAGAGCGATTGAAGCTGCACAACATAACTTATGTTTATGGCTCCATGCACTGTTTCCTCTTTATTCGAAGGCTATAGGGATGTCTAACGCAAAATATATTCCTATAGTCATTGATGCAGTAAGTCCCAAGTTTCAGTTTTTATATCAGATTTTATTTTATTTTAAAAGGTAAATAATACAGCATAACCACATAACCCATCTGATTGTTCTGTCGTTATAAAGAAGTATTCTGATGTTTGTAAAACAAAAAAAAGAATTATTTTCCTTTTAAAATTTATTTCTTCAAAGTGGATTTGTGTGTTGTGTGTTGTTTTTTTTTGTTCATGATGGCTTATGAGTTCTGTGATGACCAGATGGAGCCTAATATTTCTGTAAATGAATGAAGAAGCTGGCTAGTGGGATCAGTCAAACACTTTACCAGTCAAGTGCCAAAGCTACACAAGGTCACGCTTTTTCTCTAAACTCTTGAAGCACATATGTTATGCTATTAATATAATATTGACAAGTATTAATATTAATCAGTTTTAGTTACTGTAGTTATTTGAAAAGCTTGCTTTCTGCTGTCTTTCCCCTGTCAGAGTTTGAATGAGTTTCTCTGAGCACTGCCCATTAAAAGAAAAGCTTATCTACCCTTTCATTGCATATATTTTACAATAAAATATTTTGATGAATGCAGTTGGTTTCCTTGTTTATTTTGTAATATTGACCAAACGTATTTGTTGGGTTAAATTGTGCAATTGCTTGCAATATTTCAGCTTTCATATTTCAGTATTCATTTGGTGTGCATGTTGGTTATTGTCGTAAGGATATGAGTAATTATGACCACAAAAGCACGAGAAACACTAATATTTACATACTTTTAAATTTATTCTTCATTATGTATCCTTTTTTCCAAAAGTAAACACAGAAGAAACTGATTGATGCTACACTATAAAAAGTGTAATCAACGTGGTAATCAATACACATGGTGCATTATATTTTTATATTTACTGAAGAATTTTGCAAATATACAGTTGCTGGTTGTCCCATTGAAACTGCGAGGATTTGTTTGGAACTATTGAGAGCTACACAAACCATGAGACTGTGCAGCAACTCTCTTTTTCAACAGCTCTGCTTTTACGTCTCTCACTACAAAAAAAACTGTTTTTTTAAAGTCCAGAGTGCAGAGTTTGTGTTTCACAGCTCAAATACAGTGTTTTGTTCATCCCCTGAATTAAGAGTCTTGGTCTGTAGAACTAATACTGTAGTAAAAATGATGTAAAAAGGGGGAATTAATATTGAGGTTTGTTCACATATAAAGCATTCTCCACAGACATAATTATTTATGAACAAGTTCACTCAAAATTAATGTTAATAGATCTATTCTCCACCATTCCCTGTGTAAGGGAAACAAATATTATTCCAAATGGAAAATATTAATAATTGATTAGGATCAATCAATGATTTGGGAAATTCTTAATCAAGGTAATACATTGATTTAACACTCTTATAGAGCATGTAGCAAAGATCAGCAGGATTAGGGACTCCAGATTATGAGCATGAACCACCATTATAATGATGTAGCAAATTGAATGTCAAAAACATTATTTTGTTCATAAAACAGTTCATTTAACTCAAAGGAAAATACATATAATTAATTGTAATTAAATATACATATTTTGTAGTACCTGATCAACAGGAATAATGACAATAATCATCTTTTGCATTCATCCAGCAAGTGCATCTCATTGAATCCAAGAAACATTATTTGTCTGGCCTTGAAAACAACGTTTCCCTGCTTTAACAGGGACGTGTAGCATGTAGAAGATTGAACACAGTTTAAGTGATTATATATGTGAGCATAAAGCACAGCAACAACCAAGAGTAAATACATATAGGTGTTTATTAAACTACACTACAAGGGAAACATGTAACATATAACTAGACATAAACATACACACATTAAACACATAACCCAATGTAAGGAGAGCAAGGAGAGAGAGAGAGAGGATGTTAAGCCCGTACAAAGTTAAATCAGCTAAGCATTTCTGAATGAACCATTAGTAGAATCACTTTAATAAAGGGGCACAACTTAGCGCAGCTATTCTTTGTGTATAGAAATCAGATACTTGCATCGAGCTCAATGCAGAGCACGGATCCGAATGCACATGGAGAGAGAGTCCTGAGTGGTTCAAACATGTGATGAAGTTTGTTGAGTTCCGGAGATCAACAAAGTTAGTTGAAGTGTTGTCCCAAATCTGTCATAAAGGGACTGAGCCAGAGGCTGAACTGGTCCGGTCACTTTTCAAGACAAACAATTTTCCCATGCCCTTCATTCTGCAGCTTCTACACTTGTCCATGTAGCTCATTTCTGTAGCTTGAAAACAGATACTGACAGTCAACATTGTAAAACATTTCCCCCACTTTTTCCTTTCCCTCATCCCAGTATTTGTTTTCTTTACCTGCCTGTGACATGTTTTGTTTTTTAATTAATTAATCTCATGTATGACAGGCTGCTTCAAACCCATTTTTCCCTTCTGGACTTCTGCTGAGAGGGATTCACAGGAGAGAGTTTTTATTATTTGTTTTTAAAAAGATGATGATAAATCTAAAGCATTAATAAATAAATTAATAAAGATTTTTGTTGGAGAATGGAAGCTCAGTCCACAGTTACGCTGAAACAGGGTCGCAGTGGGGGACATTTGGGTGGAGGCTTCAGTGTATATAAAAAAGTTTGAAAAAGAATTAGTCTTCATGTGAATGTCTACAAACATACATACCAGATCTTTTTATGGCATTGAAGTGCATTATTGTACCACGGTACAACTAACATAATACGGATGGATGCAGGATCATAAAGTATTTTGAATGGTGGTCAGGTGTGCCCAATACAAACCAACAAAAATTGAAAGAAAGAATAGAAATTAAGCTAGACACAAAAGAATAACAGAACAGCATATTTAATGTTAAGGTGTTCACCTATTTTTATATAACCATAATCAGTGTTTGTTCATTCAAAGCTGTTCATTCATTATTGTAAGTATTATTATTTGTGTGTACCCTTTATATAAATATTGTCAGACTTACATGAGAGAAAAAAAACTGTTAGAGTGAGGCATAAAGTTACAACAAGATTTAATTTATTAACTGTTTTGATACATTTGAAATCATAAACTAATGACTTTTATTAATGTAGGTTATTGTTTTAATAACTGTCCATTCTTAATAAATAGCATTAGCTGTATGTATTGCTAACTAATAATTTTATGCTGTAATGTATAAAACTTAAAATGTGAAAAAATATTACAATGATATACTATATTCCTTCTATCTATCTTATAAACTATCTGAATTTACAGTACGGAGCAACAAAACAATCTACAATAATACCAATAATAAGGTGGCAAATAAATAAGAGAGCTGATAAAAGAAAACAGAGGTCACTGTTTATGATTTAAAGTGTCCTGTGTATTGTCATCCTACTTCCTATTCTGGAGGTAAAGAACTTTACTTTTTACTTTTATTTGCATAATGCATAACCAAACCAGACTGACATTGACAGAGACCATTGCTGAATTTATTATATGGGTTGCAGTTAATACCTGACGTAAGTCGCTGTATCATAAACTCATAGAAGTATTTAGAAGGCTTCCTTTTGAACATTATGGGATGTTTTAATGTTATTATCTAAACTAGAGCATTGTATAATCATCAATAGGCATCAAGCCTGTTTACTTACATATACAAACAGGTTCTTCTTAGATATTCTTGTTAATAATAACAAAACCATGACCAACACTTCTTGTTTTTTTTTTGTTTCATGTTTCAGATTTTTGGCCTCAATTCGATATAACAGGGCAGATTGTAAACTAAACCCAGCTTTTGCCATTTAGAAAACCCAATTTCTAAACTCGCTTACAGATTATTTAATAGCATGACTTTGTCCGTATTTATCTGAGTGTTGATCAGCTATTACAATCAGTCCCAATATCCAAGAAACAATGCCTAACCCTCCAGCATTATTCTGCTACTTACTGACAGCCATACAACTTTTATTCTAAAAGAGAGTGTCTGAATTTATATTATCAGTGCTAGCTATAAAAGCCTATAAAACAAACTGCAAAGAATGTGTATGTTAAGCCAGAGATAAGAAACTAAACTGTGGTTTAGTTCAGTTGTTATGGTTGGTTACTGTTGTGTTTGAAATAAAATACTGTTGTATTGTGGCTTAATGTAGTTATGTTGTGGGTTATTTCTGTTGTTTTCAAGTATAAATCGTTTGTGTTGTGGCTCATTATCATTGTGTTTTGGCTTTTTGCAGTTGTGTTGTTTTACAGTTGTGTGTTACCTCTGTTGTGCATTTCAGATAAATCTTATTTAACTCAGACTCTCTCTCATTTTTTCCTTCCCCACTTCATCTCTTCTCTGTTAAGCTTAACTAGCCACTGCTTGTTAACAGACTTTAGCGCATAAACATGGATGGAGGGATAAATTAACGTTGAAATGAGTGCACCGATAAGAGAAATCACCCTGCTTCTTTATTTCTTTAAATAAACTATTAGCAAACATCAGTGTGGAGTGGCCTCTCTTTGCAACAATAATAAGATGCTCCAGGAATGGTTGTGTTTGTGTGTGTGCCCAGAATACACTTGATGTATGTCTTACACTTGATGTATTGACTTTGTGTAAATGAGAGAATACTTTGATCTGTAACTCTTTCATCCAAAGTGATTTACAAAGGATGGGAGCGTTGAAAATTTGGAGTTGCAAGTCAACAAGCAAAGTCTACAAAACTACATTTACAAGTGGATATTGTATTCTGCTACTAGAGACAAGATGAACTAGAGACAAGAAATTTATTTATTTTTTTTTTTTTTTGAGGATAGAATAGAGCATTAGGGATTAGTCAGGTGGGATTAGTCAGCATTTGCACAAATGTTTATGAGTCTGCATTGACACTGTAATGTAAAACGGAATTAACACTGCGGTTTGGTCACAAATAAAGCATTCTCCACCAAAGATGTAATTATTTATGAACAAGTTCACTCAGTGAATGTTTATAGATCTATTCTCCACCATTCCCTGTGTAAGGGAAACAAATATTATTCCAAATGGGAAATATTAATAATTGATTAGAATCAATCAATGATTTAGGGATATCTTAATCAATGTAATACATTGATTTTGCAGTCTTATAGAGCATGTAGCAAAGATCAGCAGGATTAGGGACTCCAGATTATGAGCATGAACCACCACTTTATAACATCATGTGTGATACAAACAAGACTTTATTATTTAACACGTAACACATATTACTCTAACATACACAAACACATATACAATTTGGAATTGAAAGAGGTTAGAGAAAGGTGCAGATCAACAGCCTGAACAAACCTTGTTCAGTTCAGGCTGTTAGTTAATGCCTTAATTACTAAGACCAAGTATGATACTTGCATGTCTTGCTCACTGAAGAAAAGTGTCCTAATGCAGTTAGTTGGGGCTCCTGTTGATCTTCATTGGATGCTGTATTGATGAGAGAGAGAAACAGTTTGATGCAGAGGTCCTTCATGAACGGAAAGACTAGGCCGCAGCCTGGCACAAGCTTAGAGGTCTGCTGAAAACTTATTCTAGTTTAGCATTCTTATCCTGTTAAGTGTCCTTAAAGGACTGTAGAAGATGGCCAGTGGAAAGGCAAAAAGACAAAATAGAGAGGGGTAAAGAGATGAGAAGAGAGAAGACGAAAGACCACTTGTATTCTGGGACACTGATCTTTTAAACTGGTGAGGATGTCCTCTCAGAGAGAGAGTTAACTGTTTCTTTTGCATATGGAATTTGATTGAATGTCAAGATGGAAATCTTAAGAAATTTAATAATATTAATATCAACCAAAGTTATCATAATGTTATGAACACTAATGTTCAAGATGTGAAAAATGCAACTCAACTAAACACAAGTACATGTGATCTTGATTAACAGGGTGACTCGAAAACGTTCATTTAAATGTGCACTTAGCATTAGTATATATTCAAACATAAAACATTAAAGACATAAAGCATGGTGAATATTGGATACATGTGTTTATACATTTCTATTATGCATTCTTAAGTGAATATGTTCACAAGAAAAAATGGTTTCTTTGTGTGTTCTCAAAAGAAATTAAGTGAGAGTGAATCTCTCTACATTCCTTTGGGTTGTAAAACAGTCTTATGTGTTGCTATGGTCACCAGAGGCCTTGTTCTGCATCTGGGTGTTAGTTGTAGTTTGGGGGTAGTTTTACAGGCACTCCAAGAGCATAACCACCAGGTGTGGTTATATTGTGGTTATATATATATATATACAGTGTTTAGAATAGAAAAAGAATGTGTCTAAGTGTTCAAAAAGTAATATATAATTGTTAACTTGTAAACAATGTCAACTTTTATATTTTAATTTAACGTTAAAACTGTTAAAACTGTTAAAACTGTTAAAACTGTTAAAACTGTTAAAACTGTTACTTAAAACAATTTAGCTAAATCTCATTTTAGATATAAATACAGCTAAAGGTAGAAATGCCTGCCCTTAAACATTATGTAAAGTCAAGCAAAATACGATTGCTGGTTTAACATGTCAATCTGATCTGCCTCATAACAAAACCTGCATTGTGCACCAACTGCACATTGTCCAGACTTTGACTTGCAAGACTACCACTCTTTATTCAGTAAGAGCTACAGTGTAGACTGTCTTGTGTATCACTGGTCTCAGCATTGCTCATCACGTGAGATTTTTTGAAACATACCCTTTTCTAATGGTCCTCAACTGGTGGGTTGCAGGTCTTCTTATATATATGCTATACATAAATACATTAGTTACTAAAAGCTAATTAATGCAACAATTGAACAGTTAATTAGTGAGGTTGACTGAGGTTGTAATCCATCCCTTACTATTGACACGTTTTTATATGCAACCAATTGTGCATGAAAAAAACCAAAAGGCCAAAAATAAAAGAGAAACAGCTTTCAGACAATGTTGGAGAATCTGTTTATCTACAGGTTTAGGTGTGTTTTGTTTTTCCAAGCATGCATCTTAAGGCATTCTGTTTTACCATAAAAGGACACATACATACAAACAAGTATGAAACTGGGTATTTTACAATTCTGTTAGGAGCACCGGCGGCATCATGATTTATTTATGTATGTATTTATTTAACATGTCTCACTATGTCTCAATATGCTATTTTAAAATAATAGTGCAATTAATTTTCAATGAACTTTACTTATGTTGCATTTTCATTTGAAGTCCCATGTAAAATCCACTTGGCTTTTCAAAATCAGAGGGCACACTTTCCCCCTCAGTTGTACTTGGGTATGGTTCTAACATACCCTCAGATAAATACACATTTGCCCCATTCACTCTTTCATAACCCATTATGCTCTTTGTGTTTTCCTGTTTATTTTCCTATTCATTTTCTTTATCACCAGTATTTTCTCCTCAGTCTTTTTTGCTGTGATGCCAGTTCCTCTGGAACACAATTCACCTTATCTCCCCTCTTGATTTGGACTCATTTCACATTGATGACAGCACTAGGGGGCACTGCTCATCCTTTGCAACTGCTTTGACATAGACAAAAGTTGTTAAGAGGCAGTGAAGGTGTGTGTGTGGAGAGATGTGTGGAGGTGTGTGTGTGGAGAATGACTCTTCACTTGTTTCTTACAATGTAAATTCACAGTTGAGCAGGACAGTTCAATCCATAGCCGTTTTTCTTTCTTTCTTATTATTCTACATTTTATGTCTTTTTTTAGTCGTTACATTTTGTTCTGAATAAAACAGACAATGTTGTACTGAGGATTCACAACTGCTATATAAACATTTTTAAATATCCCTCAAAGTCAGGTCACATATATACACACACACACTATTTGATCCACACATACATAAACTAATAATTTATTTCACAGACTTTATTTGACTCATTACTGCCATTCAGCTTAAAGGTAGGTGTTAGTCAGCACCTCCTTAGCCTCGGAAAAGAAGAGGCATGTTGTAATTTTGACATGGCTTCGATATGTTTTCAATTATCAAAGGTCCAAAAATAAAAGAAAATTAAAACAAACATAAAAAATACTGATTTATATAATTGTTGCATCCTCATTTGTGAATTCCATGAATATACTGCTCTTCACATTCTGAGATACCAAACATGACAAAGAACAATGAAAATGACAGAAACTAGTGTTGGTCCCTTCTTACTATTATCATAAAGGGAAATGTCTTCCATGCCTCCGGAAGAGTACTAAATAAGTAAAATGTTTTCTTTGAATGCCCTTAGCTGAGGTTGGTAATGCTTTGACAGATTGCAGACAGCATTTACATAGTTAAAAAGATAATTCTGCTGTAAGTGGTGTATTAGAGGAAAAGTCACTTTTGGTCTATTTGGTACACTGATTACCTTTCCTAGAAAAAATTACACTTTGTCCTACTGCACTTGTGATATGGAGTGATGGACTATCTGTGTAATAACATCCCTATTGGACCATACTAATAGATATTGCACTAATCAGAAACTATATTAAGTGTACTAATAAGCATCAAACTGACAGCCATCAATAAACAGATTGTATGACAATGCTACTTTGTTATTCAGTTGAATGCTAATTACTACAGTTCTTTTTGGCCTGAACTGAGTATATGTGTATTTGTGTGATTTATGTAAATAAAAGAAACATTACTGTGTTCTTTTTGAGATTATATTACGGAAGCTTAGTTACTTGTTTCTTCTAAGACTGAAAACACTCAAAGCACTTGGGCATTAGTTTCAGTGGACTTTTAAGTAACATTGTTTAATTTAATGCATTTATTTTTCCAACTGTCTTTAACTCAGTTTAAACAAATGAATATTGTCTTTTAGGGAAAACATTAAAATAATTGAAAGCAATTTAATTTAAATAGTATAATTTACAAATGTTGTCAGGCAAAGCTTTTCAATATTGTGTGTGTGTGTATGGTGATGCCATAATAGGTATTTATTTTTCCTCTTTCACACACTCACCCACCCTCTCTTCTGCTCAACTTCTGGTTAAAATGTAGCTGAAGCAAATTTCAGATTGTTATATATTTCCATTAATTTTGGCCTTTGCCTTTGCTGGACTGCGTTTGAGAACAGGATAGGCATCATAGCCTCATTTTTGGGTGTTCCGGAGTTCTCTCCCTTCGGCAGGCGAGACAGAACTTCAGACACAGATAGGTGATAGGCCAGTAATTTTGTCACATTCATTAGCCATTGCCCTTTCTTTAAAGGCAGACTAACATGGATGCAAATTCATAAAAGCTGTTTTCACACACATCCACCTACTAGAATCAAATACAGACAATACACAGTTGTATGACACACACTCCTGACCTCCTGTTACACTCTGTAACAAGTGAGGAAACTTTCTCAATTGTTTAAAGAGCTTAGTATTTTCTTTTTTCTGCTTTATCTACCGATTACGAAGCCATCATTTTTTGTATGTGTGATAACATTTTCATTCCATTACTGTTTTTCCTTATGAAGACAAGCACATTGTTAGTGTTTGTCTAATTGTTTTCTAAAATGGACATAAATACCTAGACTGTAAATATCTGACCTCAGGTATGAAAATATAAATATGCATGGTAATATATCTTATAAAATGCTTTATCTTCTTTTCTTCTTATAGTGTTAAAACAATAATATAAGATTCACAGAGAAACAGCAGAATATCAGGGAATTTAGAAGTTGATTAGGATATACTGCTTTTTCTCTATTAAAACATTTGTGTTTCAATTGTCCATGTCTTGTGTTTTGTCTAAACATGGTGTTTTGTCTAAACAGGGTTTAAAGCTGACATAAGTAGATTTCACTGACCTTGCACCCGAGGAGGGTCATCGCCGAAGGCAGCACCACCTATGTCTGTATTGTGGCCAGGCTGATCATATGAAGTTTACATGCCCAGTGAGACCCATCAAGCAACAGCCCCCGGTGAGTGATACCATCTTGTATACCCCTCAGAGATGAAATTTTGAATTAACCGTAGAGATTACCATTGCCAAACAATCTATAACCACCTCAGCCTTAGTCGATTCAGGAGCAGCAGGGAATTTCGTATCCTACGAGTTCACATAACAACATCAACTTAAGTTAATTCCCTGTGATTCCTCTTTACCAGTGGATGTGCTAGACGGACGCCCTCTCGGAGATGGTAGCATTCAACAAATGACAGAGGAGATTAAGTTACGTATTGGAATGCTCCATTCAAAGACCATCCAATTTTACGTTCTTCTACTATATAAGCCTCATACAAACACTAGTCGTGCGAAGTCTTGTTTTGCCACAGCTTACGTTTCTGTGCGTTTACCTTGTTTCTGGATTACCTGTTATTACCTGTTGGATTGTCTATCGTTCCTGATTGTTTGCTGCCTGCCTCGACCCTGTTTTGATTCTGATTTGCCTTGCCCCTGTTATACCAAACACCACACTGGCTTTTTCATGTTTTAGCATTTTGTGCCATTTTGCAGTAATAGTGTTTAATATTTTGAATAAACCACAAAGTGTAAGCAGTTTCTATTGGCCTTTTTGTCTGCCGTGACCCTATAAGGATGCCATCTTCATTCAAGGCAGTGTGTACTTAATGTTCAATTCATTGTACTTTTATCATTGTGTGTACTCTATGTATGTATTTCTGTCAGACATGCACTCTGCTCTGCTAGATTGTTTCAGAGCTCTGACTGAAAGTTGTGTTTTCCTGTAAACAGGCAGGCTACTACTGAGCGGTTGTCATTGTTGTTTGGATTACCCATTGCTGTTTGGATTGTTTATACCTTGTTTGATTCTCTGCTGCCCTGACCCTTGGATTGTTTATACCGTCTATGATTCTCTGCTGCCTGCCCTGACCCTTGCCTGTTCACTGATTCCAATTAACCTAGCCCTGGACTTTCCTTTTTACAGTTGTTGACTCTGCCTGTTATTGTTGTTCTTAATAAATGCTGCAAATGGATCCTGCTGCCTCAGTCCCTTCATTACACATCACTTTAAAATATTATTTCCACATTTTAGTGCTCAATATACATGCCAGCTCGACAGTCTAAGGTGATGAAGATGTTGCCATGAGCATACCATGAACCATTTAAGTAAAACCTCCCCTAATAAACACAATACTTTAATTGCCCCTGTGATTTTATTTAGTCTTTGAGAGACATTTACATTCCACAACTTTCTTGGATACGAACAGAGAGATTATAATGATAATAATGATAATAATTGCAGCTATAACAGCACACTGTTGTGACTAAGCAGGGAACAAAATATAGAAACTAACTATGCTGGAGGTAGGTAAGTTCCAATAACCACATGGTCTCAATCTGGTCTCATCCGATCCAAATGAAAGAAATGAAGACAGATTTAGTGTGGAGCCAGTACATCTGTTTTTTTTTATGGGAAGTGTCCTCGGTTCTGGTTACCTAATTAATTGAGCCTAATAATCCCTTGAGGGATTTGACTAATAAATCTATAGGACTGTGGATGTGTAGGTTAGATTAAAGAGGTGGGTCTTTAATCTAGATTTAATCTGACAATGTATATGCCTTCTAAACAGCACTGGGAAGACTGTTCCGGAGTTTGGGCACCAAATACGAAAAAGATCTACCACCAGGGTCTACCATCTTATACAATGCTTGATGGGCAGCTAGTGCAGTGTGGACAAAAATGGGCTAATATGGTCATACTTATTTGTTCTCATGAGAACTCTGGCTGCTGCATTCTGAACCAGCTGGAATTTTTGTATTAATCCTGCATTGCAATAATCAAGCCTTGATGTCATGAATGCATTAATTAATTTTCTGGTGTCTGACTTAGACAGCATGTCTCATAGTTTGATATTTTTTTAGATGGAAAAATGCAGTTTTAAAAATATTGGAAATGTGGTTTTGTCAAAGAACAAATTGCTATCAAAAGACACCCAGATTCTTGGCTAATGAAGCAGTATCATCAGCATAACAATGAAAACTAACTCCATGTCTCTTTATAATTGCTCCCAGTGGTAGCTCCCAGTGAAAAGTAGAGGCCCACGCACTGAGCCCTGTGGTACTCCATACTAAACTTGGTATGCCACCTTTTCACTCACAACTGGAATTGGTCAGATAAATATAATTTAAACCATGCCAGTGCAGTTCTATTTATGCCAACATAATTTTAAAGCCTGTTTAGTAGAATGCCGTGGTAAATAGTGTCAAAGTCTGCGCTAAGGTCGGGTAACACTAGGAAAGAGATCAGCCGACAAGAGCAGATCATTTGTCACTCTGATGAGAGCAGTCTCTCTACTATGATATGATCTGAATTCTGACTTGGAAATTCTGGCAGATGATATTTCTTTCCAGGAAGGAATATTTTTTTTGTATTCATTTGTAAATACACCACCTTTTCCAGTATTGTTTTTAAATGTAACACAATTTGAGATGGGTCTGTAATTTACTAGTTTCCTGGGATCAAGTTGTGGTTTTTAATAAGGGGTCTGATAACAGCCAGTTTGTAAGGTTTTTGGACTTATCCTAACACATGAATTGATGAATTAATAATACTATGTAGAGGATTTATAATTTCAGAAAGCATCTCTTTCAGCAACATGGTAGATATATGATCTAGCATACATGCTGTTGATTTAGATAATTTAATTATTTTATTCAATAGTTCATCCCTATCTATAGCAGAGAATGACTGTTGATGAGTTGTTCATTGGGCATGTTATGATGCAATATCCGATGAGATGGTGTTGCAGGCAATTGCATGTTTAATATTTTTTTTCTCTGGCAGTATCTATTTTGTTATTAAAGAAATTCATAAAATCATTACTACTATGCTATTCATAACTGTCAGAAGCAGCTGCATTGGTTAATTTAGCCAAAGATAAATTGTCAAATAAATATCTAGTTGCATTTATTTTCTTCTAAAAAAAGTGAAAAAGTTTGAAAAGTAGGCAGATCTGGAGCTTTTTAAAGCCTTTCTGTAATTTGAAACATTCTTCTTCCATGCTGTATGGAATACCTCCAGTTTTGTTTGCTTCCAATTACGTTCCATTTTGCTTGGGCATGGGTATGCTCTTATACTACTTTTTATTTGTAGAGGACCAGCTTTGTCTAAGGTGTTAGAAAAGAGGGAGTACTGACACGTGTTGTGAGATATCGGTAGATTTCGTAATATCTTTGAAAATCTGTGGCCAGTACTGCTTTTGATAAAAAGTCAGCAATGTTTTTGATAAAGTCTGTATGGTACTCTGGTGATCCTGGTGTGTAGACAGTTGCCAGTAGAAATGACAAACTCTGCTTATTATTTACCCCAGATGTTACCCCAGAAGTTATATTGACATATTTATATTGTCAGATCTCTGGGTAGTGCAAACCTTGTAATAAAATAGTAATTAATTTCATCGCATAAGTAGTAGCTCTAGCTCAGTTAAATCAGTGGCATACAACCAGTTCAGAATTCTGAAAAATCAATTACCCACCAACAGCTGAATGGGCCAACACTACAAGTGAAGATAAAAAAGGAGAGTTTGCAATGATGATACACACACACACACTTTTTGGTACAGTGTGCAGACGCTCTCTCTCCAAGCATTGCAGGATCAATGCAAAACGGGTCCAAAATAAGGGGCCCCATTAGTCTTTTATCATCCAAGCCCTGCAAACTTCTCTTCATGAGCCTTGTGTCAGGCACAGCTGCTCAGGGGCCTCTCTTTCTCTGCTGAGCTCAAAAATATGTGCACACACCATGCTTCTGCAGAGTGTGTAACACTCTGTTAAGATATTTTTTCTTTTTTTTCATATTTGTTGCATATCTAATCTACAGTTGTGCTTGCAGGTGTACTAAACCCCTTATGTTCTTCAATCTGTAAGATGTTTAGCTTTAAAAAAAGAGAGATGAAGTGTAAAAATTATCGCCATACATGTTTATATTTAATTTTTTGGTTTGTTTATTTAGTGCTGGTTTTAAGAAACTGAATAATTGTTATTTGATATTCAAAAGTTTATGCCCTAGGTTTTTAATATTGTGTGTTGACTCCATGAGCATCAGTGATTGTTTGCTGTTTGTGAATATCATTAAAGGAAATAGTCATGAATGCAAAACATCTTGCAGGTTCTGCAAGCAATATGCTAACTTATAAGCTCAACTGTATGGGCATATTTCTCAGGTCATTGCCATGCAGGTCTCCAAGAATTGCAGAATTCAGTTATTGGCTGTGTGGGCTTTATTTAACAGTGACTGATGCCTAACTGCACCCCACCCATGCCCCCTTCGCTTGCTCTTTCACTCATCCTGCCTCCATGTTTCCCTCTTTCCTCTTATTTTCCACAAGCGCAAGCTCAACACAAGTCCACTACCTTTCCTGGCATGACACTCCTTAACCTCTCATTTTTTGTTTCCAGTAGGTGTCAAGCACTCACAGCTTGTGCTTTGTCAGTAAATATTTAACCAACTTCCTTTTCCTTGCCTGTCTTTGCTGACGTGTGCCTGTCTGTGCAGTGTCGCCTGTTTGGCCATTTTCTGGCCCTGGTGCTGACAAGGGTTCACTGATACTTTACTCTCACTCAACACAACAGGAGATGTCATCCTTTGCTCATGTGGTGTTCCACTCAGCCAAATGAAGTAGAAGAGGAAGTTAATGCTGCTCTCTCTCCACTTACTAAACTGCATAAATCAAAAATTGGTCACCGCTCCCTGTCAAACTATACCGTACTGTGTGTAAATGCATGTGACTTCAGCTGCATACTTACTCAATAAATATACTCCTAGTTAGATGCATGCATGGGGTTACATATATCAACACAGTAAACATGTTGCCTCCCCAGGGCCTCATAGTGTCCTGGTGCTTGGGATTTCCTTCCTGCTTGAAAACAAAGGACAGGCAAATGCTGAGGCCCAGGCTTCAAAGCAGGGGAAGGCACGAGTGCTCTCTCTTCCTGTGCAGGGTGTTGGAGTTTTAGGACAGTTGTTGCTGCTTTCTAAGCGGGGGGTGAGGGGAATGAGGGGCAGCCTGTGACCCTTGGTCCTGGAGAATGAGGAACATCGAAAACTCTCAACCTCCTTTGGAGCCCCTCTTGGTTTAAGAGGTTATATGGACTTAGTGGGGTCAGCACAAAGCTCACACAGGACACTAAAAGGCTTTGTGCTGAACTCCAAAACACAGCATAATTTCAATGTAGTATAAAAAGGGAATAGACAAAACCTATTCTGGGAGCTTACACAGACTTTATTTGGTGAAAATATATGGGTGCCAACATATACTGTTTATTTGTGGATGAGCATGTAGCTGTGTGAGCTGTGATTATGCACAGCTCACACAGCTGAGTGTTGACCCTCACTCACTTGGTTGAATTTGGATAGTTAATCAATCAGATATTTAAGCTTCATTTTATCAGACAGCAGGATGTTCAGTATATGGCAGCAGTTTGCATACATTAGTATGGATTCCTACTGATGCTAACAGCATGGCTTCGTGAATAAGCCTGCATCTGGTTTTAACACGTAGAAGTCACTGAGGGGGTCAAGCAAAGTGAGAGAGCAAGAGAAAGACAGGGCGAGAGATGAGCATTAGACGGGAGGGGGGCCAAGATATATGATAAGGGGGGTATTTTGCCCTCATCAGGTGCAGGATTTAGCCGCTGGACATCATCCTTGTGCCTTTAATTGGGTTTCTACTGATTGGGGTCTTGTAGCAACTGGGGTGTTTCTGAGACTTCAAAGACAACAATGGATAAAGAGAACAAACTAAATGAAGTTTGAGAAATGAGAAAAAGAAGAGAAATCTGCCTTTAGACATCTTGATAGACTTAATACTGTTTTACAAAATGTGACCGCTAACCATTTACCACCTTCTAGACTTTTTTAAATTATATAGTATAAACAAAATGCAATACCAGCTAGCTCATTGCCTATTAATAAAGTTACACTGACTCTATTTCAGTGTTTACAAGGCAGCAATGTATTGACATTCCTTAAATATTTATAATATATATTTGTTCTGAACCCCTAACACAATATATTACATCTGCAATTATTCATCCCTAACCACAATTTCTTGGTCTCATTATTTAATAATAAACAAATATGTCTTTGCAAACCTTCATCAAAATACTTTGAAAGACTTTTCGAATAACATCACATCCAACTTACTTTTTAACCCCTCCACTCTAACTACCTGTAACGACCACTTTTCACATCTAATCAATTTCCAGTGTGTAAAAGCAAATTGTTTTTCTTTTTTGTTGACCATCCTGTTTCACTCTATCCCATTACAGAAGTAAAATTGTTGTGGTTAACAGCATTTTATGCTGACTTTTAAATCTGAAAATCAACTGTTGGTTTAATATAATTAATAAAATATTTAACATTTGATCATCATAATATTTGCATGCTGAATTTCAATCTGTCTTTTTTACAACTGATAAATTTTGTTTGGTCTTCCTTGCTTATTTATTTTTTAAATTTCACCGGTGGTTGTACTCTGCATATAATTATGTATGTGACAAATGAAATAATGAATCCTGAACCTTAGCCATTTATAGTTGCCCATAGACTGCACAGTGACCATTCGTTGATTCTTGTGTTCAGCCAAATTAAAAAGACATGCGTCAGAAAAGTGTAATGATTAGGGAACAAGCTATAATACAATGAGATGAGAAATGAGATGTTGTTTCAGCATCTGTTTCTGTAGATTTTAGTACAGCAAGTGCTTCCACGTTTGCTTTTTTCACATTGTTTCTGGGTAGGAGGTTTATGAAAACAGCTGTACAGCTTTACTCTTTTATGGGCACAGAGCAGATTAGAAGGACACTTGTGGTGCTATAATGCTTAAGTTAATGTACAGAGTAATGTAGATTACATTACCACAGGTTGTAAGACTTTGTGTCAATGTGTGCAGTCACTCTTACTGTTGCTCCCTTTCATTGATGAGTCTGCAAATCTATTATTGGTTCATATATTCTTTTAATAATTTAATGGATAAACTCTTTTGCATGGATTTCACTTAGTTTGCAGTGATGAGTCCTGAAATCAGTCTGTCTGGGTAATTATAGTTTTGAATTCAGTTTTTCTTTTTCTTTTTCTTTTCAACAGTTTAGGCTAGTCATTAGTATTTAATTAATGACTATTTGATTTTTATTTGTTTTATTTAATTTTTAAGTATATTTTTAGTGTTTTAGGGCCAACGATAATGCAATAACTAATATCATGTAGATGTTTAACAACATCACATTTCTCAGGGGTTGTCTAAAGAAGGCACGATGTAAAGGTTTCAGATTTTATAATGTACAGTCTTAACCTAATTTGTGTATCAAATATATTTTTAGTATTTTGTCTAGAGTAATATAAAGATATGTACGTTTAGTTTTATTTTTCCCATGTTTGCTTTCAATGTTTTCATTTTAGGTTCCACTAGCTACGGTAACAATAGGTGCGTTTACAAGCAGCATTGTATTTTGATTTAAAAGTCCAATTTAAATGTTCCATGTAAACTCCACAGTCAGAATAAAAATGCCCAAATCATAGGTGTTGCAACAAACCATCAACATTTTTTAAGTGTTTATAGTTTCATGATATGATATGCTTATTGATTTTTGTCAAAACACATCAATAGAGAAGTGGTTGCTGTAGTTATAAAATCTGCCACAGAAAACAGAACATAATGGATCACTGCCTTGCTAGAGCCAAACAATCACATATTTATGATAGGCTTATCAACATATCTTCCACTTACAACATACAATCACATTTGAGAAAACACGCTGAATAAGCGCCTGTCATTTACACATACAACTACTCAAATGTCTTTTTAAGCACATTGTATGTTTATTCATGTCATTGACACCCAAATACTAAGCACACATACACGCTAAGTTTCACCACCAATGGCAAGGTTTGTGACTGGTGCAGTGACAGTGCCTCATTTTTTAAATTTTAAAACGAGGTTTGCACCCTAAATAGGTGAATTTATTGCCACCTGCTAAGATTATTGACACAATACCCATAAAAAAAGAAATAAAACAAAAAAAGAGTTACTTAAGGATTTTCATATTTAAGAGCAACACTTTACATGAAAAGAGCATGCATAAGAAATAATGGAATTCCATTCTGACAATCAATTAGGTAACATTTCATGTAAACAGTCACTTGAAATCAGAATGATTTTAATAAGAATGACAAAAAGGTGTGCATGTAAATGTGACTATTGTTACTATTAGTGTGCATGTGTGTGTGTGTCTGTGTGTATTGTTTATAATAACATTTATGACAAATACAGAAAAATACATGCATTTAAAATTTGTGAAAAGCATGTGAACAAACTTCAGCTATTAAAGGGCAATACAAAAAATAAGTACAACAGCAAGCATCAACATACAGTGAACATAATAAAATAAAAAAAGTTATAACATTATATAATCATAAGTAAGTTTTATATTGTTTTCATGTTTAAATAAATTTCAAAATGCATTGCAAGACCAGTATTACAAAAGGTGATAAAAGGGTACTTTTCCTGACTGTGAATGTACAGTATCCTGTGAAATTACAGTAAATTACAGTAAGAATGTAAAACTTTGCCCATTTTGTATTGGGGGGATTTGTAAACATAAGGTTCTAGATCTATCTTGCATTATCTGACAGTTTAAAAAGCAGAATTAAAGGAATTTGGGAAAATGCAGTTTGGATTGAGATCATCAAGGAGAAATTTAAAAAAGAGAACTTTAACTAAAAAATCTATAAATAAAACTATAAATAAATCTTACCTAAAAACGTACAATTTACTTCACAGTACTAAGATTTGCTACAGTTTACTACAGTAAATACTTAGGTATACTACAGTATTTTTTTATCTAGGAGAAAATGAGAAATCACACAGAAGTCTGAAGCCCCGAATCTGCATTTCAATAAAATCAAGGCAGTATTGCCCTTGCATATATCAATGAATTAAAATACCAAATGAAATATAATAGTCAAGCAATGTAACATCTCATGAACCTAAATCAAAGGATAGATGCTCTTCATCTCTTTAGGGCAGGGGAGATGGTCAGGTCAACCACATAATTCCCCTGCTCTGGATTATAGATTATAGCTGTAATCTGGAATTGAGGGCATGCTTCGCTATGTCAGAAACAAACACAAGGCCTAACGGATAACTAAAGAATAAAAAGCAAAACAATGACACATGATTACAAATTATTAAAAAATAAGCTTGACTGTTGTTTGACAAACAAAGTTTCTTTTATTCTGGAACAGGCTTTGCTTTGGGAGGGCACCAATGATGTCTTAGAATGCTGCCTCATCAAAGCAACAGAAGCTGTTCTGAGGTGGAAGATATTCTAAGGAAGCATACTAAACGCATACTAAATACTAAAGGGGGGGCCATACTAACCCAAAAACTGCTTGATTGAGGACACATTGAAATTTGGCACCCTTGTCTTTGCTAACAAAACCTTAAAACAGATTTGGTTTCATACTAATGTATAAATAAGAGATTTAAGAGAGCACAGCTAAGACAGGCTAAAGGTGAACCATGAGCAGATGTGGTCGCCAATCTGCACAAAGAGAAGGGCAGTCTGTGATCATGTGGCCCACCAGAGTGACTCAGGACTCAACACTCATTTACAGCAGTGCTGTGAGAAGGAAAGGAGCAAAGAAACAGAAAATGAATGACAGGAGCAACTAATTAAGATGCTTATAGACATGACACACCGACAGTTCGACTGTTTTTATTGGTCATGAGGGGGCACACTGCTGATGGTGCCAGGGAGGTGGGGGAGGGGTATCTGCTCGGCCTAGTGACCTCGTCAGCTTCCCAATGCCACCAGCCTGGCCTCGCAAATGCCACCTCCTGCCTCACTCTTTATTATGGAGTGTTTGTATTTCATCAAAACAGATTTAATTAGGCTTTTTTATGTGCACATTAGTGTGCTGGTGGAAATTACCATATGTTTTAGATGATGTGATGTTTCTGCTTGATGCCAGCAAAAAATGTATAGTAGCAAAACAATCATACTGTTTGAAATGCAGAGTTTAAAAAAATGGTTTCAAAGGCATAAATGAAAAAGCGGCATCTGGACATAAGATAAAACAAGCTGAATAGTAGAGAGAGAAATTTCAACAAGATTAGCATATTGCAGCTTGTGTGAAGCACTGCTTATCTAGGGCTGTTTACTTTCGCAAACAGTACAGTCAGCCATTACCTCAGCAGAGGTGACTGTGATCCACCCTGCCACACACACACACACACGTACAGATACCCACACAAACACAAACCCAATGCTATCTAATCTTCGATCAGCTCCCAAGACAACCTTCCCCTGACAAAACGAATCCCACCTTTTAGAAATCCCACAATCCCAAAAAACTTGCATACAAAAGTATACACGACAAAGTCCCTGGTCACCTCTGGCCTGTTAACCTTGCTCACCTCTGGACCCTGTGTCATTCAAGGGGTCACCACACCCCCACCCACCCAGGACTGTGTGTGCGTGACAAGCAGAGCAGGTATGTATGTCATATGATGTCATATCTCGTGGAAATGTCTGTGGAAATGTTGTGATTAACATCTGGGTATCTATACCGGCTATAATTAATTTTAAAATACAGAGAAATGTGCAAGCTACTGCATTGCTTTGCAACTGCAAGTAGGCAAAAATATTACTCTGTGGAAGAGCTGTTAATTCTGTGTAAATGTATCTATTTATTGAATAGAAGTACCTTTTATTACAGTGCTGTTATGGATGTCACTGTTTTTAGGAAAACAATAAGCTATGTTACACAAGTGTTACAATGCTTTTATTATAATTTCTGCTCTATGCTTTTGGCACCTTCTTACAAGTTGCATAATGATAAAAGAAAAAAAACGTCTTTCATTGACCTGGACGTCTTTATTCTCCTCCCTTAGTCCTGTCAATCACCAGTGTGCCTGCATTGGGGGAGAAGACAACTACCATAGGAATGAACAGGCATGCATTGTCTATTTTTATGTATTGTCTATTTTCATGGCCCTAGTTGTCCGCCATGGAGCCTAGCCAGGGACAGAAGCATTCACAGACTGCAGCATCAAGTGTCTTATTGTGCAATCTTAATTCATACCATCTTGAAAAAGATGTCAGCTGGGCTGGAAGCAGAGTGAGTGGCAGAGTGAGTGGCAGAAGGTGGAGGGAGGGGGCATGAAGAGGCCTTGAGAGATTTGTCAGTGCTGGCTGATGCATTGGGATAAGGAGTTTTACATAAAACAAAAGTCCAATGCCACTATATAAAAGGGCTTTAAAAGAAAAATAAAAATATAGAGAGAGGTGGATAGATTTTTGATGGGGAAAAAGCTGGTTCAAGGTCTAATCTTTTTGTTGAGTCTGTTAACTAGTGGTTTCCTTGAATAGCACCTAAATGATAGCATTTAATCCATATATATCCATGTAATATGGCTCCCTCAGCAAATAAAACATTTAATAGAAGTGTCTGATAATAGATGAGAAACCAATAAATATTTAGATAATCTGGATATAAATGCATATACTATGAAGTCCTTTGTTTGTAGCCTTTGTTTGTAGTCATTTGTTTTGTAATCAAAAAATTTTTGTTTTACGCCTTCCTTAATTCTCCCTTACGTATAAAGATTTTTTCTTCTTCTAGCTACATATAAGTGGGGCTTTATAAAACATATATAAAGAGAACAGTGTCAATAACAGAACTGATTGAGTCAGAATAGATGACTTGATGACTTGTTACAACTGCTAGTCAGTTAGGAAGGTAGTATATCTAAATATGTTTTTCTATGTTTTGTTTTAAATTAATTGCTGTGTACCAAGGAGATATCTTATGTAAATGCCCTTTAAGACATATATCTGAGCAGTGTGTGGTACTGATAAAATGCATACCTTAAATGCATTTTAAGTCACATTAGGTTAGAAGCATTTGCCAAATGCGTAAACCCAAATGTTTGTTGGCCATAAACCTGTTGAATTATACAGGGATTCCTTAAGACCAACTCATTGAGTACTCCATTATGAAAATATGTAGTAATTTAAAAAAAATGTAATTTTTTTTACAACCCTACAAAGAACACACTAGTGTTCCTTCACATGCAAAGCAGAAGTCTGAACTAAATTAAATAAGCTAGTAGTTTCTGAACGCTTTATAATACACATGTAGGAAATGAAACATCAGACAAACTATTTACGCAACACATCCAAATTAAATCCCACACGAAAATTGAGGGCACTCAAAAATTACAAATAGACATAGATACTGATTAGAGTTAAGTGCTATTGTGTTACCATCTATCTTGCAGCTAGTGCTGGTATTCTAATGGATAATGGATAATTATCTTCTCTACTGTATCTATTTCATTCTTCTCTCTATCTCCTATGAGAGTTTATCTCACAGTCTTTTTTATCATGCCTACTGCTACCTCCATAGATACTCTCATCCTGCTTCAGGTTGCTCTGTTGATGTCTTTTCCATGCCCCTCCAACCCAGTCACATACTCTCAGTCTGACCTATTATCACCCATCACCTGCCCTCATTGTGAAAATCCTTCCAATTCTTGGCTCTCATTCCTCCATATCCATGGAGAAGGGCAATTACAACTCTCCCACATGAGAGGACAGAGACATCTGTTGGAGAGGACAGAGACACCTGCCCAGCCAGAAACACTGATCTCAAAGCTAAATAATGTCCAAATGAAGATTACCATGCACCTTACTAAGGAAGAGGACAGTGCGGTCATGACCCTGATTACAGCTGGATCTACAAAGGACACACAAGCAGTGGCCTTTGCCATAAAGCACTGTTACCCAATTGCCGTCTTAAAACTGGCAGTAGTGAAAACAGATTATGGGTTTAACGAGTGAAACGAAAGTTCTACAGCAGAGACTCTGGCTGTGAACTACTGTTATGTTCTTATGAGATTATGTAGGAAACCTCTGTTCCCTGATGGAGAGAACAAGAAGTTGTGTCAATGTAGTGACATTATGGGTTTGACCTTGGGAGACTGATCGCTCTGCTTTTTATACAGTCATGTGAAAAAATTAGGACACCCTAATTTGCATGTGTATTTTGCATGTGTATTTTGTAAAATTTTTTAATATATGGTTTTTTAGTCTCAATTTTAACAATACAGAGGGATTAACGCAATATAACTAAGCAATTAAAACTGAAGTCTTTTCAAGATCTGATAAATGTAATCCTACAAAAATGCCTATTTTAACTGAGAAAAAAGATAGGACACCCTAGCCCTTAATAGCTAGTGTTACCTCCTTTGGCTGAAATACCTGCAGTGAGACGCTTCTTGAAGCCATCTACCAGTCTCTGACATCGGTTTGAGGAAATTTTACCCCACTCCTCAATGCAGAATTTTTTCAGCTGTGAGATGTTTGAGGGGTTTCTTGCATGTACAGCCCTTTTCAAGTCACCCCACAGCATCTTAATGGGATTCAGATCTGGACTTTGACTCGGCCATTCCAGGACTCTCCATTTCTGTCTTTGGTTGATTTACTAGTATGTTTTGGGTCATTGTCATGTTGCATGGTCCAGTTCCGCTTCAGCTTTAATTTTCTAACAGATGGTCTCACATGTTATTCAAGCACCTTCTGATACGCAGAAGAATTCATGGTGAGTTCTATGATGGTGAGCTGACCAGGTCCTGCTGTAGCAAAGCAGCCCCAAACCATGACACTTCCATGCTTCACAGCTGGTATGAGGTTCTTTTCCTGGAATGCTGTCTTTGGTTTACCCCAAACATGTCCTCTGCTCTGGTGTCCGAATAATTCAATTTTGGACTCATCTGTCCAAAGAACATTATTCCAGAAGCCCTGGTCTTTGTCAACATTCTCTCTGGCAAATGTCAGTCTGGCCTTGATGTTTCTCTCAGAGAGCAAAGGTTTCCTCCTTGCACACCTCCCATGCAAGTTAAACTTTTGCAGTCTCTTTCTGATTGTAGAGGCATGCACTTTTACATCAACAGTAGCCAGAGCCTGCTGTAGGTCCTGAGATGACATTTTAGGGTTTTTGGAGACCTCTTTTAGCATCTTGCGGTCTGCTCTTGGGGTGAACTTACTGGGGCGACCAGACCTGGGCATGTTGGCAAATTTTTTTCTGAAGGCCTCTGACAGCTCTTTTGCTCTCACCATGGTGCTCACTCTCACTTCAACAGTCAGGAGCACACCAAACTAAATGTCTGAGGTTTAGATACGGCAAGCCTCATTCAAAATGCTGAGTAACGATCTACTAATTATGTGCACCTTGTGTGATACACCTGTGTGTGATTTGAGCCATTTTAAGAGGGAATACATGTGAGGGTGTCCTAACTCAGTTAGAATTTGCATTTTGTGGAATTACATTTTACAGAAAATCCCCTCTTCAGTTTTAATTGCTTAGATATATTACTTTAATCTCTCTGTATTGTTAAAATTGAGATTAAATATCCATTTATCCAAAATGTTGCAAAAATGTTACACAAAATACACAGGGTTTCATAGGGTGTCCTAATTTTTTCACATGACTGTATAAAATTGGCTTCAGAAATAAGTGCCAATAGCAATTGGCAAGTAGAACTGCAGGCCATCTCATCCCCAGATATCCGGGTATAAAAGGAGATGCCTGGCTGCACCACTGTCAGGGGTCAGTTCAGTGATGTGGCAGGATAAACACCCAACACCCATTGGGTGTGGCCCAGCTCACAGCTCTCACAGATGTCTGCTAAAGGGGGGCCTTTCGCAAGTTCTCAAGATGAGGCTATCCCTCTTATCGAGAGTGCACATACCCCGAAACAATATGGCCCACCCTGCTATTGATAAGCCAAAAGAATGGCATTCACAATCCAGTGGGATTTGAGACAGCTTTTCCCATCTGCTGGGCTCCAAAGCAGACAAAGAGCTGTGCACATGTTCTGAAATCCTCTGTGCGGTCCAGGTAAATACGCAAATCGCACAATGGACACAGCAGGGATAGGGCTGGGTCCTTCTCTGACTGTGGGAGGGCATACAGGTTCACCACTTGGTCCCTGAAGGAAGTTGGGGGAACCTTGGGCACATAGCCCAGATGAGGCCTAAGAATAATGTGAGAAAATCCTGGTTGAAACTGGAGGCACTCATTGGATACAAACTGCCTGCAGATCCCAAACCCTCTTGATAGAAGCAAACGCAGTCAGGATCACTTGAGGGACAAAATATAAACAGGCAGCATTCACCAAAAGAGCCTGCAAATCAAAAATGAGTCCCTAACCTTTTGAGCGATGTCGGAGCTAATAACAGAGCCACCTTAGAAGTCAGAAACGTATCTAAGGCCGACTCTAGAGGAACAAAAAATATTAGCCACTTAAAACTTAAGTGAGGTCCCAAGAGGGGACCGGTGTGTGACAGGAAGGCCTCAGCCATCTGGTAACACACAGAAAATAAGACACCAAAAGGTGTCTCCCAACAGAGACTCCATCAACAGGTTCATGGCTAGCAGAAACAACAGCCACATAAACCCTGAAGGTAGCTGGGGCTAACCCTGCAGGTATGCGCTTTTGAAGAATCTCCAGCACTGAACCAATAGGGCAGTAAACCAGGTCAAATGGTGTTGCTCACACCATGACACAAAGAGCTGCCACTTCAGGCCCTACAATCTCTTAGTAGATGGCACTTTGGAACTCAGAATAGTCTCTACAACCTCAGTTTAAATATCAGCATCTATGAGCCAGCTCCCCTCAGGAGCCAGATCCACAGTTTACAAATTTCTGGCTGGGGGTTAAAGATGAACCCCTGAGCCTGAGACAGGGACAATCGCGCTCAGGCACGGTTCAAGGCAACCATATCTTGTGTGAGTACACCCTAGATTTACATCATCATGCTGCTCTAATTGATGTTCTGCAGAGAAAGTCAGTTACACACACACACTTGCATAATATTTCCCCTAAACCTAACCCTCACAGAAACCTCTTGGCATTTGTTCTGTAGCTATGCCATCTCACAGTCACAACATTTCACTGCTGTGGGGGATCTGCAACCAGAACCGAACAGTAGATAGACCTAGTCGCATCCAAAGTCTGCTCTAAAACCCTATCGCTTTTATTATCCTCGGGTAGTAAATCTACTCTGTCAGCCTAACTACTTCCCTTTATCACATGAAACCGTCAGCGCTGACAGAGAAGACTACACTAAACATGTGGCATGTAACAATAACAGGAGAAGATGCCATAACTCATTGTGCCTGTTGATTTATTTACACTTACCATAGTTGTTTGATGAACTTGAAATAGATAATAGATAATAGGCTTGATTATCTAGAAGTCCAGGAGAGAGAAGACAGTAAATACAGAAGACAAGCTAACTGGCTAGCATGATGCTAACTGTTTTATCTATAGTGGATAAAAATCAAAAGCTAACGGAATTTTAATTAATTTAATACAATATAATCAATATAGCAATAAATTACAATTAACAATTTAGACACCAAGGAGTATTAAAAAGTAGTGAGAAAAGAGATTTCAGAGCAAGGCTAAGTAAAGGCACAAACCACTCACAGCAAGGCAGACAGGTTACATTTTACTATGCCATAAATTCTGGGGGCAAGGCTGAATTTATAGGGGTGTGATATTTAAATGATGACTGTTTTCACCTGCCAAATTTATCAACAAATGATCATTCATATGATGGGGTTAGAGCAATACAAAAGTTTCAGAAATCACATGTAAACCCTGTTGTAAGATGATTTCTGCATTTGGATCTGTGCTTGTTTATATATTAGATTGATAAATGAGGTCCATTGTGTGTAAGCAGGGTACTTGTTAGCTGCTGTAACCAGCGTTATTCTGTCCAACTTATCCAGTTAAAAAAATGGGCTTTAGGTCATATGGTTTAAACAAAAATAAATGCACACAGACAGTTGACTGCTAGTGTTATGCATTTAAAGAACAAGTAGCGACTTAAGTGTAAAAGTTAAATAAAGGTATGTTCGTTTCTGTCAAAAATTATCAGCGGTACCATTTACTCCACAATAGAATCCATAACCTGTGTTGGAGACACAGTGTGTTTCTTTGATTAACAGATTACCATGAGACTGCTGAAGGGTCACCAATATCCTACACATTTCTAGTAACATGTATTACTGAGATTACAATTTTCAGCCAATTTTTCACTCTTATGTTTTTCCTAAAACAAGCAATTTAACTAAAAACCTAGCATCATTACAACAACACTTGTGTCTCATAAGACATTGTGATTTTAGTTTAAAAATCAGCAGTCAGACCAGATGTTGTGTTTCATTTGACATGTGAAAGGTAGAAAGAAGAAAGTGAGCAAATAATCTTAATCATTCGGTGTAACTGAAAATACATTACACCGAATTGAAAATAATTGCATTTTCAATGTGGGGATCACAAAAGAAGATACACATTTTGTTAATATGCTGTCAAGGACGCAGGAAAGGAGAACCCAAATGCAAGCCAGATTAACTCAAAAATAAACTTTATTAACAGAAACTCCCTCAAGGGAGAGAAACAGAACCCCAACACCATGGACAAAACTGGACAGGAAACAGGCAAAACAAAACAGACCAGCACAAGACCGCAAACACAAGGGCATTAAATAGACAAAACCAAGGCAGGTGACAAGGACAGACAGGCGGGAGGAATTAACTAATGAAGGGAGAATTACAAGGGAACGAGAGGGCGGGGTCAAAAACGTGACAGGAGAGCACATGGCACAAAGTAAACAAACAATGGCCATGTGCTTCCACGCATAACAAAGACAGAGAGCATGAGTCTAAATCCTGACTCCAAGAAACAAGAACCAAGACTAGGACTGAGTCAGGATCCAGACAACATGCTCTGACACAAAACACAGGGAAGTCAGGATCCTGTTTCATGTGGACCCTGATATTGTCCCTTGGTGCCATTTAAAAATTTTAAAAAGCATTTGTCACACTAAGAAAACAAACCAAAGACTGTGACGCACTGCAAACACTTCCTGTGTTTCCTCTTTTTCGATGTTGTGCACTTTTTATGAGTCCCATTGTTTGAGCAATTTGATTGAGGTTTTGTGGAGCTAACTATTTTTTGCTGTTCTCCCTTGTTGAGAATCAATTAGAATTAATTTCCTATTCTATATTAAAAGTCAAGATGGGGCCTAAACATCAGTGTGCTTCTTTAGATGAATGGCAAGGTCTGACCCACTTGGCTCTTGGCCTTATTTATTGAGCCCCTGATCTGCCTTAAGGAAGCCCTTCATAATTAGGGTTTTTTCGGGTTCATTAGACCCTGATCCCACACATTCTTAGGGGGAATTTTCATAAGATTCTAGACAGGCTGAACACAATAAACTTGAACAGTGTGCAGGGGTTTTGTGTTTGAAAGTTGGACTATTTATTAACTTGACATTTAACTGCCTTAAGAAAACAGCATGGTATGCAATGCGATATTTGCATCTGTATAACTATGCCAGTAATTTGCAATCTCAGTGCAGGTCTAAATTTCGATGAATCTCTCTGGTCCCTAAACCACTGGAGGTCAATTTAACTGTACTATATGCTACTTTATTAGACAGCAGGCTTTAATTCCCAGTCACATTTGATCACCTAGCAGCTCTAGTTGTTTTCTGAGGTTTTGATGCTGATATGCCTTTGCCACTCACTGAACATAGTCAAGATCAGATCACAGGCAGTATGCATTGACCACAGCATTCCAACCAGTCAATGGGGAGCCGTACTGGGCATGAAGATAATTTTATCAGAAACTTGAATCAGAATACATCTTTGTTGTTTAGATCCAAAGTGGAGCAAAAAAGATGCTTGATGTGTGTAAATAACTGTAAGAATGGTGTATTCACTCCCCTTTCAAGACAAAAATCAATATTCCATGCATGTGTCACTATGGGAGAAAGGAAATCACATTTTTTGTCTCCGTGTCTGGCATAGTATACTGTCATAATAAGTCTATAGGGTAGACTTATTTTATACAAGCCATTGTGGTTGAAGCCCGCACTGTCAAAGCTAAAAAGCTTTGTCATCCCTTGACATTTTTAGGCTTTTCTTTTATACCGTTTACTGCTCTTAGACCTTTTATTTATTTATACATTCATTTGTTCAAAATTTTACCTAGTTGCTGAGCTTCAAGGTTTTCTACCCTTTTCTGATACTTTTCACAAATACGTACAACACCCAACCTGTACACACACTTTTTCTTATAAAAATTATCTGCAACCCTGTAAAAACACATCACGTCTACGTTTTGCAAAAATATTGTATGAGACCTATAAATCAAGACTTGTTGAGATATTGTCAGGAACACACCCCCACTGCCAACCACGCCCCACGCTCTCAATCGCCAGAGTATTGATCACACACACCCGCCATCTATTTACCAACATGTATAAAGCCACACGTAATCCTCACTCCTCATAGCTTGTGTGTTGTGACTTACCTGGCAAACCGCAAGCCTCTCCAGCGTATTTCCTCATAGTCCGGCGTTTCCGTTATATTTTCCCCAATACAATCCTGCAATACAGAAAGGACTCTGTTTACACTCCAGCTAAGTGTGCTTTAATGTTAAGCACACTTAGTGTTTCAAGTTTCAAGTTTTCGTTGTAAATACCTGCTATCTGTTCAACTCAAGAATCTATCTGATTAATCTGCTGATTATCTATCTATAATCGTTTTGGATATCTCATGTTTATATGCTGAAGCTAATAAAGACTTTGTATTTACAGTTATTCAGATCTAGAGATTTGATCACTAATTATAACATGAAAAAATATGCTATACCTCTGTTCTTTCTTTAAGAGTTTTGACTTTAACATATTCAAAACCCTTAATCATAGCACTTATTCATTCTAATAGTAGATGTAATGCTTCAGGATGTTTTCTTTATAGTTTATAGATGTGTTTTAATAATCTTGTTAATTCACTTTTTAACAGACATTAGATCATCTGAATTCATGAACGTTTTCTATCCTCTCTTTCCATCTTTGCTTTATTAATTAAGTGTGATGAGCTGGTGTGAATGAGCTGGTGTGAATAGATGAGAGAAAATAGTTTATACACTATTTAAAATCATATGATCATCAAATCACCATCTTTGACCATGAAACTTTCTGGGTATTCCAGATATTAGAGGCCAGGATCTGCCCCCTAATTATTGTTAACCAGCAGGGAGAAAGATCATTATTGTTAATGTTTAACAAACTATAACTATAAATGTGCATCACAATGTGAACAAAAACCAAATAGAATTATAGACATTTTCAGTCAATACAGGATAAGTCTGGTTCTCCCAAAAATTCTCCCAAGCCTGAGTTCTGGCCATTTATATATATATATTAAAAATAATCAACTATTTAGATGTGATGTTTGGAGAAGAAATTCTGAAATCACAACAAAAATGCATCAGCATGCAGCAGAGTGAATGCAGTTTCTACTGTTGAATCATTGCCCCGGAGATGTCAGATTGATGGTAGTTGCAATTAACTTCCTAATTTAACAGCAATGGCACATTTAAGTAATTTCATTTGCATATGATGCTACCACTTACTAAATGCAGCATAGTCAAGATATTGCCATTGAAGTCTGTATATACTTATATACACGCACATTTACATGTATGCACAATTTGTAATGATGGAGGATAAGTGTTAAATTAGAGTAGAAAGTGTCTTACCTTTCTAATAAATCTCAGCTTCTTTGATTTTGTTTTCTTGCTGTTATGATAAATATGTTGTTTTTCATTTCTAGTGCTCATTAAATATTTGTACTTTAAAATTTATTATAGAAAGTACTACAGGCAACAATAGATCAGGGCTTCCAGAATATAGAGTGAAAATGGGACAATAAATTCTAATTTTAATAATCACAAATGGCTTTAGAGGCAGAAAACTGTATTTCAACTTGGCAGCACCTAGTGTCGCCACATTTGCTGTTTAAAGTTTGCCCACTAACTTTGAACAGCAAAACCAAAACAAAAAAATTGGTGGTGGTTTTTTAGAATACCCACCATAGAATGTGGTGGGTATTCTTAAAAAAACAACAGAACTAATGGATGATCCTACCTATTTGTTTAAGCATATCTTTCCTGGAAAGACCTCCAACCAGCTCCATTTGAACATAGCTGTAGCATTTAGTTTATGATCTACAAATACATTTCAATAAAATTCTGGTGGCTGATTCCAAATTTTAAGTCTTTAAATTCCAAAGGGTTGTGTTAATATGAAAGTGGAAGGCCTGTGCCCTATCAGTGAACGTGTGGGGTTAATTAGGGTAAAATCTAATCATCAGATTGTTTCCTCTGTTTTTTCTCAACATTTGATGTTAGTGTTGTGGGACACTATAGATTGCATTAGTGGTCAAGCTTGAGACTTCAGTGATAGGATTAAGAGTTTGTCGTACAGCATTGAGAGTGTACTTGTTATGTGTGAAAACGACCACTCCCATGAAAACACAATGGCAAAAAATGGCCTGTGTTGCTTACACTTTGCCATCACTATCTGTTAGTCAACAGAACAATATTGCTTTTTCTGTTATAATGGGGAATGTTTTGAGTTGTGTCTACCAATGAGTGCAGGTGATGACTCATTCAAGCTGCAAACGGTGTGTTTGGCATTTTTATAGAAAGTGAATCTGATCAAAGACCTTGAGAAGCAGGCCCGGCTACAAGAGTGGAGAACCGTGCTGGAAACATCTTGCTCAAGCCAGATGATTACATTGGTACATTGATTACAATGAATTTGCCCCACCAGGCTATTCTTATAAGCACACGCCCCATCTGGTCGGTCGTGGTGGTGTTGCAACTATTTATAGAGACATACTAAAGGTTTCTCAGACTGAACTGCACAGCTTTACTTCTTTTGAATTGCTGGTGCTAAGTGTTACTGTACCAAACATAAGGAAACAATCTATGCTCTCCTTCACGCTGGCTACTTTGTATAGACCTCCAGGGCCCTACATTGAGTTTCTGAATGAATTAGCTGATTTTCTCACTGACCTGTTGGTACTTGTTGACAACGCTCTGATTGTTACAGACTGAACCCTATAGATATCACACAGCAAAGTGATCACTGATCATCATCTTATTTCATGGGTAATACAAATCCTAAAATAGCTCCTTGCTATCGAATGGGCAGAATCATTACCCCAACCACCAAAGACAGATTCACAAATGCCCTGCCTGATCTATCTAACCTACTCAGCACACCCATAAATGCTAAAGATCTAGATCAATCAGCATGGACTCTTATCTTCACCAGTACTCTTGATACTGTCACATCCATCAAAATAAAAAAAGTTAAAGATAAAAGTATTGCCCTATGGTATAACAGTACAACTCTTACCACAAAGAGAGAAACCAACTAGATTTAAATGAAGTGGTAAATTACAGACCCATTTCAAATATCCTTTTCATGTCTAAAATATTAGAAAAGGTTGTATGCACGCAGCTATGTGTGCCTTCTTGCACAACAACAATATTTTTGAAAAGTTCCAGTCAGGTTTTAGACCACATTATAGCACAGAAACAGCACTGGTCAAAATTACAACAATTTACTTCTAGCTGTGGACAAAGGTTGCATCTCATTGTTAGTTTTACTTGGTCTATAGTGTCAAATGCCACACTAAGATCACGTAGTTCTGTTAGACAACAAAACTATGTTGGCATTCAAGGTCAGGCTTTATAGTGGTTTAGCTCCTACTTGTCTGACCGCTACCATTTTGTTCATTTAAATGGGAAATCATCAGAATTAATGCCAGTAAAATATGTCTTGCCTCAAGGATCAATTTTAGACCCTCTGCTATTCACATTATACATGTTGCCCCTCGGAAATATCATTGGAAATTTATCCTATGACTTCTACTGTTACGCTGTTGATACTCAACCATATAATGCATCAAGACCGGATGATATTCCTACCTTAGCTAAAGACATAAAACATTGGATGACTCGATTTTCTTCTTTTAAATTCAAATAAGATATTACTTATTGGACCAAACTCAAGTAAACAGAAGCTGATTACAGTTTTAATTGGAAGGATGTAACGTCATACTTCTAATACATACATCTAATACTGTTAATGACCTGGGTGTTATATTAGACAGTAACTTGTCTTTTGTAAATTATGTGGGGTGTATTACCAATATTGCCGCCTTCTAAGCTGCATAACATCTTATCTATTTCTGAGGCAGAAAAGCTGGTCCATGTCTTTATGATCTCCAGACTGGACTATTGTAATGCACTTCTAGGTGACTGTCCAGCTTCCTTAATAATAAAGCTATAGTTATTCAAAAATGCAGCAGTTCTTACCATGTCCAAGAAATATGACCATATAACCCCAATTTTGTCATCACTACATTGGTTACCTGTTAAATTCCGTGTTATTTATAAATTTCCACTGCTTGCCTTAAACGGGTTAGCCCCTATGTATTTAACTGATCTTCTCTCACGGTACAATCCAATGCATGCCTTACGCTCACAAAACTCTTGATTTCTGGTTGTACCCAGAATCACAAAGTCCACTAAAGCTTTTTCACACTTGGCTCCTAAACTCTGGAATTGTTTGCCTGATGCTGTTTGGGGCTCAGTCACGCTCTCGCAGTTCAAAATTGGATTAAAGACACATCTATTTAGCCAAGCATTCTCATTATGCATCTTATCACTTCTTTTTACATTTTACCTAAAAAAAAAGTGAATCAAATTTTATGCTCTTAACATTATGAACAGCAGCTAAGCTAATTATTCTCTGTTTTGGATTCTTATCCCGGGGTTTCAATCCGGGGGTAGCTACAGATTAAGCCTGTTCCTTGCTACTGTCCCCCCATTGGCTTGCTTACTTGCTTACAAATGCTTTTCATTTGTACAGCTGCTTTGTAACAATGTCCCATTGTAAAAAACGCTATATAGATAAACTTGAACTTGAACTCAAAAGCTTAGTTAGACGTTAAATTACATATACTATTCAGTTTGCTGCTCTGATGTGGTGTTATGCTTAGTTTCTCACCATGTGTATTAGAAAATTTTAATGCACTGCGGTAAATACAAGCTAGAATTGCTGAAGTAGAATTTAAAGGAGTATTATTTTGACAGTAGTACATGCATTTTAATATATTCCACAGCAATGGGTATACACTTAATTCCTTGTTTTTGATATTTATAAATGTAGTATATAGTTTGCATCTTTCTGAATCTTATATTCTCTATTCCCATCTAAGGATATTAGACTTAATATTTCCATTTTTCCTTACACAATGTTTTGTAACAGCTCTCCCCTTTTGCCTCAGAATAGACCTTTATCACACTTCCTACTTCCAGTATGTGAAGCAGTGTATTGCCACTTCTGGTATCTTTGCAATGCGGTCAAAGCTAATGGCTGAATCCTCTCACCAGTGTTATTGCAGTGTACCGGGTTGCTCTAATTCTAAATAACATCACCCTTTTCCCAACACCAGAAGAACTGAGGAAACCATGGGTGAGACTAATATGATGGGATTAAGGTCTTTCTCTTAAAATAATGGGAGTAAGTTTGTGTGCGCAGTATGTATTTAGAAACTGATGATGTATATTTCCTACAGTGACTATTTTGAAGATTTTTGCAATGTTTGCAAAGAACTTATGAAATACTGCAATAAATTTGAACAAAATACATTTAATGAATGTATTTCAGTGAGTAGGGACTAGAGTATGTTTTCGGATTTGAGGCTAAACTTTCTGAACATTTAATAACCTGTAGTTTATAGTTTTGTATTAATTTTTAACTGTTAAAATTATACTGCTAAAAGTTAATCAAGACTAACTTTTAATGAACAATTGATAACATGACATGAGCAGGCTTGCAGTAGCATTTATTTCTTTCTGCGCAAACTAAATAGAAATGGCTTACAGCAGACATACAGTTTATTTGCTCAAATTCTGTAAATCAACATACTGACATACTTAGAGGTTGCTTTGTTTGTGCTACATCTATGTTAAACAAAATTTGTAGTAAAACATCTCTCTTAGTAATAAGCTGAAGCTAACATGACAACTAGCAACCAGAATATGTTAAAATTGCAATTGACTTAAGTTAAAAATAGACTTTTAGAAGAAGCACTTGTAACCCTTGTCTAGCTTTACCTTGGTATGCTCTTTATCCATGCGAACCATTTATTCTTGGCCAAATGTTGGCAATGTCAACAGAGAGGATGTCTTACGATGTGCCGGTGCCACTGTTTTGCTAGCCAACCCGGAAGAATCGATACACCTCTTCGACAAGCACTTCTGGCTTTCATTATTTTCACTGTCATAAAGGTCTATAGATATGGTCTGTGTTTCATGCAACCAATTATTACATTTGGAGACTAATGGGGCATGTTGCTTTGACAGCTTTTGGTAAGGGAGGAGTGAGAAGTCCCTGCTTCTGCCGAGGGGTTATGGGCACTCCAGGAGTCATGATAATTACTATTGAAGCAGCACTAAAGCACATAATAAAATACTCCATCTGAGAACACAAAACAATTAATTAAGACCCAATGTGTCATCCCATGTTGATTTTTTCGTTGTTTTTTTCATTTTGTGCCTGCTAGCTCCTTTTTTAAAGGTACATCTGGCTATTTATATATTTCAGCACATATTTTGGTGTGTTGGCATGCACCAACCCCAACCTTCCTCATCTCACATGTGATCATTTTACAAAAAAAATCATAAAATGCACATTTAATATGATTGTTATAGAAAACAGTGGGGGAGAAAACAAGAATGCATTGACAGCATTTTAAGAGTGTACAAAATTGCACACAATGATTAGAGAAGAAACTTACATAAACATCTCTGAGTTCCATAATCAGCCTGAAAATTAAAATATTTGTTGATAAAAGCTATTTATATAATTATGTAAACAACGGAAAATGTTTATTTCTTCTGTGAGCTATAGAGCACAGCACTGACCTTGGCTCATCTCCCATTATTAGTTTGACAGATAAAAACTTCATTAAGCATCAACGGTGTATAAAGCAAACAGCCAGTTACCGCCATGTGCATTGAGTATTAGGGAAATATCGCAATTAGCATCTGGTTTCCTACGGCTGAAGTGTTGAGAAGAAAAGTAATAAGCAAGGTTTGTTTGTGGTCTGGAAAGTCATAATTATAAACTGCTTTGAGAGTGCTGTGCTCATTGTGCCTTAGCATAATGAGGTACGCTGCACTGATCTCTTCATGATGCTGCTTGTCTTTTCTTCATCCCACACCCTATAGGCCTACTGGGCCTGCTGCCACCCCAGATGTCTCCTTACAGACGTCACCTTTTGGTGCACCTGCTGACAAGAGCCAACACTGCTTGATGATGAAGTCTCAGCTGAAACATGAAATTTCTGTTTTAGAACACGCTCTTTTGTAATTTAAAGGTTCAAGAGAAAGTTAAGATTAAGTTCCAGTATGCTTCAAAGGCTTGATTCGGGTGTTAAGAGTCGTTCGGAATACTTTTTATTATATTTAAAGAGGTCGTGTACTTTTTTTTTAAGAACCTTCAGGTGTAGTTTTCACGTTTATTATTGTCTGAGGCCTTAGCCATTGAACAGCACATCCAGGAACAGCACACGTCTGACTGGCATCTTACTGCTATCACAGACATATTGTGAGTGTAACAATACCTTCAGATCCACTTACTCCTCCAAAGTATTCCCTTCACGCGCAATGTCATAGTGGATTAATCCCAAAAAAAGAGGATATTGCTGTGATGTTGTTCTGTAAGATCTTTCAGGTCTGAAGTCTGTTTCTACTTCTTTGCAACTGACAGAGCCATTGATGCGATGATGTAAAAGTAGGTGTTGCTATCTTCCTCTGGGGTAGGTCATGAAAATGACCCTAGTTATGTCATAAACCCAACCATTTCACATTAGTTTTTTTCCGGAGAACGATTAAATAAATTATTTCATTACTGATAAGGATGTTTTAATCTATAAAACTTGCAGGATGTATTATTGATCCCAAGACCTATATGTCAAAAGATCAAGGGAAAATTGGTTCCTCATGTCATGACCATTGTAAGGGCTTTATATCAGTGGAGATTCACACCTGTCAGTGCATGATGTGTTAAAGCCTTTATGTCCTGTGAGGAGTTTACAGGACAATACTCTCCTCTATCTATCCTATGACTTCTACTACTCTACTCTATCTGTCTAATTGCAGTGACCCCCAAATGACTGACCTTATCTGTCTTTGAGAGGCAAACAGATAAGTTTAAAACATGGCCTTTGCTGCATGTGTTTGAGTGGGTTTAGGATTTATCTAGTCATGGGGAGTGCTAGCTTCACTGCTGTTATGTGTGTGTTTGTCCTGTTAAGATGGAAATTTTGTCTTGTGTTTGAGTTTTCAGTTGCTGAATATTGGCAATGGGGGTGGAGTCCAAAAGAAGTTCTGACTTCTAAGTGTGGAATCACAAATATGGAAAATTCAGATTTAAAATCCACAGCACCATTTAATATGTCTTTGTTGTCCTCCATGGAGCAGATACAAGCCCTGCTTGAAGATACTCACTGACCTTTTTCCTGGAGGTGTTGCTTCTGGTCATATGTTACGGACTACTGCTGCTGAAAATGAACCAACATCAGCCTTGGGCCAGGGTGGGCCCTTTTTTGGGATGTGTATAAAATTAAACCTGCTCTTCCTTACCCTCTTCCACCCTGCAGCTTTCAGATGCTTTCTGCCTGGCCCTCAAAAAGCCCCAGGTTCACACAAACATTGTCATTGATATTTTTGATATGTATTGAAATTTGGCAAGTTATCCATGTAACTGTTGTTTGAAAAAATGAATGTTGTTGGCGACAATACATTTAACCTACCTTACATACTCAAATTACTTTCAAGTATCAACAGTCTCTTTCTGAGTTAGACAATACTTAAATTATTTTTGACAGTTAATCAAGCGATAATATAAAAAAACTTAACTATTAGGGTAATACTTCATAAAGATTATTTATCATCTATTTTTTTTGAGTAACAAAATAATCTAACAAGTTACTTAAAAAAAATCAAAATTCCAAATCTGCTGGGCTGTTTAATCCATCTGTGTTGGTCTTACATAGTAGACACAAGCTCTGCTTGATGGTGTCTAGTCTTGCATAGCCAGACCTTTAGACTCTAATTTCAGGCTGAGACTTGATGATGTCCTGCATACCATAACAGAATAATTTTGAACACATTATTAAATATAAACAACATAACACTATGAAATATAAGAAACCTGTCATTTTGCTGGTGTTATAAAGCTGTCCATTACTCACAAATGTCTCATGGCATGGCTTGCAACCTCCCATAAGATCTCTCACATTTAATCCTAAATTAAACTTACATAACAGTATTCTTCTGATGCCATTCACCTCTTCCGTCTTTATCCATGCCTGCATTGTCTTTTTTCTGGAAAATGATATTACAGTTTGGTCATCTTTTACGCCTTACTACTATAATCCTATTGTCTATGTCATCTGGTGGTGTCAGCAGATGGTGGTCTAAGAAGGCAGTTTGACACCCAGCTCACAGCTGTCTGGCCTGCCTGACAGGCCTCTTTTCTTTCTCAGTCATCACTCCAGAATGGCGCCTCTCTACTTCATTGTGGCTCTATTTTCCCTCTCTCTTTTAGAGTGTTTCTTCTACAATGTGTGTAATATATGCAGTAACATAACTGCCAGAGTTCTTCAATTACAAATAGGGATCTCTTTCTCCCTCTCTCTCTGTATTTATTTTTTGTGTAGTGGATTGCCATCTCTCTTTATTTCTCTCTCTTTGTGGTTCAACCTTCTTTTTTCTGTGTGTGTGTTAATGAAAATGTTAGTGTGTGATAAAACAAAAGAAAGGGGGCTCAGTTCAACCCCCTGCAGAATCATGTGCTCTGACCTGCTTACATGTAAGTACCACAGTTGCTTGGCTTTACTTGGCTCAGAACCTACAGTAGACTGAACAAGCTCAGCTTTAGATTGGCCCAGGGCCACTCCTACCTCATACCTCTGATTATCTTTGATATTCTTTTTTCTCTCTCCTTTTTATTTTCTTTTTGTTGGTTTTCTCTCCCCTTCCCAAAATATTTTATAACATTTGTTACCTTTCTGATGTTGTATACAGTTTGGGTACTTTGTACACCTTTTTTGAACAACATACCTGTCAAATAAACCCCCTATTTCTAACCATAAACTGTCCCTAAACAAGAATTGTGTAGAAGCTCTTAAGTCCAAACCTAACATTAACCACTGTACAGTTCTGACAACATTTGTGACATCTACAGTACTCTGAATATAACACACTGATTCTGTCTTGTGTTTGGGTCTGTGTTAGCTCATGCAGTGAGCTGTTCCCAGTTGTGATCAGTACACGTGTGTATTTGATTGCCCAGGTTCCAGTCATCAGACAGCCTGTCCACGTACATGCATGTGGTTTTACTGTTGTGCACAGGCAATCAATACTTTCCCATTTAAAGAAGTCTATGGTCAGGCCATTGCACTGTTAATGTAATTTGTTTTGTTAGGTAGTCAAAGGTCAGGTAATTCCTGCCTGAAATTGATCAGTTTTATCTGGTGGTGGAGACAGCTGTTGCCTACAGGTAGTTTATTTTAACGTACTGCTTCATACTCTAGGCTGTGCTAATTTTGTTGATAACACTGAAATTACAAGTTACGACCTCTTGGTCGTCAACTGAGAGTGACGTCACTTCCCAACACAAACACGCCCCATAGTATAGTCCCACCCCTAACACTGATTGACAAGTTTTTGTGTAAGAGAAAATGCAAGGAGAACTGTGATTGCTTTTAAGTTTTCGCAGACTTAGTACACAATGCAGAGGAAATTGAATTGCTAACAGGCAATTGCTTGTGCAATTTAAATGACAGGGCCGTAACTCATAAGACATGGGAAATGCAATTGCAAATAGACTGCATTTTCATTTGAAATATGGCAGACATTGTATGTTTGTGTAAACAAAAATAAAATTTGCTTTTGAACTGTCACAACTTTAGTTGCCCTTTAGTTGCCACAACTTTAGTTGTGACAGTCCCACAAATAGAAATTGTGTCCCACAAATAGAAATTGTGTCCCACAAATAGAAATTTGTCCCACAAATAGAAATCACACTTTACACATTACTTTTTACAAAAACGCTTCATATTAGTGAATACGCATGCATCACAGGGCATGAGAGAATGTTTGTATGATACAATTGCATATTGACAAAAAGGCATGGGTGAGTGAACTCCAGCAGCTTCAAATAAACTCATGCAGCATAGTCATTACTGCTGGCTGCTGTGGTCTCCCTCAACTCCGAACCAGTCGATAAGCTATTATAACCATGCAAATTGTGACCAAATCAGAGACCTGACATATTGGTATTATGGTCTCTCTCGACTACTGCTTTATACATCATCATCAGACCACTGGCAACAGTATGCAATATGCTTACTGTTGCTTTCTCTGTACCTTTTATTTAGAGCCAAAGGGACCACTAGTGAAATGAATGTCTTTGTGCTGTCAAAGACAGCTGTATAGTTCTTTTTGCTCACAGAGGGCAAGACCAGATGCCAAATCTTTTAGGTCAGGGCACATACCTCAGCAGTTGTAATGATGTAACATGGTGTAAACACCCCAGTGTCCTTGTCCCTGGAAATGTCAATAGGTGCATATTAATGCACAGGGAGAGTTGTGGGTCATGTTGGGCAAAACACCACAACTTGACAGTGTAACTCATGTGTGTGGGTTGATAGCTTTTAGTCTTTTTGGTTATTTTATTTGCCTAGAATCATTATAAAGGGTTGAATAAATATTAGCCTTCAAAAAAACTGCCCTATCCATTGTTCTCAAGTTTATTTTGATGTCTGGGACAGCCAAATCCCCCTGCAACAAACCATGATGTATTCTCCAGGCACTGTAGACAAAACGTTTAAGATAACATTTCATATTGCCTTGTTTCCTCCATCATGTCTGCTTGGAGTACATTTAAGCATAATAATCAAACTTTATAGATGACTTAACTTTATAGATGATTAAGTATTACTTTCTGTAATACTGTCTGTTTTTTAGGGGTTTTTTTACGAAACCTTCAAGTGTATTAAGAGGTTATAGCAGCATTGATTTGTGTCTTCTGTTAATTTACTCTTTTGAGATGCCCAACAGAACACTGGGTTCAACCAACCATGTGGGCTTTGGTTCGCCAGGCTCTCAGCAGTCTAAAATACACAAATTTGTTCCATCAAGGTTTCCGATGGCTCCCAGATTGGCAGCGATTAATCAGAGAGGTAACTGTGAAGTAGTTTGCAATTAAACAGCAAAGCTTTGAAGCATGCTAATTAAATCAGAGCGACTGCGCAGTAATTGGGCATTTTCCATGCAGCGGGTGTCAGCCCACTCAACTGTGGAACAAGGTATTTAAGTCACATTAGCCAGAGTAAAAATATTCCTTCATATGGAACAGTTAGATTTTCTGCTCATTGTTACTAACAATATCAATGTCAAGCCACCTTGTGGCACAATTACGAGAAGCACCGCAGCACAGGAAATTAATAGCAATGGCTGCAGCAGCATGAGGGAGCCTGAATTTACCAGAGTGCACCTTTCCTTTTTTAACCCCACCTAAGCTGAGAGTGAGACTTGTGCCATCTGTATTTATATGGTCTAATTTTGTGCTTGTATTGGAACTGGCAATAGAACTGTTTTTCATCATCAGTAAACATTTTACAGAAGCCATTATTAGGTAACAATTTCGAGAGATGGCCCCATCTCCTTCTCATTCTTTATGCCTGAAAAATGCCTGTCCTCTCGATATGAGCTCTATAAGATCTAAACTCTAATCAGATCTACATAACACAGCTTGTGTTCTGTGGTTTAGATACAAATGCATCATTTATTACAGCCAATAAAACTTGAATGGCTCACAGCCATTGCTTATCTTCTTGTACAGGTGTGTTGTGCATTGGAAGAGCTTGATGTCTCTCACCTATACCACAAAACACAGCTCATCCCTACCTTGGCTCCTGCCTGATAGCACTGAAACATGAAAAATTAAACCAAATTAAAGATTGATCACTTTGCAACAGGATTCATGCCAGCTCCTGGTTTGCATACTATCAAGAACTTCCCGTGTTATGGGGTAATGACACTAAACAGAGTGGCAGTTCTATTTTTGGAAGGATCCCAGAGTTTGACTTCTGATTCTCATTTTTTTCCTTTTTCTCTCTTTCCTTCCCTTGCGAGTTTTCTGGCCTCCTCAGCATGCAGAGCTTTGCTTTCTCCTCCCTCTTTAATATCTTTATCTGCTCTACCAAGCAACAGGCTGGTTGGCTGGCATGTGAACTCTCAGTGAAAGTGAATTATTCTCCCTGCCTCTAATCCTTTATGACTTGAAATTGCATTATGAATTTATTTTTTTAGATGTTGTCTTACTGTAAGCATCCCACAATTTGATATTTAAGGTCGAGCCATGTTTTTATAGAGCCGTCCCTTTTATCTCACCCGGATTGGCTAATGTTCTGGCTGCAGTTAGATTGTTTTGCAGTTTAGAGTCTATGGCTGTCATAGAGAAAAATGTGATTTCTCAATACACCTACTTACATGCTGTGTGTGTGGCATGCAAAAACATTTGTTATAACAGCTATTATGTATTTAAGTATGTTTCTTTTCTCATATTAACTTTATTACATCATGAATGCGATATAAGTATATGATATAATAAGTATATGTTACTTGCGGCACTAATGCAATTAGTCATCATGGTTGAGTTCCATGGCGGCGGATATAATTTGTCCTGAAGTATGTAGGGACAGTAGAGATGTGGGGTAAAGTATCCAAATGCAAGTCAAGTTAAGCAAGATGAAGCCTTTGCTGTGCATCAATAGCACATAACCCAATTAACATTGCTGCACATCTGTGGTGAAATGACTCAATGAAAAATAATGCTTTTGTCATGAGTAATGCAATTTTATTTATTTATTTTAAGGGTATGAGTATGCATGAAGTGGGTATATACTGTACCATGTTGTTAAAATCACTGTTTTAACAGTAAAAAAGTATCAGTAAAAACAGTATAAAGTAAGTCTGGCTAGCACTGACTGTGACTCACAATAGCCTCATCATTGTGAACAGACCACCAAATATATTAGCCCAGGTTTAATGTAAATCACTCAATGCATGCAGAAGATACGAGACACTTCCTATTCCCATTTTTGAAGGAAATTGATTGCTTCAGCATAGCAACAACATTCGAGGTATCAACAATCTGTTTATAATTTAGCATCTTAAATTTAAGTTGACGCTTTGAAGCTGTTTTCAGTGACACTTTTCACTGTAAGTGACAAAACTGCCATTTGTGACATGTCACTATGACTGTGACTCACAATAGCCACATTTATATCACCAGTCCCTAGGACCAAACATACAGGTAAACTTTGAACGAAATCATTCAATTCATGCAGAAGATATGAACCACTTCCTTTTTCTACTTTTTGCCATTAATTTCATTGCCTCATCATGGCAACACCATTCAAGATATCAAAATGATTTTGCAGTTTAGCTTCTTCAGTGTCTTAGTATAATATTTGCCAAATTTAGTGACAATCCCATAAATCCTCCAGGAGTAATATTTAAAAATTTAGAGCCTGGAATTGTCAGAAATCCACATGTTATTTTTTCAAAATGTAATTATGAAAGCTGTCAAGCAATACATATACATAACTATACATATACCAAGTTTGGTGACTGTAGGTAAAACACATTACTAACCCCATTACTTTAGTCAAAAGAAGGTGCTACAGAGGCCAATTCCACACAGGGGCTGCAGACAGCCAAGCTTAGCTAAATCCTAGGCACAACCAGACTCTCCCCAATGCTCCACATTCTCCTCATTTCAACATGCCTCCAACGTTCTGACTGACTGGCCAGCAGGTGCATCCATGCATCTGTTTTTGCCTAATTCCATCTAGGCCTGTGAAAAAGGCAATTCCCCTCCCTTTATATTGAGGACAGTGGCACAGGGTCACAGACAGTACCAAAGGTGTGGCATACTGGCTGACCCTGGATCTTGGCAGGACCAGGGATTTAATGGGATTAGCTGTCTTGTGACTATATTTAAACAGTCTATATTTCTTATGTTTCTTGTGCCTGGACATTTTTGTCCCTACCCACACGTTCCAGCATTCACAGGTTGAGGGCAGGACAAAAAGCAGCCAGATAGTATAGGATAGGTCACCATGATGCTCAAACATTAACAAACCTTTAATTAACAATTTCTGAAAAGAAAATCCAAAAGTGTTTTTTAATCTCTTGACAGAGATTTTAATCTCATGCAGTGCATGAATGACAAATAAGATTCTAAAGCGTACTGAGTAGGAATGTTATAACATAAAACTCTCTCCCTCAGGAATGCCCAGTTCTTCAAAATCACTCTGCTCTACTCAGTCATATGGACTCAATCAGAGCGACAGGAGAGAGACAGTGAGGAATATATGTACAGGTTGTGAAGAGAATGGCTGGAAATAATGCATGGAGTAACTGAGAGGAGAACATGTAGGCAGAGAGAGTTACTGGAAAATATTAAGCAGGATGAGCATTTAAGGATGCATGGTATTGGGAAGTGTGAAAGCGCAGTGCTTTTTGAAAACTGAGCAAACAGCAATCCTCCAATATGATGTTATTGTCACTGTGAATATAAACCACTGGTCTTTGCTTTATAAGGCACGATAAACCACTGTCAAAATCAAGCAGCTGGAGGTATTGAGGTATTCCTAAATTCCTGGTTTTCTCTTACTCCCACAGCCATCTGTTTCTTGTTACCCACCAGAGTGGTGATCAGTTTCTTAACACTGTGGACAGGGACACAAAAGAAGAATTACTGTACTATATGGTGGTTTGCCACGTAGATGCAATTGGTGGACATTTCTCTGTGTTGATTTTGGAGGAAGATCAATGAAGGGTGTTTCAAATCAGCAGCCACAGATTTTGTGTGAGCCTAGTTCGAACCTAATACAGTGGACCCTGGACCATGTGGGTTATTTTAACTTGTTTTTTGAGGTACTACAAAACTATTAATGTCTTTTCTGCATGCTGATGTAAGTGAGAGAGGCTTGGTTAGGTTGAAGCTCTTTTGGATAAAGCCGTCATCAAAGACTTCATTTTGTATTCAGCTTAAGTAATTTCCAAATTACTTTCCCAAATAATATTACTTTATATATTATATAAAGTAATATTATATATTATACTATAATATATATACATGCACCCCACAGGCACCTATTCATTAAGCAAATTTACTTTGGAATGTTTACAATCAAATTTATTGAACATGAGAGTGGACAGTTCTTAACTATCATAAAGTTTTAGCACCTCAAGCAGATGTGGGCTTAGACGGTTTAAAGTTACAGAGACCTCAGAGGTTAGCAACAGAAGACATAGAGCAAAACAAGCCTTTATAACATAGCATCAGCATAATAAGGAGAGAAGCGTAGTAGTAAAACTCAAAGTGATATGGGTGTGTTTTATATCAATTGATGGATGCGGCCAGCTGTTTGCAGTGGGGAGGGAATTAACGAGGCACTTTAGCTGGGGATATCAAAGCAAAGGCATTTGGGGGGACGCAAGGAATGCAGAATTGCACCAGTGGGGGAGAGTGATGACAGTTACATTTTTTGCATTTTCTTCAGTTTATCAGAGTCAGTTTGTATTGGAATGTCAAAATTTTAATACATTAAACTCACATCTGTCAGCCACCCACACACACTGCTGTAACACGTAGATATGATTATATACATACAATTTATACTTAAATAAAGTCAAATGTTGCAACTGACCCCGCAACAGAGGACAGTCACAACAGTCGACAGGGGCACGTATTTATATATAATATTTATTAAAATAATTATTCTTTACAATCATTTTACAATAATGGTAAAACAACATTATTGTGCTCTCTTATTCTTTCAGTCTCTGAAACTTACAGTCACAATATTATCTCAGACAATGTTATCTAAGTCTTGCATTCCAAATATGTCAAAACAGAAACAGAGTAAAACACCCATATAATCAATGTAAAGTATAATGGGATTAAAGTTTACTCTTCTTTAAAGATTTACCCTTCTGACAAGTAAGAATGTATTGATTATTTTATTATATTTGCCGTTCTGTGTGCTTGCTCTCACCTCTGCTGTCAATAAAGTAACATTGAGAGAGGCAGAGTGACTTCTGACCTTTGCTGTACTTGCACACCCACACATACATAGAACACAACCATCAAACACTCACCCCAGCCCTGTCCTGCATTCCTAAGACACTTTTAATTAATTGCATGTCGCTGCGGGGTCCCTGTAAATCTGTACATGTTAAACATTAGCCCACTCTGCCAGATAAGGGTCTATAGAGTTGGTCAAGGTGTTTTTTCCTGTTTGCCCCCAGCAGGGACAAAATAAGGACTCTTTGGAGGTCAGTGCAAGACACCTCCAAAGATTCGTGTTGTATGCTTGTCTGCGAAACACATCTAAAAGTTTAATTGGTGTCTGTATGTATTTGGGTGTAGAGGGTTCATAGGCAGAGATGTGGCTGCAGTCATTTATATATGTCTGCAGAAAGATAAAGATTTGGTCTCTGATTTGCATGGCATGAAAAATTTAAAGTTATGTTGCCAAAACAAATGCAAAAGCAACTGTTGGCAGTGTAAACCATCTTAAAACATAAAATATAAATCTAAAAATTTCTTAATCTAATTGATTTCTTGTATTCATATCTAAAAATTTGCAATAATACCATGCATTCTGTTTTCCATGTTTGATAATTTGTCTGTCTTCTGTTTTCAGTTTATCCTTCACTATATGTAAAGCTGCTTTTAAGCAATATAACATTGTAAATAGCACTACAGTCATGTGAAAAAATTAGGACACCCTGTGAAAGCATGTGTATTTTGTAACATTTTTTTTAAATATATGTTTATTTAGTCTCAATTTTAACAATACAGAGAGATTAAAGTAATATAACTAAACAATTAAAACTGAAGAAAAGTCTTTTCAAGGTCTTCTGTAAATGTAATTCTACAAAAATGCCTATTTTAACTGAAGAAAAGATAGGACACCCTAGCCCCTAATAGCTAGTGTTACCTCCTTTGGCTGAAATAACTGCAGTGAGACGCTTCTTGTAGCCATCTACGAGTCTCTGACATCAGTCGGAGGAAATTTTACCCCACTTCTCAATGCAGAATTTTTTCAGCTGTGAGATGTTTGAGGGGTTTCTTGCATGTACAGCCCTTTTCAAGTCACCCCACAGCATCTTAATGGGATTCAGATCTGGACTTTGACTCGGCCATTCCAGGACTCTCCATTTCTGTCTTTGGTTGATTTACTAGTATGTTTTGGGTCATTGTCATGTTGCATGGTCCAGTTCCGCTTCAGCTTTAATTTTCTAACAGATGGTCTCACATGTTATTCAAGCACCTTCTGATACGCAGAAGAATTCATGGTGAGTTCTATGATGGTGAGCTGACCAGTTCCTGCTGCAGCAAAGCAGCCCCAAACCATGACACTTCCATGCTTCACAGTTGGTATGAGGTTCTTTTCCTGGAATGCTGTCTTTGGTTTACGCCAAACATGTCCTCTGCTCTGGTGTCCGAATAATTCAATTTTGGACTCATCTGTCCAAAGAACATTATTCCAGAAGTCCTGGTCTTTGTCAACATTCTCTCTGGCAAATGTCAGTCTGGCCTTGATGTTTCTCTCAGAGAGCAAATGTTTCCTCCTTGCACACCTCCCATGCAAGTTAAACTTGTGCAGTCTCTTTCTGATTGTATAGGCATGCACTTTTACATCAACAGTAGCCAGAGCCTGCTGTAGGTCCCGAGATGACATTTTAGGGTTTTTGGAGACTTCTTTTAGCATCTTGCGGTCTGCTCTTGGGGAGAATTTGCTGGGGCGACCAGACCTGGGCATGTTGGCAGCTGTTTTGAAAGCCCTCCACTTGTCAGCGATCTTCCGGACAGTGGAATGGCTGATTACAAAATCTTTTAAGATCTTTTTAAATCCCTTACCAGACTCATAGGATGCTACATTTTTTTTCTGAAGGCCTTTGACAGCTCTTTTGCTCTCACCAAGGTGCTCACTCTCACTTCAATAGTCAGGAGCACACCAAAATAAATGTCTGAGGTTTAGATAGGACAAGCCTCATTCAAAATGCTTAGTAACGATCTACTAATTATGTGCACCTGGTGTGATACACCCATCTGTGTGTGTGTGTGTGTGTGTGTGTGTGTGTGTGTGTGTGTGTGATTTGAGCCATTTTAAGAGGGAATACATGTGAGGGTGTCCTAACTTTTGCCTCAGTTAGAATTTGCATTTTGTGGAATTACATTTTGCAGAAAATCCCCTCTTCAGTTTTAATTGCTTAGATATATTACTTTAATCTCTCTGTATTGTTAAAATTGAGATTAAATATCCATATATCCAAAATGTTGCAAAAATATTACAAAAATACACAGGCTTTCATAGGGTGTAGTAATATTTTCCCATGACTGAATATAAATATTGAATTGAATATATTTTTCCTCTGTAACTGCTCAGTGGTTTTCGTCCCCATGATTATTATTTAAAATGGAAATACATTTTAAACATTTTCTTTTTGTTATGTACCAGTTCACTGTCATAGGAGCCTGACTGGGCCCCTGATGAAGGACCCATGTATATTGGAGGTTGTTCCTATCAATGGAAATTATTTTCCTCAATGTGGACTGACTCATACACAAATGTAATATATGTACATATATTCAGCATCCATATATGAAATCTATTACAAATTGGAACACTTCCCTATACTGACATATAAATCCATCCCATCTATATTATATATTAATATTATATTATATATATATTAATATTATTATTAATATTATTATTGTTCAGGATTCAAAACCATATATTCAATATTCATAACTATATATTTGGGATTCATAACTATATTCAGATTTTATATTATTATTTCCTGTTTGGCCCTCCAATATTTATGTATGTGACATATATATTACTAATATATTACTAATATATTCTATATAATCTTATTATGAACAATGAAACGTATGGTTTCATATATATGTTACATTATTTTTAATATAGACTTAAAAGATAGTTTAACCTATGTTATTAAAGCTATAAATATAAGAATATATATTCTTTTCTAGTAAAATAAACATATATGGATGTAACATAAAATATATAAATTGTATAAAATGTATAAATTCATCATGCACATATTTTCAATATACTGTATGTATATTTACACGTTTTACTATAAGGTTTTCATATATGTCACAAACCTAAAAAAGAAAATTACAGAAAATGCTAATATTCACTTTCCCTCTTTCAACCCCCCCACCCCCAAACATATGCTCATATCTATGGCATTAGAGTACATCATCTTTTCTTCTACATCCACACATACACACTGTCAGGGGTTATCTCTGGCACATGCTGTGTGTGTTTGAATCCCATAAGTGTGGCCTTTGTGCTCTTCTCTCTCTCTACCCATTAATTACTCTAGGATTATCTGCTGCACCTCCACACATGCATCGCACAACACACACACTCAGAGATAAGAGTTCTAATGTGAGGCAAGCAAGGTCAGCCAGACTTCCTAACTGAGGTGAAGTGCAGGTTCCATGCATTAACCATCAGCGCTAACACCACCCTATCTGCTGCAAAGATGGCCCCATAATTACGAATGACAGCGCAGTAAGAGGCTGATCGCCCTCCTTCTCCTCTGCTTAAGTTAGAGGAGACAGCTGTTTAAAAGCTCCACCTGGGGAGTAGACCTCGCTGCACACGTAAATGCTGTATAATTAGAATTTTGATGCGAGTAACACTATAAACAACTGTGACAAAAACAAACTAGAATTTGTGTTTTCTCTTAATGAAAGCCAGCATTTTGTGAATTAGTTTACAGACAGACCCATTTCATTTTGAGGCTTGGACACATATCACACTGCTAGTGGAGGTGAGAAGAACCCATCATCTTTAGTATACACAGTGTCTGCATGGAAGTCCTGTTGACTGTGGAACTCTCTCTCAAACACTCAAAAAACTCTGTGCTCACACTGTGCTCCCTATTTATGTATTGATCTGTTATTGATTTCCAGTATTCCATCACATACTCTTACTTTTTCCTGTCTGTGTTATAAAGATGCCAGTGAAAGTAGGGTTTGTCTGTTGCTTTAGATAAAACAAAGGGTTAGTTTTGAGTTGATTTTCACATTTTGGTAATAACATCTGTTTTAGGTGACCTGGTCAACAAATTGCCAGTGATAAATAAAGGTGTAAATGGGGCCCTCAACATTTTGTGACAAGATTACTTAAACCACACCATACGCATTTAAAAATGCATATGATTGCTTTCTATTTGTAGTTTTAACACTAATTTCACTTGATGCGTTCCAGACAACAATGAGAAACTGCCTTCTCAACCTTTGTCAAAAGCGTCATCATCTCTTTGATGATATAGAGTTGCTACAAGAGTAGTTATTACGAAGCTAGATAAACCTTATCTAAATGGAGTTTAAAAGATTACTCACAATACATGCAAGGCAAAATCATATTCTGTCATATTCTCTGATATACATATTTTCTGATATACAATTTCAAAATCTGCTTTAAAACCTGTATCTTAAACTTCAAACATGGTTCTTATAATGTTAACATAAACCAAAGTTCAAAATGATATCCAAATGATAATGGACACTAATGTTCATTAACCACTAACCAAACATAGATACATGTGATCTTGATTAAGTAAAACATTAATTTAAATGTGCACAGATTAATATATGAGTAAAATATAAAACATGAAAGACATGTAATATGAGGAAAATTGGATACATGCCTCAGCTTGCTTTTATTCAGATTTTTGCTTCGGAGCTCACATTTCACTCGACTATTGCCTTTTGAGTTCCCCAGCGTCTGCTGCGTATGACAACACAATAAGTGGCTTTTGTTTCCAAAGGCGATTCCCCTCCGCATTTCGGCAGACCTGATTATAAAAGAGCTTATTTCCTCTAAAGACGGACCAACGGACGACATACGTCTTTTTAAAGATGTCTTTCCATCCGTGTGTTTCAAGGTCACTTTCTGACCTTGTGTGATGGCCATGAACACTGCATCACATTCCTGGGCAAGAAGCATGTTGACGCAGCCTTCAAAGCTGGGTCGTGCTCTCATTGTGAGAGCATTCCCATCTCGAAGGAGATTGAGCCCCCTCGGGGCTACCCATTCTGCCGCACTGGCTAAGCGCTTAAAGGCAGCAGAGTTGGTTAGCACTTTGGGAGACTTTAGAGTGACTATGGATACACTCCCGCTGGGTCAGTCCCTGCAGACCTCCCAGTCCTCTGTGGCATCGGGATCAGAGCTGCCGGGTGATGGACCCAAGTTATCACTTTCGGTGATGGACCGGTTATCACTTTCGGTGCTCTGGATGAGGATCGGATGTGGACCACTGCATCTGAGGTTGATCGCGACATTGGAGAGTGGGCTTCTCTTCTATGAGAACAAGGCATAACTTCCCCCTTCAGGCCGGGCCATTCCTCTGGAGTCTATCTCAATTTTGCCTCGACACAGGCCGTTCCTTCGGATTGCGTTCGAGGGTCAGGCGTATCAGTACAAGGTCCTCCCTTTCGGGCTGTCCCTGTCTCCCTGCGTCTTTAACAAAGTCGCAGGGGCCACCCTTCCTGTTATGGGAAGCATTTGCTTGCTCAACTGCCTTGACGACTGGTTCATTCTGGCCACTCTTGAGAGCAGTTGTGCGAACACAGGGACCTGGTGCTTCAGCACCTCAGCCACCAGGGGTTTCAGGTCAACTGAGAAAAGAGCAAGCTCTCCCCAACACAGGGCATATCTTTTCTATGTATGGAGCTGGACTCGGTCACTATGGTGGCGTGCCTCTCTGATGAGCACACACAGTCTGTGTAGCATATGAGACTGCTGCAGCACTGGCTACACAACAGAGTTCCGAGATGGGCATGGTGCCAAGGCACACAATTGTCCTGTGATTGTGATTGTCTCACCGTCCTGGCATGTGCTAGTCCACACAAACAGCACAGTGACTGTGGTGTACATCAACTGCCAAGGTGGTCTACGTTCATGTGGCATGTCTCAACTCACCCGCCATCTCTTCCTCTGGAGTCAGCGGTGACTCAGGTCGCTTTGGGCCACCTACATTCCAGGCGAGCTCAACCGTGTGGTCGATGCGCTTTCATGGCAGCTGTCGGGCCCAGGGAGTGGAGACTCCATCCCCAGGCCGTCCAGCTGGTCTGGAGTTGATTCGGGGAGGCACAGGTGGACCTGTTTGCCTCCCAGGAGTCCTCCCATTGCCTGCTGTTTTATTCCCTGTCCAAGGGCCCCCTCGGCACAGACACATTGGCACACAGCCGGCCCCATGGTCCGCACAAGTATGCATTTCCCCCAGTGACCCTTCCCAATGTTTGTGCAAGGTCAGGGAGGACAAGGAGCATATTTTGCTGGTTGCGTCATACTGGCTCACCCGGACCTGGTTTTCAGACCTGATGCTCTTGACGACAACCCCTCCATGGAGGATTCCCTTGAGGAAGGAACATCTTTCTCAGGGATAGGGCACCATCTGGCACCTGCGCCCAACCTCTGGAACCTCCATGTGTGGTTCTTGGACGGGACGTGGAGAACCTGAGTGATCTACCCCCGGGCATGGTGGACACTATCACTCAGGCAAGGGCTCCTTCTACCAGGTGGGCTTACGCCTTGAAGTAGAGCCTGTTCAATGACTGGTGTTCTTCCTGTGGAGAAGACCCCCATATTTGCCAAATCAGTTCCGTGCTTTCCTTTCTGCAGGAAGGGCTGGAATGGAGGTTGTCCCCTTCGACTCTAAAAGTGGTCGTGGCCGATATCTCGGCCCATCACCTAGCAGTAGAAGGTAAGTATGTAGGAAAGTAAGTAGTCATCAGGTTCCTATATGGCACCCGGAGACTAATCGCCCCCGAGGCTGCCCCTTTCCCTCTGTGGACCTTTCCATAGTCCTTTCTTGGCTACAGGGATCCCCTTTCAAGCTGCTTGAGTCAGTGAAGCGAAGAGTCTGTCTCTTAAGACAGCATTCCTGACCACTCTCGCTTCCATCAAGAGGGTTGGGGACCTGCAGGCATTGTCAGTCAGTGACTTATGCCTAGAGTTTGGGCCTGCCTACTGTCACGTTTTCTTTAAACCCAGGCCTGGCTATGTGCCCAAGGTCTTTGCCTTTCCTTGTGCCCATGCCTTTCAAGGACCAGGTGGTGAACCTGCAAGCGCTGCCCATGGAGGAGGCAGACCTAGCTCTTTCTTTTTTGTGCCCTGTTGATGTCCTGCGTGTTTATGTGGACTGTACTCTGAGCTTCAGATGCTCTGATTAGCTCTTTGTCTGCTTCAGAACTCAGCAGAAGGGAAGTAGTGGGCGAGATGACATGCTCAGTGTCTTCACATGCATTGCCTCCCCCCTGGGATAGGGGGAAATAGACTTTTTAGTATTTTTCTCAGCAGTTTCGTACTGGCGAACCCTGCATTGAGATTCCTCCAGCACCCCTCGGCAAGCAGGCTTGGTGGAGGAGCCTCACGTCAGGCCCAATACTCGTTTTCTCATGGCTATACCCAGAGAGAAAGGAAAGCCATGCACCAAGGTGCCCTCTCCCTAGGGGGACAGGAACAATCGTCATGACCTCTCCATGTCCAGGCTCCGCACCCTTTTGGGCTGAGATGGTTTGCCGTTGCAGAGGCAAGGAAGCTGTCGTACAGAGGCACACCTCACCTGCTCGTACTTGTATTCCTAGCCTGTAGCATGGGTTGGCTTGCTGCATTTTCCACAGGGACCCCATACATCAGTCTATACAAGTCTAACGTGACTGACTGAAAGGGAACGTCTCGGTTGTGTATGTAACCCTTTGGACAATGCTCATTGGCTCCTGCTGGGCTCTTAAATGTACTGTTAAAAACTCAATGTAAGGTGAATGCAAGAAATGAAATGGGCCAGAAAGTTGTGTTAAGTGATAAACATGCAGTGATGTTTGATGTTGTCAATAAATTCAGGGTAAATGTGTAAATGTTCACACGATCACCATTGCAAATATTCAGATGTAATTAATCCAAATACACTGACATTTAGGAGTATTTAGGCTATTGTCTATTGGCAATATCATCAAACAGTATCTAACAGCTCTCATCTTTGTATGTGCAATTTTGCAAGTGATGTGCTGTGTTATTGTGCACTATTGACACGCTACATTGTGCTGGTGCTAAAGTCTGTGTAATTTAACCCTCTGTGTACCTAAGTGATGATGATCATTCATCATCAGTTCTTCTTTCTCTTGTTTTCTCCTTTTCTTTTTTTCATTCATCCTGTATGTTCACCTGTTGTTGTTTATACAAGTAGCAACATTCTGGATGATTATTTTGTTTTACATTGTTGTCTGTATATTGACTGTGTTTCTCACTAATAAAAAATATTTTTCAACATTTATTAATATTTGTTAATGTTAGTTAATGGCATTGCAATTGTTTATGTTAGTTATATGTGCATTAACTAATGCTAACAGTTACAAGTTTTGATTTAAAATATATTAGTAAATGCCGAAATACAAAGACTAATAAATGCTGCAGAAATATGTTAATGTTAATTGTTAAATGTTTTGTAAATTGCTAATGCATTAACCAATGGTACTAACTACAAACTTTTTGTAAAGTGTTACTCTGATGTATAGTATCAAGATATTGCCATCTGGTACATCACAGAACCATGGCAATGTCACTTTACTATTTTGTAAGTGCTGTGAATATTTCCTGTTAGTAACATGGAGCTGGATAACAACCAAAACAATATTAGATTTTCTCTCTTGTATACACACTGAGCTGCAACAAAAGTCATTGCCATTGTGCTAGGTATCTTTGGTACCGTACTTGAGTATGATTTGACTGTTGAGTGTACCCCAAAATCTCAAATACACCACACATCCCACACTGGTCCCTACTCTCCGGTTATCTTGTAAAAACTCATTCTAGCTCTGTAAAACTCTGCCATCTTTATTACGACTAAGTCAAGGTGTCCACACTTAAATAAAAAATCTAAACTGCTGTAAGGAAGGAGCAGCCCAGGGACGGGAAATGCGTTACGGAGCACATACATTTCCTATCTGTACTTAGTTTTAAGCTTGACTGTTTGAAAAATGTGAATAGCATTTCTCTTTCACTCGCTCTTCTTTTACTCACTCTTTACCCTCTCTTACTTTGTTTCCATCTTTATAAGTGAATTGTAGGTTCTCTCAGCAGGCCATGAAGTCACACGTTTGGCTTTCTCATTTAAGGATGTGTTTGCACTTTTATTAAGTAAAGTAATAAAAAAGAGTAAGAGTGGGAGGAGGGGGACAGGAGGAACCTGTTGACATGTCCTTTGCGTGGGTAGTTGATGGCGATGAATTGCAATACAACAGTACGAATGTATGATATTGTAGGTGTGCTTGCCTCTGTTTTCAAGCTAGAGTAGATATTTCTTTCTGATGCATTAATTTAATTAGATATAATGCAAAGAAAGCACATTTTCATAGTATCTGTAACAGTGCACAGTAAATGGGTCATGAGTCGTAGCTTCACTACCATGAATTGGTAGAGAATTGTTGACATGAATGTTGAAAGGGTGTGTGTGTGTGTGTGTGTGTCACTGGGACACTGTTTGAAACACTTTTTGTCAAAGTGAGATCAAAGAACTAAATTACCCTCAAAGGTATCCAGCTGAATAATGTAATGGTTCATTATAAAGATTTGATCTGCACTTGAAAGAATTATTACATCTACTGTCTACTAATCCAAGTGTTTGCATTTAAAGTGTGAGGTGTGTTGTGACCTGATGACCCGAATCTGTGTAGCCTTTGTGAAGACATCAGCGCATTGGGAGGGGTGTGTAGTAATCAGTGAGGGTCATATACAGTAGGTGACAGCTTATCTTCTGAAGAGTTTATACTGCAACTAGTTTAAAAAGTGCAACTCTGTTCTCTTCTAATTGCATAGTTACATATAACAAATTCAGAATTCACCCAGAATTTAATGAGACATTTAGTCTTAGTAGTTTGATAAGTTATTTACTTAGCTATTTACTTTACTATTTTTAAATATTTAAACTTAGTCTCATTTTGTTTGATACAAACATAAACAAATATTATATATTTTTTGTATATTTATATATAACAAAAAGAGGCTAATAACTTTTAAATATTTAATATGGTGTTCAATGGTGACTATTTTAATGAAAGTGAACCAGAAATGTGACCTCTGAATTTAACCCATCACTAGTGAGGAGTAAACACACACACACACACACACACAGCAGCAGCAGCACTGCTGCACCCGGAGAACAATCAGGAGTTAGGTGTCTTGCTCAGGGGCACTTCAGTTGCTACCTCCCAGTGCTGGAATTGAATCAGCAACCTTCTGATAACAAGCCTGACTCACTAACCAGTAGGCCACAACTGTCCCAATATAACTTCATCTGGTGTAAATGACAAATCAAGGTTGTCATTTCTACTGGCTATGGTATACACCGAAGTACAAGATTGTTTTATCAGCAGTCTACCTGAACCGGTCTTTTCTTAGCATAAGAAAATTCCTTAGCATAACAGATAACTTTAAAAACCTTCACAATGTAACAAAAAATGACAGACAGAAAACACAACCCTAGATATTTATTTGTGGCTAAATTAACCAAAAGGTGTCAACTGCTTCTGACAGTTGTCAATATCATAGCAGTGATGATTTGATTTTTTTAATTAACAAAATAAATACTGCCAGAGAAAAAATAATAAACACGCAAATGCCTGCAACATGCAATCACATCATACTTTTCCCAAGGAACACCTCCAGTTATTCTCTACTAAATAAAATAAAATAATCTAAACCAACAACATGTATGCTCGATCCTATACATACTGAGTTGCTGAAAGAGATGCTTCTGGGAATTATTGATCCTTTACAAAGTATTAATTCATCATGGGATATTTCCCAAAAAAGTAAATTTAAAAATTGGCTGTTATCAGACCACCTTTAAAAAAACAACTTGATCCCAGTGAACTCGTAAATTACAGACCCATCTCAAATTTACCTATTTCAAAAGTACCTAAAAATGTGGTTTCTTCACAGATATGTTCTTTCCTGGAAATAAACAGTATCTGTGAGAATTTCCAGGCAGGATTTAGACCACATCATAGTACAAAGACTGCTCTCATCAGAGTGACAAATGATTTGCTCTTGTCAGCTGATCATAGTTGCATCTCTCTTCTAGTGCTACTTGACTTTAATACAGCCTTTGACACTATTGACCATAGCATTGTCTTGGCTTGACAATTATGTTGACATAAATTGAACTGCACTGACATGGTTTAAATCATATTTATCTAACAATTCCAGTTTGTTGCTGTTAGTGAAAAGGTGTCATATCAATCACAAGTTCAGTATGGAGTGCCACAAGGCTCAGTGCTTGGACCTCTGCTTTATAAAAGACCTACAGTGAAAGCATGGGCTCACATCCCAACACAAAGCATTTCTTCTTAGGGTGTACTCACACTAGGCACAGTTGCCTTGTACCAAGCCAAAGCACGATTCCCCCCTACCTCTTCAAGCAGGCCAGAGCATGGTTAAAATTGTGCCTGAAAACAGTTTGGAGTGATTACACTAGTCAAACAAGCCAGATTTGAACAAATGCTCTTGGTCACAGTTCAGCGTGCCTAGTGTGAGTACACTCTTAGTTCTTTTATCTCCTCTATTATTTTGTATAAAACATACTCCTCCCTGAATTCCTTCTCCCAGAGTATTGTCTGACACTTGATGAGCGCAGGGTTTGCCTGTTTACATCAGAATAGTGTTTTGCATTACTTTTGGACCATTGCAACTGCTGAAGCAATATGGCTTCTTTGCTTGTTTCCTGTGGGCTGCTCTGTGACTTTGGTGGTGTCCTAAATCCACACAGCAGCCCAAATCCACACACAGCAGATTAAGGCTGACAGGTGGCGCCTCAAACATTCTTTTGATGCACCTTTAATTATCTTGACTTTGTCCTGAACTGAGCTAATGGCTGAGAAGCACCTGCACACATGTCCCACAGGTCCTAGCGCTTGCCGTTGCATCTTTCAAATACTTTGCTTTTCTCTTTGGTCAGTTTATCACTCAGATTATCTGAGAAGTCATTCCTATGTTATGTTGTTGTTTCAGTAAAGACAAGACACATTGTTCTTATTAGGGAAGGGTTAAAAGTATGTTGCTAAGATAAGTCAACATATTCTGCTTTGTTACATTGTTAATTAGATCTCTAAGGTGGGTAATATTTCTAGTATTTTGTCATGTCTCACAATTGTTTTTTTATCCAAAATAAGGGATTATGGCAAAGATGACCCCAGATGATTCATGTTAATCATTAAAACTGTTTTTACAATGGATCTGAATTTAATATACTCACAAACTTTCATTAGATTGCTAAAACAATTTGCTAACACTCTGTCTTAACAGAAAAGGATAGTCAGACTGTTCCAATCCAACCTCAATACTGTTTCCTTAGGAATAACTACGAGCAGTTCATCATATTCAATATAAAAAAAATAATCATATTTTATTTTCCCAGATGTCACACCATAAATAAAGCTGTTGTTTGTGGTAAGTGCATCTATTAACCGAATCGAACATAATCGATATTACTGCTAATTTTAACAATATATTTTATCGAATGATTTATTCAATTGTATTGATAATTTCTAGTTACACTAAAGGGGTTGCTACACAGCTAAATTTATGCAAGATTTTTTCTCGCCTTTATTTGCTTTTGCTTTTTACTGTGCTGACCTACCTTTATTTTAATTCACGACGAAGGCATTAAGGATGTAATACAATGCACATGCCACTCTCATTTTCAACGTAATGAATAAAATAAATAAATAAATAAAAATAAATGAGAATGAGAAAACCTTTAATTGTCTGTACAAATAATGACATGCCTGAACAAACAAATCTTTAAACTTTAATTGTTCAACATTTTTAATGTATCAACAGTATGCTAATGTTTGACTGAATCTTTAATTTAATTTAACCTAACTCTGTTAGTTATTACACTTCTATCCGCGAAAGTCACACTTAACTGCAGAAACGTTGTGCTTTAAGTCTAAAAATACCAATTACAAAAGGATTTTATCATTTCAGCATTGTCACGCACTCTCTTCTCTCTTTCCATAGGCTACTCTTTTTGCTTCAGCACTTACTGTCACTCCTCCAGGCCCTTGTCTTCTGGAGGACTTGACCAGATCACTGTCAGATCTATATTTGCATAATTATACGCTAGGTTCTGAAGGGAAATCTAGCACCCGAAATTTTACGGGTCAGCAAACTGCAACAATCAATGGTTTACTGTGAAAAAGAGACTGTGGAAAAGAGAAACTCAAATAATACATCATCCTCATTTTATTCTCCTATCTCTGATCTCACCCATCTCTCAGTGACCTATTTTCTGATGATAATTGTTTATTTTTTATATAACACAGATGGAACGCAGCCTTTCACACCAACCCACATGTACACCTTGGTTCTCAGAAGATGCGCTTTCTCGATCGCCGCGTGCGAGTGACGTTTTGGGCTGATCACACCAGATAGTACTGGGGCAGCTGCTGCTGGCAGAGACATTGCTTTTAATACTTGCTTTCATGCTTCAATTATGACTTCAGATAAACTGTGCGTGAAATCGAGTATCCCACATTTCTTAAAATGGGTGGCTGTCCTCTGTCTAAGCGGGAAAAGACATCGTACACTAAGCTTTAAGAGAAAGTCCCGATAGAAGTGCAGTCAATAATAATAATAAAAAAACACTACAAATTCACTGTTGCTATGCAGTGTTTTTGTAAGCACTTGCTCATAACAGAGTAATCGATGATCGTATGATGGTGTTAATCTCATACATCCTGAGATCCCAGGTGGTTAATTTAGTTTGCCGGCAGATCCGTAGGAAACCACAAATAAAATATAAAATGGCATTTCTTTTAGATAAATAATGCCCTACTCTTGTTTGGACTAAACGGACATTGAATTAAAAAAATTTAACAATGTAGGTAGAAAATAAAGTTAATTCAGTTTTGTATGAAAGGATGGGACGCATCAACCAAATCAATCAGTTAAATAAATGCCCGCAATAGCCACATTATGTCTGAACTTCAGTTTTTTTCTCCTTTAAAGTATGCTTATTTACATAATGCTACATTGGACTCTGTTCAATCAAATACAATAAAACAATGTCAACGTAGGTACACAACAAGGTAATAGTTTAGTTGACATAAAAATAAACATTAATCTTACGTATTTAAATATATTTAGAAGTCAGTATTTGTAACATTGCAACCAATGGATTTTTTTAGTTTATAAGGTAAATTAATTTATTAATTAAAATTCGTCGTTATTATTGTTATCATCATTGTTATTATTGTTTTGTTGTTGTTATATAATAACAATAATAATTATATTTACGCATTATATTTAAAATATCAGTAGGAATATAAGGTATTTTAATTACTAAATAAAATAATTGTTTTTTTTATTTTATTACTGCTAATAATATTGTCACTATTAAAAAGTATTATTTTTAGTATTATTAAGTAATATTAGCAGCATTATTACAAACCTGCAGATGTCTCACAGGCATTGGGTAAACATGGGTATGAAATAAAAATAGGTGATAAAGGTGTTGCCCGAGTTTATCAAATTATGATTGCAAACTAACTCTTTATATTTCTGGTCGTACTTGCACAAAAACATTTGTCGTTACTCAATTCGCATGGACGGCTTTAGGAGCAAGGGTCAAACTTTACCTGGTTAAGATTATAAAGTAACCGGAGAGCTAGGAGTGTAACAACCTGTCATTTTACAGCTAGGGATAGAATTCCCACATATAGGTGCCAGGAGGTTCACTGTGATATCCAGCGACCCAGGGTTGGGACACGATAAAACCTGATCCTGTCTAAACAACGAGACGTCTTTGCAAATAAACCAGACAACACCCTTAAAACTGATGCTCCACCTCTCCGCTTGATTCGTGAAGGAACGGCTGAAAGCCTTTTCAGTCATAAGAGCGAGCTGCTCACTGGTGTCTTTTCAGAAGCTTATATAATGATAAGCTGATGAGATGTGAATGTGATATAAATATATATATCTCACATACATGATGGCCATATTTGACTCGATACGTGGCTGCATATTAACGATTAGGCCGTTTCCATGGCTTAAATTATGTGCCCTCTGTCAGCTTTTAGAATGTGGTGTGTAAAGAGCTGTTCAAACAGAATAGACAGTCACTCATCTCCCTGACAATCGTCACTGCTTCAGATTCGTCACTGCTTCAGTTTTCAAACTACCTGTTTTTATGTCTCCATCTGAATTAGCATCCAGGATGAAAAACGGCAAGCGTGCAAGACACCTGACAGCTAATTTTTAGAGTGATATGTGGGTGACGAAGTGTCATATCTGGGCGAAGGCTTATAAAACACGCTTTGCTATTATTTTAAGTCGCACTAAGAACAATAGGTCTTTATTATTGCTTTAGACGACTCCTCTAAAGCAAATCTGTCACTGAATGAGAACCTGGCGAGGTTTCCAGTATAAAAAGAAGACAAACAGTACTGTCAGTATATGAGACTACAGGGAAAAGTAACGTTAAAAAGTTAATAAGATGAGTTTAAACGTTCAGATATATCATCTTCAGTGTTCTGAAGAGGCACATGACTTAAAGTCAGAATGAGGGTTCATAAAAATCTAATTAAAGAGAAAAAGTGGTTAGATTGTTTTAGCTTGAAACGGCTTCTAAGTACAAATTTAGATAAAAATGTGAAATTTGTAAGTTTTGTTAATAATTTCTCACAGCTTTAGGGATAATAATTCTTAGAGAACTGAAAATCCTTTAAATGATTTCAAGTGTCTTGGTAGCAGATTACATTTATGGAAACCTGCTGTATACACAATAAATACAATATAAATAGAATTTGTCATAGCTCTTCGTTACACTGTGAGCCAGACAAATTCATTCAACATAAGAAAGTTAGGGAAACTCGTTGCCCTAAAAAAATAATTTTGCTTTGTTAAACCAACAAGTCGCTTGAAGTTGAAGGTACTAAAAGATTTTGGAGTTCTTTCAACAGCCAGTTTGAATTTTATATTTCACTGAACATTAAATTTCTTGTTCAGCCAATGTGTTCTTATCACATTAACTCAAAAGTAATTTTAAAGAATCTTGTTCTACAAATAATTAGCAATCAGTAATTTTGCTTGACAATTTGTTTTTAACGTGGAATGGGTTTATAAGATTTTGCGCTGTTGCTGGCATCAAATTCAATGCAAAGCAAAAATTTCATTATTTAACACACAAACCTCAATGATGGTAACAGTATACAAACCTCAAAAAGTGAAAAAATGAGAAAAACTTCACCACATAATAAGCAGCATTGATACAAAACTCCGATAGTATAAATAAAGGCAACAAACAACCACCCTATAACATTAGCAGTATAATTAATGCATGCTGCAATGCATGATGGGAGCTCATAAACTAACATTGCAGCATTATTTAATATGAAACTAATTGTTTAGCTCACACTAGTTTATTGGTTATGTACCTTATACAAAGTGTAAGTAACTTATACAGATTAAAATAAGCTAATATAAAACCCAACCCAATATTATCCAATAATATCAACCCAAATTTTCTGAACGAGAAAAAGATTCAAATTGTTCAGCATGCTCAAAACATATCTATATAATGGACTGAATATTTTAAGATTTTTGTTTAGTGTACCTAATTTATTTCGGTTAAAGCAACACCTGGGTTAACATTGTATAGGTCGAAATGTCATTGATTTCTATTGACCGACAGTTTTACAAAAAAAAACAAAACTGTTGAATCTATCAAAAATTTGAATCTATCCCATTCTGTTTTGATGAATTTATAATATTTGCTCATCCGCGCAGTTTGAATTTCGAAGTCATATGTAGAAATAACTTCTTCGTCATGCGCATAGCAATATAATTGTATGATGAAACTTAATATGAACTCGAATCCATTTACTCAAGAAAATGATTCCCACCAACTCCTAAAACGGACAAACGTGCTTGTTTGGTCTTGCGCATTATTACTAACGTAATACAAGATAAGGTGATTGTGAATTGAATTGAGTTATCTTACCCTGTCTTCTCCGTCCATTAGTGGTCACCGTGACACTAAGGTATGTACTTGGGCTTGGCGCACTGACTGCCAGGGTGGCCTGTTAAAGGTTGTAAACCGTTTGGCAGTTCACTAATACAGGCAATTATATCGATTTGACATTTGTCCTGTCTAATTTGATAACAGTATCTTGTCTCCACCAATACGAGCATGGACAGGGTTCTCTCTTGACCTCGCTTGATCTCGACCTTGAACTATCCTTGTTCCATAAGGCGACGTTCAGTTCAGTGCAAGTGAGTGAGATGAAGCGAGTTAAATAATAATACAAGTTGTTGTATTATTATTTATTATTATACACTGCGTTTCATCATTTTTGCTTTGTCTATGCATAAGATAAAAAATCATTACAAACATATTCTCCTCTCTACATTTGTCTGCTTTAGGTACATATTCCCAGTCCATGCATGCACAAAACCAAAAAATAAGAACTATGTTGGGATATATTATGACAGGACAAGAAAGCGAGTCCACACTGAAACAAAGATGAATGGGTAGTCAAGAAACTCCTTAACTCTTTGCTGTTGGTGAGAGACTTTGATGGATCTCTGCTTTGAGACAGCTTGTTAATTAAAACCCCAAGAGATGAGCCTCTGGAGCCACCGTCCATACTGGAACACTGCTAACAATCCTGACAGCGAGCAATGTCATAAGCAAAAAGCCTTTGTACAGCTTCTCAGCCCAGAGTTCGTTTTTATGCTGGTGTGATTTTATAAAATGATTTCCTATGTCATGTGGTTGCTGCAAATCTCAGAAGTTGTCTACGGAACACTGCAAATATTTGATTGTATTTTAAAGTCATTAGTTAACTACTGTTTTCCTACCAGTACAGTATTATTTCAAAATAGGTTTAAAATGGTTACGTTTTTAAGACGAATGTCAGAAAATTCAATTTTAACGAGATTTTCAAAATTAATACATTTTTAGAATTTAAACATTATGGTCTAACACCAACTTATAATATAATATAATATAATATAATATAATATAATAATACATAACACATCAACATTTACAGATTTATAAAGTTCACAAAAGCGCTTTACTTGAGCGCACTTAAACAATCGTACTGCATTAATGCTTGTGGCATTTCATAAAATGACCGATGTGTTGTTTTAACAGTCCCTATGTGGTGAGGTTAGCGTAGGTGGCTGGCTAGGTAAGCTTAGCTGAATTGACACTAGTGTATTCTGCTAATATAATGAACTAACTGTGTGGTTTATCATAGATGCAATTAACTCTGACTAATTAATTACTTAAGTGAATGGCTTGCAAACTACATAGGAAAACTCTTTACACATGGCATAAATCATGTTCTAAACAGCATCAAAGGTACTTTGAGTTATATATGTAAATACAGAAATACGTATATACAGAAAAGTGAACATTTATGAACATCTTATACCACAATGTCAAGTAAATTAAAACATGCTTGCTTTAATAATAATTCTTTTGCAAATCCTTTAATTGAACTGCCGCACATCATTGTCATCTAAGGATGCAAAATATTTAAAAGACCACTTTAAATGTTCTTCACGTCGTGGGCACATTTATCAACGCCAGATATGGGCAGGACACTACTTAAAGTGCAGGTGCTGCAATATATCGTTAGCACTCTGATGCACAATGCACTTATACATGTTAACAAATCTACTTATTTCTGTTCGTCCTTTAAATGTAAACATATAAAGTTGATTTCATACGAAATTATTGCTAACAAAGCTTTGTAAGTTGTTTTACAGTTTAAAACATAAATATGGTTATTTTCTATCATCAAGTCTAAAACAATTAAATGTCAAAATCCCAACGCAGACGGGATTTACGTTGGATTACATTTATTATATGTATTTTTTAAAGAAAACAGTAGCACAACAATAATACTGTTATGTACCGTTAATACACTTAAAACAGTAGGCCTAATAATTCAGAAGAAACAAAAATCCCAAACAGCTACTACAACACTACACAAACTAACTACATCTACAAATTAAGAAAGCCGTGTGATTACTATGTGATTAAAGTACATTCAAAAACATGTTTCGCAAATATATATGTGAAGGACAAGACAAGAAAAAAACAATAAAATTGAGACGGTTGGTTCCACAGTTGTAAGAGAGTCCCAGAACACATGGCGCCATCTAGCAAACAACGGGGGAAACAAACAGTTCCAGAGAGTCCCCATTGCAATGTATGAGTATGGCACTAAAACAAAGCCTTCAGCTTCTGTCCACATTGGAGAGAATTCTAAAGAATCTAAAACAATCGCTGGTTTTGTATTGATGTACTGTTGTTCAGGCACCTTCTGGCAATAATAAAGCTAATTATTCTGATTTTAATGTGAAATAAAGGAAACACGTGTATTATGTTCAATGTCTTATCCTAGAATACGGTAACTTTGAGCTAAGCAGGAAGTTCAGCTGCTGGTCTCTACACGAACGGACAACAGCACACACTGTATATATCTAATTTGGTGTATTCTGGCCCCTAATTTGTAACTACTGTGTGAGCGCTATATGCCACAAATGAAACACAAAAATAAAATTCATTTATATAAAAAACACACATCAGTAAAATAATATCGTCATAGAAATCTGAAAAACAATGTTTGGAATGTATTCCTTTAATTAATATCGACAGAAATTACCAACAATTCATGCTTAGGTGCAAGGTGTTCTAGGACACGCTTTGTAAAAAGTTGCCATAGTATTAGAAACAGGTTTTAAGTATATTCTTAAGACGTTATTTACTTGTTATTGACATAAACAAATCGACACCCATTTTATAGAGACATATTGGCAAAATAAAACAGTAAGAAAATAATAATTATTTTATTCTTCCTTAATAAATAAAAATAAATAGATCTGTATCATTACGAATAATTTTACTAATAATTAATTAATATAAATAAACGGTGTTTTGTGAAGCATGCGGAGTCATTACTGGTATTCTTGATAATCTGAGTTAAACGCTTACGCCTTGTCCTGCATCTTAAAATGACTGAAAGGTCCATACGCGGACTAACCGTGGCTTGTCCAATGACAAGACAACATTTCCCAATTTAGTCAAGCACAATTTTTTCTGCCCTTTGCTATTTGTTTTAAGAAGATGGTTTGGAATATTTCTTTCATTTGTTTGACTTGAGGCACTAGTCATTGTGTTGTGGCAATGTTTTAAAACGGTAAATGGTGGGTTTATTATGTTGTGATAAAGAACGTTACCTTTACATAAATTAAATCTTCGGATTTATTTAATGTTTTAATTGTGGATGGTATGATAATTAAGACTTCTCTTGCGTGTGTCTAGTAAATAATCCTATTGTAAAAACTACCTTCCCTCCCTAGAGTTTGCCACTGAGTGGTAGGAAGAATAAAGACGTGATGGTGTGAATTTGAAAAATGACCAACTTTTTAATGGTTGACTCCATTTTATTGTCCAGTTAAAAACACCCCCGCTTCGAAAATAAGCCTCTCCAAACCCCTTCGCCTCTCGCCGCCTTGGCTGAATGATCAGTTGACCTCAGGGTCTTCGTCCACTCTGTCCAGTTTTGACCGAATAAGCCACCTTCCCCCAGCCCTGCCACAACTAAATAGGATCCCTGCTACTCTTTACTGATATCATTAACGAATGCAAATGAATTTGGACTAGGGGGTAGGGGCTTGAATTTAAAGGATAAATACCGTATCAAGATAACAGCGGATAAGATAATTAGAAGTGCATTTGGTAACAGTTCAGACTTCCTTGCACTCTCATGACTAAGAAAACCAAGCTAGGTCATTCTGACAAAAGGCCCAAAGTTTATTCCTCTTCGTATCACCAACCTATTACAAACCGTGCTCCATCTTTACACAAAAGTAGACACAGAAGTACGCTAGCGCCAGTACATTTGAGTGCACGAGATAGCTGGCTTTGTGGCTTATCCAATGGCTAACTGAGGTGTGGCATCTTAAACAAAGGCGAGTCCCTGCAGGCTTTAAAAATAAATACATCATTGTTAACAATTAACGTTTTACTAAATATATACGTCAAGTAAAACTGCAGTATCCTCCAAAACCACAAATCGTTTTGCTTATAATGGCAGCTATTGTGTTCTGTTTTATGTCTGTGAACATTAAAAGTTTGGTGCTACTGTGCAGCGAAAAGGGACCTTGCCCTCCAGCACAAACATAAGCTTCGACATGTATTCAGTTAGGCTAATATACTAACAGAAACTTAGTAACCTGTACTATACTGGGGGTACATATTGCTTATTTGCTTAGCATTATGTGTACCTTTATAGACTTTTAGCTTACCATTTAATCTAGGGAAAGAGTGCAGCTACGAGGAACGCTTCCACCTATTGGAAGTGTGGGAAGGCGTAATATTTGTCAAACGCACAAATTGCTACAACTTTAGGCGAGACAGGCGGGATAAAGGGGGAAAGTCGTGGGATCAAAGTGCCGTGGCAGGCACCAGCACTGGAGCAAGAGAGATAAAGCCTCTGTCAAGACCCGTCTATAAAACGAAATGAAAAATATCCCTAACGACAAAACGCTTCAGTCATTTATTATGAAAGAAAATAGAAGTCATGCTGAGAAATTAGGCAAATAAAAACGAAATTAGAGCGATATTAACCACAATATAATTCACCAAGGCCGTCAAGCCGCCTGCAAAGAATCACTCTCTTAAATGCTGGTGTGTGGGTTTTATGTTGTGCTTATATAAAAAAATGAATTTATACAGACATGAACAAACAGCCAGATAGACAACCCGGTTGTCTGGCTGCTAATATAAATAGTGGTACCAGTTACATCTATCATATACATTCATCAGCAATTGAGTTATCAGTTATCAATTATGTTATAATGTTTACCTTTCTATCTAGACTTAAACACCACTAATATGAGGACACACAAACACATTCTCCCATTCACATTCTCGTTTTTCATCTTTACCCACATATCCATGTGTACATTACGATATAGATATACTATACTATATACAAAATAGATGCAGGACTTCATTATCCATCTGTTTGTCTGTCTGTAGTTAGGCGTTAGATATATAGTAAAGTCGTGCATCTCCTTTGCCAAAATATGAGAATAATATGTTGAAATCACTGAGACTTTACTGTCACTGTATTTTACTACGTTTAAGTACAAATTAAGAGGTTGAGGTTACTCAGTAGGAGCAGCCTGTAAATGACTAAAGCCATTGTTCTCATACTCGCAGCTGTATGAGACAGACAGGTATGCAGTAATTTATATATTTTTGTATTGCACAATTGGTTTCGAATCAGAAAATGTGATGTGATGTCCATAAAATGTATTTGCATCACTGAATTAATGCACCAATTATTTGCGCTTTGTCTGGAAGATAATCTGACGTCAGCATGTTTACTGTCTACTGAAAGGGATCTTTTAAAATTGTAACATTGAGGCTACTTTTCGGAACAGTGTGCTGCTTTCATTGGCAACATTTATTAAAAAAAAAATAGGAAAAAATCTATTAGCTTCCACACATATATTGCAGATATATATAGCAATCACTCGACGCGCATCAACTTTCTTTGTACAATCAGAACAAATGTGTTTTGGAATTTTGATTAAACTAAATCCTCAGAATTTAGTTTTGGTGGAACTAAATTCTCGTCGTTCCAACTCGAAAACCTGTTACACGCTAATTCTATCAAAGTAGAGGTTCCGTTCCCCAAAGCTCTTTTCCGGCAATGATTTATTTCTTCAACACAGACAAACACGGAAAACTGACACTCTGAAGTTTAAATGACACGTGTTGATTGCTGTACAAGCACAGCGAGACATACTCTAGTCGCTTGCTTTCTCACAGAACTTCTCCCTCCACCGCTCTCTCTCTCTCTCTCTCTCTCTCTCTCTCTCTCTCTCTCTCTATTGTTATTCTACTACAACCCGCGTGAACACTCTTCCACAGGCACGCGTGTTTAAGGGGTATGAAATAAAAGGTGATTTTCTTACGTTTTGGAGACCTTCATGCAATACTCAGAAATCCTGTTGTTGCTGTTTCAATCCTCAATCCTGCTGTCATTGCGTGTTAAAATCGGGCTTCGTTGATCTGTCCTTTAATCTACTTTCTGGACGCTGTCCCTTGTACCCTAAATGCGCTGAGTAAACTTAAGTGCAGATTGAGACATATTGAGCCCCCTTTAAGAATGGAACATTTTATGTGGGAGGTTTGAAGCAAAATCTGGACCCGTGACTGGCATTCCGGAAAGACATGCATATTTTAAAACAACAAAGAAAGATAAAGACGGGACGATGAGTGGGAGTGGATAAAAGTCCTGGGAGAACTCAACAGAAACCGATAAACAACTGTCATAGCGTAACAATATCTTTTAGTTGTTTACGCAGTATACAACTAAAGTATACAAGTATACAAGAAGTGTTCTTCAATCTCTGTCAACTCTGGCAACAGTAACTTAATATATCTATATAGGCAATGCATCATTTGAGTAAAGAGTATAACTAGGTCCTTGAAACGAACATGTTAAAATCCTATTTAGAAACTAGGTTTATTTCAAAGTATTCACTCACAACTCACATTCAGAAGTTTTGCAACAGGTGTTTATAAACTTATTTATATAATAAATATTTAAAACACTTCTTAAAATGGATGCAGGATACGTTACCTTTTGTTGTTCGTTTGGAATATTTTAATATACAAGTAATAAACTGAATTGTAACAATGAAAAGTACGCAGAGCAGGAGATGGCGTTGAGCTAGATATTTGTTCTACTTTTCAGTGGTAGGTCATGTATATGGAATGCTAATGAGAGACCCCCACCCCCTCTCTGTGCAGTTTCATTCCCTTTCTCTCTGCCAAGGAGGGATCGATAGCTGACCTGATGGTTTAGCCAAAGCTTTATTTATCTGACGAGGCAATGATATTATCAGTCGGGAACGTTATATACAGCAAACGTCTACCTAAATCAACACAAAGGGGTTGCTTACATGTGGATTTGTGCTTTCTTCGCCTCCCTATACCTCACACCAGGCCTGACCACACACACTCGACGTGCAGCACACAATTCTATGGTTCGAGGAAGTCACGCACACACAAGTGAGCACAGACATCGCCTTATGTTATATTTACAACCGGGGATATTTTATATTATGTTGTGTTGGATTTGACCCACCACTTAATCTTCCTGGGAGCTCTGTGGATCATGCAGTGATCATTTAGAATTTTAACAGAAGTGTATTATCACCCTGGATTGTACGTATAAAAACTTAAATGCGCAAGAATATATCAATTTCAGTCAACCTTTTTACACATTTTTGCACTGTACATAAAAATCTGAAATTCTGAGACACTGGACGGACAGACAAACAGATAGATGACTTTGGATATACCGATGTGACGTCCAAACCCCAGATCTAATACAAACGCCTTAATAAACATACAAACATAACATACAGACGCCATAAATTATGTACGAGAATCCTAAATGTGTCAGATGAACACCAGAAACAAACAAAAAAAATAAACAGGCGTGACAAAGCTAACAGCAATTACATTCCAAGCCCATAACTATTTTCTAAAAAAAAAAGCGTGTGTCTTAGTCTCTAGGTAGTCCATTTTATGAGGTGAAACTACCATGCTAACGAACTGGCCCACTTTATATTTAAGTGGGAAATCTATGTAAACTGACAGTCAAATATGAAATCAAAAATGAGACGAAATAGAATCCAAATAAAGACAACTTTAGTCGTGCATGAGTACACAAGATGGTATGTATTTTAAACATAGGCCACAATACTTATTGTTGCATAGGATTAAAAATATATATTTTAATTTGTTAATTAGAAACACATGGCACAATTACGATCCTTAGCAACTTTAAGTAGCCTCTAGTTCAACAAATGTTTTCTGCTTGAGCAATTTCAGGCCAACTGACTTCCGAAGGCCAACTGAAAATCCGACATCTATTATGTCTGTACCCATTTATGACGATTCTTTTTGTAAAATTACCATATTCTCTCTACCTTTTTCTTTGGATAACCAGTCACCAAAGTTGAAGACATATATAGTGTTGCTTGCATATAGTGAGTAAGGCAGGGCACACATATAAGCGGATGCATATATACCTTAATCACAGGCTCACAACCCCTACATAAATGCTACAAAAATGTGCAATGTTATCATTGCTACAACCAGCATCGTTTCCTTTCACAGACGTACATAATGATACTGTCTACTTCAAATAGAAAGAAAATGGAATGTTTAGCGTTATTTATGCAATTTTGCAACTTCTTTGACTCAAGTTCACACGCCGAACAACAAAAACATTATAAGGGGCCACAGCAAACAGATTATTTGCATTAAATTCATGTCAATCCCAGTATTGCTAGGTTTACTGAAGAGCAATCCAAATCACGGAGAATGAGAACACGGCCAAATTACGTGATTAGGTCAAACTCTCTTTTTTGGGAAACAACCTAAAACCAACATGCTTGAATACAGGAAACAGCACAAAATTTCAGTGAAATCGTATTCTTGCCACTGTAGGTTTGAGAAAACATTCTTTTCATAAACATAAAACATTCCGTAAATGGGCAGTTGTGGCCTTTCGATTCCAATGTCAGAAGGTAACAACTGTGGGCGCCTACAGCTCCGGGTGCGTGCTCGCGATTTGCAGTGTTCACAACTCACTCCAGTGTGTGTGCATTTACTATATGGGTTAAATGCATAGGGCAAATTCCGAGTATGTGTCACTATATTTGGGTAGCACGTCACTTTACGTTTACATTCCTAGCAGCAAGTGATTTCTGTTTATGGCCAATCATTTGAGGCTGCACATGAATTTCTCCCTACAATGGATCCTCGTAATGCCTCACATTCATTGTTTCTATCGACCTGGATACACGCGGCATTATATATATTTGGATTGATCACACGTTTAACTGCTACTACGTTCATAGTGAAAACGTCTGTCCTAACTCGGATCAGTTCACTATCACCTCAAAGTAATAATAGTCTGTGAGTTTAGCTGGAGATGGAGTTTAGGGGGCTTGAGTTTCTGTGTATTCTTTTCTCGACTTTGAGGAAGCCTTTTAGTTCCGTCTGGGAACAATATTAAAGATTAATGCGCTAAAACAGGCGTAGATCTTTGAACCAGTCCCTTACAATGTCATGAAAGTCTTATTCTGCGTAAGATGCAACACCTCCAGAAAATACATAAGACGCACATGCTCATTTAAAATCTCAGAGAATATGCCTGTATTTGTAACATATGTTGTATATTACTCATAAAGGTTTTAGAAGCATTTTAAACTCCAACTTCACGTTTTCACTGGTCCTATAATGTCATTTCAACATATAGGTCAACGCAGCACAGCGCAGAACATTTTAATGAGAAAGACCAAAGTGTTTTGGTTAATTGTCTATACCTAAAAGGAAAATAAAATTGCATTTGCCCCATTGAATCCATGTAAACCAAATCTCAAAGACACCCCACCAGCATAACTTTTAACATGAACAGCACTGAATTTGCTGAGAGCGAGACAGTGTTGCCTGTTTTCTTTTTAATAGTATAGTCACCATCACACAACTTCACGCGACCCTTCTGCACAGGCATATTATGGATTGTGATAAATGAAAGGCAACAGCCAATAAAAAGAAAATATCAAAAATATCAAGAAGAAACAAAATATATTTGAAAATGAAAGTGCTTTTAAGTGCTTTTAAATCTGACTGATGATTGACTCAATACACACACACTCGCACATACATACGACCAGAAAACATTTTCATCAGCTGTTTTCTCTTTAAATGTCCATGAGGTCAGTTATGCCGAGGTTGCATGTCCATAGAAAATGAGGGAAGGTTCAACCATCTATGATGTTGTCATTGCGATTAGACTGTGTCTTATTCGTCTAATGTGTTTCTTTATTTTTAAATTATCACTTCAGTTTTCATTCTTGAAGAACACAGCTTATATTGCAACAACATATATTGCAATCATTATAAGAAGCAGGTTATATAAAAATCATTAGTATAGAATCACAGAAAAACCTGGTTTAGAACCAATAAAAATACAAAAAAAGATACATAGACAGGGCTTTTCTTATAACTGCTTGGGAATTTCTTTCCCGTTAAGTCTCATTTACTGCGCATGTGTTGTTTTTCATTTTGTTTGTACGTATTTTGTTCTTTACAAAACAAAACAAGAACAAAATAAAGACTATTTTACAAAATAGTGTTCTTGATGACGGCGATGGAGTTACACATAGTACGTCCGGTTCTTTATTCTTTGTTTATTTCATATTCCATTTCGGTCTCAGAAGACAAAAAAGGTGCCTTCCTAGGTGGTCAGAAATAAGGTCCTATATATAGTCTTCTTGAAAGGGGTCGCAGCATTTTGATCCTTTAGTCTTTTTGTTTCATGCGCTCTTTCGGATCATTGAATGGACATGTATGGCCAGTTGAAGCTGCTCCCGGATAATAACATATCCCTGATGAGGGTTTCAATGGGAGTTTTACCTACCAAGCGAACGAAGAACAGCTGTTCAATTACTGACGACGAGACAGTGCGGAGAGAAGGCAGTCGCAGTAAAAGCTTGCCAAAGCGACTGGGCTGGTTCGGGTATTGGCTTCTAACGTACTCCTCCAGGGCGCATTGAGACTTCTCCTGTAGGCTCTCAATGTGTGCAACATCTGACAGGCCGCAAGCGTCTGGGTAGACAAAACACAGTACAGAATAAACCCTGTGCAACCTTACGTGTGGTTAAAAAAGTGAGATGAACAAACAAACTCAACATCAAGCTTCACGAAGCGTAACAGAACGTATTATGGGGACATACCACATGCACACTCACAAATCAGACTAAACAAAGAGTACGCAGAAAGGGAGGCATAGCAATAAGAAGGCAGTCATGACTTATGCAGAGTATTTGATAAAATACATATTTGAAAGAGAATAGGGCATGGTTATAGCCGAATTATGATACAATTGCTCTCCAGATGCTACCAAGTCATTTCTCCTTATCAACATTTGCCTCTGCTGTGAGTATAAATGAGGCAAGGCCGCTGTAAGAAACAGATTTATTATGATGGATTTACTTATTACCCAGATTTATAAAAAAAAGGCATTTTAGCAGTGATATGTCAGTCAATGTTAACATAACGTCAAGACGTGTTTGCAAAGAGCACGTCAACGCAAATACAAGTTGCCATATAGTTCTAAGCCTTTTAACTGCTAAAATCACCAAACGTTTCGTCAAACGTCTCTTCATGCAAACCATCACGAGGGCAGTAAAGAATTTTGTCAGTATTCGGATACTGGAAGTGCTAAAAACATTCAAATAAGAAAATATGTTTATTTAAACATATGAATTAAAGTGTATAGGCGTCTCTGATACTGGTCTTAACTGCACTGGTCTGGAATGCAGGAAAAAATAATGACCTTATGAACTTCTGAACTGTGCTTGCTAAAATCTCTCAGAATATGGGTCACTTCCTGGTGCAGCCAACAAGTACTAATATCACTGTTAGATCTATACATATATAAAAAGTAAAAAAGAGAAAATTCAGCAAAACACAATGCAACAATGAGATTTATATGTGTAGGAATTAATTGTCAAGATACTTAACGATTTACACTTAATAAGAATAAACTACAGAAGAGACTATATCAAGGGGCGCTATATAAATTATTAATCACGTAAAAAAATATAGACTTCAAAACTTAAGGCAGCACCGGCTTTGATCTGCCAACAAATCAGAAGTTAAATACAGTTTTCCATGTTAAACGGATTACCGTCTAAGCAATTCATTTGTATAAATAGCGAATAGAATTCTAAGCTAGACTGACGTCATTGAGAAACACAACGTTATATTTAGGTGGCACTTGTTAGGGATACATGACAATATACATTTTATTTTAGGTTTTACATGTTTGGTATGTCACACTTAAGTTCGTCAACAATAACTCATTGTTCCGAAAATTAAGGCAGAACACACAATGTGCAACCGACCGTGGGGGTTATAACTGGACACCACAAAATAATCAAGATGCTAGGCTTGTCATATTTCTGAAGCAATGAGCAATATATTTACTTAGTTTATGATGATATAATATTTCCCTTGTTTAAGAAAAGAAACTAGACGTTTTGGCTCATTTATTGTTTTTCTTTACATCGTGTATAATTTACACTGTTGAAGCAATTCTGAATGTACAATGTCGATGCTATTTATACTACAAATTTTATTAAAACAATAGCGAGCGTTAATCATCGTAAATAAAAACATATTAAAAATATAAAATTATAATTATATTATAATAAGAAACAACAGTAGCGTTATACCTTAGTAACACTGTTGCTTTTATTATCGTTTGTGTTATTTAACTTTAACCGAGAAAGGTACTACTCAGTGATAAGCCTCAATGATAAAATGCAATGCTAGTGGTGTATGGGTAACTTCGGGTCGAACGCTGCGCTTCGAACTTGGTATAGCTTAACTTGTTCTATTTATTTATTTATGTTTACTATCATTTAGCAAGATAACTCGTCATTGAATTGACAGTTTCCAAAGTCTAATGGATATTTTTGCAAATTCATTCAGCCATATATAAATATATTCCAATCTATAATCAATTATTAATAAAGTAGGCCTCGACAGATACAGTTTCTCAACAGAGAGTACACCATTTGTATATCTAGGCAATGTAGCATCATATACAATTTTTAATCTAACTAGCTGAGCAGATTTGAAAAAGAATATCAGCATTTAAACGGTGTATCCACGTTTTATTCTACAGTTGCTTTTAAAACAAACAGACTATGTCCAAACTTTCCCCAAATGTAATTACTAGCAAAAGTAAAGATTTAACCTTTTATATTGTATTTTATGCATTTGGTACTGTAACGTGCATATATCAAAAATGTATATATTTGTTAACATCAGCTTACACCACTAATAGAGATTACTGTGCAAAATGTGTAACTTGCATTGACCACAATAACATTTAACACTTTATATTAAATATTTGTGTGTGGCTTATTGTAAATCAATAAAAATATATCACTTTATTACATGTACGCCAGTGATTTTAAAATACAGAGCATGCTCGAAACCTACTAGTCATCCAATGCTTAACCACTTCGTACAGGACTACCCCTTATCTCAGAATAGGCCTCGTCTCACGCACTCACCTGATGTGAAGAGCACAATGGCCTTAATGCAGCTGTATTCTGCAGAGTCGACGTGCAGAGCTTTAAGCTTTTCCACCTGTTCCTGGAAGATACGAATGTGATCCATGAAGGCCACGACGCGATCCGCCGACATAGGCGAAGCGTGCAGGCCGGCAGCGGCAAGCAGTGGGGCCACATGCAGGGGCATAGAACACTGCGCCGCATTTAGCACAAATAACTCGCTCCATGTCAGTCTGAGCAGAGATACTTGGTCGGTGATCTGGAGGTCGGGAAAGAAAGGGATGTTCCTGGCCCATTCCACAGCACTGAAGAGCAGGCGAGCTGCAAGCTCACATATGTTCTCGATCCCCATAATATTATTCGGCTGCATGCACTGGCTGCCATAGCGAGACGTAGGATAAGGCTCAGCCCGAAGTAGTAACGAGATGTATCCGGAGAGATAGCAATGACCGTTCAGTGGATCCCCATTCGTTAGCGCATATTGGCCCGGGTTCGGTTGGGTTGGAGGCATTCTTCCTCGCTGAACCGCTGACAAAAAGAAGGAAAGGAAGAGGAAATGTACATCCAGAACTGAGAAACATCAATGATGTGGAAGCTTTACTTTGGGTAAATGAGTAGTGTAGACCAATGTTTAACAGCAACACAGCTAAATTACAAACCATAAGGCTACGTTTCGATTAAGCTAAAACAGGTACATTTCACCTTGTCCTACTAACTACATCAGTTATAATGCTTATCCATCTGGACTTAAATACCACTAATATGAAGGCACACAAACACACTCCCCCTCTTTCATCTTTACCCACATACTCACTAATATATATATATATATATATATTCAACACACTGCATTCTTGTGTTTAGTGAGTGAGAACACACGAGCCAAGACGAAGATGAAGGAGCTGATTCTGAGAGAAAAGCAGTGAAAAATGGCCAGAAATGTGATGACCTGCTGTACATTCATCTTTTAATCATAAAAGATTTCTTGACTTCACAGCAAACCGAGCAAATTTCCTTTACTGTCCCAATACTTATGAAGAGCAGTATATATATGCATACACACGCACACGCACACGCACACACACACACACACATATATATAGCTGTTATGTGTGTACACATTCTTCATCTCTTTTACACAAGGTTTCCAGGGATGACTTTAATATCTCATGTAACTGGAGTTGGATTGGTGCTTGCCTACACGATATTAAGCAGTATAAACAAATGACTTTTATCAAATGCATGCTGATTTTGCCTAGACAGGCAGATTTGTACTACTTGTATGCGCCCTCTGACACTTACTAAGCGATCAGATAATCACATAAAATGTATTATGCATTTGCATTCGTGTGCGGCGTATTTGTAACCTAGCTCTTTACAAAAAAAATAATTTGTAGCAACACTACGTTGAGTACAAAAATATATATTCACCTTCCCGCCGCATGCCCACTTTTAAACACTTCTTAAGACGACAATACTGGCACTGATTACGATGGTGCTGGTCTATAGGACAGTTCCTGTTGGCACGACATGTATAGGTTAAGTTCCTTCGGACACTCCTCTTAAAGAAACTTTTGCATCCTTCGCAGGTGAATTGACCATAGTGCTTGCCACTCGATTTGTCCCCGCAAACAACACATTCTATATGCTGTTGACTCTGTCCTGAATTTTGAGTGCCCTTGTCACCAGCGGTCCCCGGTGTGGACGGGGGTCGTGGTTGACTAGGGGTCTGCGGAGTGTGCGGTGCTGCTGACGCCGCCTGCTGTTGCTCCCTCGCCGTCTGAGCTGCTGGATTGGGGCCGCTCGGAGGTCCTCTGGCCACGTCTTCTTGCGGATCTCGCCAGACGCTAACTACCATTGCCATATCTCGGGCCCGAAAAGAACTCTCAAGCGAACTGGTTGCTCGGATATCGGAGCGGGGAAAGGGAAGTCTTGGACGAACGGCAGCGCAAAGTCAAGTCGGAGCACTTAATTTCATAGAGAAAAGTAGAAGCAGAAAATGAGCAATACATTCAAAATATGATAGTAGACAGAAAGGCACCCTATCAGGATATGCAATTGTCGGGAGGCCAGTTCCAAGGTAAACTGCAGTCAGCCATTCGGGAACCCAATCGTGTGTAAGGAAAGCGATCCCAGACAGTTTTCTTAATAAAAACCGGAATAAAATTTCTTCACGTTGAAGCCGAAGCAGAAACAATAGCTTTCAGTTGGACCGGAGCTCCAAAGTGCGGTGCAAAATAAATTCCCCTCTTTTTTTTCTCTCTTGCTCCTATCTCCGTCTTCGCGAGGAGGAAACACTGAAGAACGGATTTCTCTTTCTATGTCCATGAATAAAGCTCATGTGGTCCAGCAAAAAATAAATAAATAAATAAAGAAAAACGTCGCCCGAGTGTCTGTGTAGTATCACATCTCCAGTAGGAAGCCCAAAAAGAATGCGTTTTAATTGTAGTACCAGCGAAGCAACGTTTCCGAAACGGCAGATCAGCGCGAATCTCTGTATATAGTGAACTTTGACACTACTATTGAAACTGACACGTTTCTATGGAGATCGCTGTGCCTTATATGGTGCTAGTGTCAAGGAGACGAAAGAGGGGCTGCTGGCAACTGATAATCAAAGACGACTGACTGGTCAGTACATCGAGGGGGTAGAGAAAAATGGGAGGCTAAGGTTAGCCAAGCCTCCTTCACTCCATTGGTTAGAGTGCTTGCTCCTCTCTACCTACGATTGAGGGCTCTGACAAACACAATTTACATTTCGCTCGACCCTGTGTTGCTATTTACTTTTAAACACATTAGAATAGACCGTCTTTTGTCACAAAAAAAGGAAGAAACCCCAGTAAGAAACGGGATGAAAGCAATGAGCGAATTATGCTCGCCCATTAAAAATAAACAAATGTGAATGAAGTGGAAGAACTGGCGCGGGTCTCTCCAAGTTTAGAGCGCTTTGTTTAAAGCTGTAGCGTTAATTACAAAAATTATCCGTCATTATACAGATTTTAACTATAAAAGTCCCATTAACTTTTGACGTAATTTAACAAGACAATGCCTGCATATAGTCGCTTAGATCACTGCATACTATGAACAGCGTAGACGTTGATCTAAAACTATTGGGACGCGCTAGGAATGCCACTAGTTTGGCTGTTGAAGTACATCAGTATAACGGAATGCAATTATCAGCAATATAGGACACAAATAAAGCATTCGGTATAAACTACAATAATACTATTATTATATTTGAAAGTATATTGCGTGCAGTATGTTTTTAGCTGATTTATTAACAAGGGAAGTTTTTGGTATAATACACAAACCGGTGTTTGTGCATGCATGCCAAAGGCTGCGCTTTACAGGATTATAATGTCTGGATCGGGCTGCCATCTAGCGTACAGTAGACAATTACAGGGACATATAAACTAATTTATTGTCATCAAGCATGTTACCAAATTAAGCTTATAGACGATTTTCCACTTTTGATTGAGTTTGATGGTGTTGCTGTATTTGTAGAACACACACGATTTTAAAATCTTCGTTCATGAGCTATAAGTGATAAAAGTTTAACATTACATCTGCTATAATTTAATCTATGCGACTTTAAATTAATTAGCTTTTAAGGACAAGCATGTTTTTGTTTATATCTATTGACCACCGAAGTGTTATAAAGATTAAAGTAGACAAACGAACTTTGTTGTATATCACAGGCCTAACTCTTGTCATCAAACGTTTTCAAACACAAACACATCCAAAAACGTGTGCAAGAAGTTAAAAGAAGCTAAACATCGACATCAGACACCATCAACGAAACCCTCGTTATAAATGTGTTGTCAACTCGCCCCGGAGCTCCCCATCTCACCTCTATCCGAAGACACGCAAGCAGGTCTCCTATATTCTTTGAAAAGGTGAAACGAATAAGATTAAAACGAACAAAGAAAAACTTCTGTAAGTGTACCATCAGGCTTTTACTCCACAGATGCAGAAAAGAGCGAGTGGGAGAGAGAGTAAATGGTAGCGAATGAGAATAAGGCACGCTTGAAAACAGCTCTGAAGAAATGGTAAAGTGGACACTTGGACATTCAAAGTGACTGCGCCCCAGCGACTGGTGGGCAGCCTGTCATTTGAGATTGTCAGTTTCTCGGTTTGGTCCATATTTTAAAGACAAGTAATTTTAATGCTTTCTTCAATCCAGACATTATTTGCAATTCACATAAAATTATCATATGTACGTAAACTTTCAAACTAAAATCTCAAAGGGCTACTAATTAAGACCGTGAGAGACCCAGGAGAAAGCAATGCGATTATAGACAATGAGAGATCTGTCTATAGAATCTGTCGATATCTTAGTGTAATCTTAATATGAAAATGAAAGAAAAAATAGTAAGGCTGAACATGATCACCTGTGTTTTTCGGCTTTTGTGATCTCGTAATGAGAATCAATATAGCAGTTTGTTATGCTGTCAACATATAAAAAACGAGTATACCTGTTCAGTAGACAGGTATGTATAAATGAAATTTAAAGTGTTTACACGTATGGACGATTATTCCCGTACATAGCTAATTCACCACAGTTAAACACCACATTTATCGTGTTGTAATAAACTGTCTGAAAGAAAGTAGGTTGTAGCTAGCTGCAAAGGGCAATAAAGTGTAAGAAGTTATTCAAAAGTGATAATTCTCTTGGCAATATAAGTGACAATTACACTGTAAACAAAACTTTGCTGCTTTAAAATTTTAAGTTTAATCAATGTTGCTGCACAAGTAATTTCAACTTACTCTTTGTAATCTTGACTGGTCTTGAGCAGCTGTAACTTACCAAAAATAGTTGAAAATGTTTACTTATTTCTATAAATTACACCAGTCAGGATATAAAGTATTAAGTTAAAATGGCTTGTAAAGCCAAGTTGATAAAACACAAAAATCTAAGGCAGCAAAGTGTTTTTTACAGTGTAACATTACAGCTTAATTACCTAAATAAATAAATAAAAACTAAATCATTGAATGATGTCGTGATCAAATAGATATAGACTACATTGCATAGTGAAATTAATACTGGTCCAAGATATGCTTCTTTATAATAGATAACGTCGTTAGGTGTGACGAATCTCTGTATTAATAATGCTAATCGTAATAATAACAATTTCGCAGATAAAAAGGACCTTGTGCAATTTGTATTACGGTGTTCGTTTAAAAATATTAATAAACAACATCCTTGGTATCCCATTTAGTCTAATCCAGGCTCCCTAAAAACTACTCAAGTAATAACATTGATAGGCGGACCTCCTATCAAGTAATCACGAATCTAAAAACTTCTCACCGGGTTAGATGGTGAGAAGTGTAAACACACAGTAGGAATACAATATGTCCATTTCCCACATTTTTTAGACACAATGCCACATTTTACCAAACAGCATGTGCATATAATATGCATCCTCATGTATACATGCATGAGTTTTATACCACAATAAATGAGTTCTGTCGTTTTTACTTATCCTACCCTGCTAGCCCATAGTTCAACTGACTATAGCTTTGTGGTTATGTACACTATAACCTTAATTGAAACTGAATTTATTGCATATACATTACAATAGCTAAATAAAGAAAGATCTGAATTGTGTCTTTATTGCTCACAGGCCTGCTAAGAGGTATTGTTACAAATGTACAATTGTCGAAAGCAAGAATCATTTTCAACTTAGAACAAAACTACAAAACTACAAAGTAAACTACAAAGTGATCGAAACTGCCAGCAAAGCAAGACATAACATAGCTTAAACTGAAATGTTAACAGTGATAGGTGTTGTGGTTTATAGGTTTAAAATGTCTACGTTATTATTGCTTTTTAAAAATATTTTAATGTCCAACCAGCAATTTTCTAGTTTGTTAGACTTTGGTCACTACAGTGATTGCACAGTTTTGAACCACTTTGCGTGCCACTCTAATGCAATGGTGAGTTTTGTCACTTTGAGTACAAGTTGAAAGGGAGGAGGAGGGGACTTTTGTTCAGTTTGATCCCTAACTGTTTGTGGGCTCAGATTGGCGTGAAGGGACGAGAAGGTCATTTACAATTGGCTTTTATCCACTCCAAATTTTTCTGTGGGTCAGCAACTTTCAATGGCCATTATGCAGTCGCTTTTAATTAAGTGGATAGTAGAGAAAGATGTGGCAAACATCTTAAACAGCTGCATTTATTATTACTATTTAAAAGATGACACAGTTAATTAAACAGAATCACGGTTTCACGGGGGTGGGGATGGGGGGAGTTGCATTCTCAAATTCCGAATTAATTATGAAATAGCGGGGGCTGTAATTGCCCACAATGTGGAGTAAAATGTTGCTTCTAGTTAACTTGTAGTAGTTTAGTTAGAGAGTCTACGTTTATGCTGGAGGTAATGGCTTTATTGCTCACAAATCATCATCTGTTTAGTGCTCATGTGCTAGTTGCCTGGGATAGTCTCACAGACTAAGATCATAAATCCTTTAAAACAAGCACAGACCCACAATAATTAGGCTACGCTATGCTTCTGACATTCCCTCAAAAGGCATGAAAACCACAATAACAGGACACAAAAAGCACACGTTTTGTATGCTATCAGGAAATTCTAAAAAAACAAGGGAGACCCATTTTCATGTCATTGAAGCCAGTTGACATCTATTGGCAATAACCTAACAGCACAGACAAGATATTCCATAAATGTCATGTGTAGCCTACTCACACTAGGCACTGTTGCCCTTAACCGTGCCAGAGCATGATTGTCCCATCAAAATGATTAAAAAAGTTAAGTTATAAGCTTATTAAAGTTGGAATGTATTTTAAGAGTAGAAGGCAGCTTACTTGATGACTCTATATAATGATGATGATGTGATCTTTGTTATAGACCAAGGTGGCATAAACAAGCTGATCAAGTGTAAATAATGTGTAATCAGCTGTATAACATATTTGTAATTTTATATTACTGATTATATTTGAATAATGTAATCTTTACTGCATAATGCCAGAGAAGAGCATTGAGGCTATTTGACAGATGCAAAATATAAAAAAATAAATAAAATGCTAAGATTTTCAAAAAATGAGGTTTGAGTTTAAGCTTTGCTTGCATGGTGTCCTTCCTACCACTTACAGCACAAAGGTTGCTCATCATTGCTATCATCTCAAAATGTCATTGTTCTTTGAAGTAACTGAATACGTTCCTCACATTCACTGTCAGATCCACATTCATGATAAAGACTGTTTTCTATTTAGAGTATGTTGTAAAAATAAACTTAACTAACTTTGTTTTGATAACACTTGCAGTAATACTGAGAGATGTCATACTTGTGTCCTTTTCCTGTAATCTCTCCATGTAAGAAATCCACATCTCAAAATGTAACTTTTTCTTTTTGGTCTTAGCTGAGCTCATTCTCTTTCTTTTCTATTTTTCTTTGATAAAGTGCTTTTAAGTATTACTAAATGGGGCATTGCACACTGTTTATTTTTCAGATTCTGGAAGCTATGACGAGTGGAAAAACATTTAAATGGTTTGATTACGCATATATATACAGTACTGAGCAAAAGTCTTAGGCACATTAGTATTTTCACACTCAAAAAATGGTTTTAAGCAAATTATTTATATCTTTTGTTGTAGTGTTAGTAGGAGTTACACGTTTACATTTCCAAACATTCTTTTTGCCATTATTTGTAATAATCTAGTGAGATTTTTGTATGCATAAGGAGACTGACAACAGCCAGTGCTCCACAGAGAGATCTGATCTCACAATCATCAAGTCTGTCTGTGATTACATTATAAACCAACAGAAAAAACTGAGACAGACTAAAACCAGAAGAACTGTGGCAGCGTCTCCAAGACACTTAAAGAAACCAGCCTGTAAAGCTACAGTGCTATGAAAGTTTTAGCCACTTGTTTAAAAATGCTGCAAAGTGGGGATGCTTTCAAAAATAATGCCAGAAATAGATTTTATCAATTAACTTCTAATAACTAAATCAAAAAATATTTTGTGTGAACACCCTTTTGTCCTGGGTAAACATGCACATAGCTTTTCAGGTAGCTTTGCAGGCATGTTTCTTCAAGTGTCTTGGAGATGCTGCCACAGTTCTTCTTGTTTTGAAGTCTGTCTCAGTTTTTTCTGTTGGTTCATAATGTAATCACAGACAGACTCAATTATTGTGAGATCAGATCTCTCTGTGGAGCACTGGCTGTTGTCAGTCTCCTTGTCCATACAAAATCTCATTGGATTATTACAATTAATGGCAAAAAAAATGTTTGGAAATGTAATAATTCCTACTGACACTACAACAAAAGATACTTAAATAAAACTTGCTTAAAACCATTTTTGGGTATGAAAATACTAATGTGCTAAATACTAAGACGTTTGCACAGTACTGTGTATATATATATATATATATACACACACATATACATATACATATGTATGTATATGTACTCTGAGGTTGTAATACACACACATACACAAAACTACACATGGAATGTAAAACAGTGCCTACATCTCTGTTCTCCCCTCTTGTACTGTACATTGAGTGTCCTCCTTCCCTCTATCAGTTATATCTGTACAGGAAAAGAAAAGAATGCAGCCATTATTCCCAAACATGCATTTCTAAAAGCAAGAACCCTCTTCACATCTTAAAACATCAATGTTTGATAAATATAGACAGTTTAACATGACTCTGTGAAACAGCAAGTCTTTAAAGTGAAAGAGGACCAATAACAGACAGTTGTGGCACTCAAAACGGTTGGGACACCAGTTAGTGAGAGACTTCCTGCATGGAACGCTGTGTATATGTTTTCAAGAAATTGAACATGCTGCAGATCTTAAATTCCATTCAGCAGTAAACTCCCTGACCTCTGAACACAGAATTAGACACATCATATCAACAGGACACAAAAGAAATAAAAAAAATATGTTACATGGTGTGACCTAACGTAACAATGTTAAGGTAATGCAGTCATATTAAATAATATGTATGGCTTGAAAAAACAATTAAAATTAAAATTTTAGACATTAGTACATGAAGAACATTTTTAGGTTATAAATAATTTTTTTACAGTGTCTGAAAAAGACACTTTTTTACAGTTATCTAATCATAATATAAATCAAAACAGAAAATAAATAAGCCAGTTAAACTTGATCCAGTCACGTCCATTTTAACCATAAAAAATATCATTTTGTAATGTAATATTTCATTAACATTGTAGAATAGCATGGATAAATAACAATAAGAGGATTAAATGTTTTAATAACAGAAAGCTCAGTTGTACTTGCCTAACATATGCAGTGAACCTCATTTGTGCTTAATGAGCTATTATCAATAGATTAATGAAACAATCTACTTATCGGTCAACATATGTTCACGATTTCCTGGATATACTTTACCTTAAGCCATGTGTAACATGTTGTGTAACTTGTAATTTAATTATTTTTTATTTTATTTTGGACTAATTTGCAAATCAAAAGATCACTATGCTCGGCTATGGACTATGGAAGTAGGGGTAATTGCTGAGAAATGGAGACCATAATTAAGGTAAGTATTTAGAATGTTTATTTTACTAACTGTCCCGTAACTATAGGCATTTCCCTTAAAAAAATAAAACACTTAAAAGCAATAAAAGAAATCAATTCAGTGAAGAGAACGAAACAAAAGAAATTTGATCCAATCACTTTCAGTTCACACAACAAAAATTACATTTACCATGTAAGATGACATGTAACCTGATTTTTTCAGGTTCAACCAACTCTAAATGACCATCCCTAAATGTTGAACAAGTCTGTGATAATGCACACGTCCAACATTAGTAAGAACATTACTAATGTTCTTCTTTTTTTTTTCCAAAGATAGGTTGGCTCGCCATCATCCAAAAACAAAAAAACGTAAAGTACGTAAAGTAAAGAAAAAAGTAAAGAATATTTTAAAAGTTTTACTTTGTTATTTCTCCCTTTTAAAGCACTCTATTTACCAAATCTTTCTACATATTTTTTCTTCTCCAGCATTGCTCAATCTGCCGACTCAGCCAGTACGCAGTCCTTATCAACAGGGCTCTGACTGGCTGAACAACAATATACTGCGTTTCACATATCATTGTCATGCTTTTAGAGTAACCCAATTTACACATCATGAGTTGAGGATGTTTCAAGTAAGCCTTCAATGCCACCCAACGCAGTAACAAAAGCAGTGTTTAATCCTTGAAACAAGGACTGCACTACATGTAACAAAGTGTTTCCAAGTTGTGGATAGGTATTTTAGTCGTTTCCTTCTTCTTCAGAAGCAGATCTTCTGAGTAAGTCTTCAGGAAACACATTTCCCTCCACATCTGAGTTTTGATCATGTCCATGGCATTGATTTACAGCATTTACTTTGTCACTAACTGATGTTGCATTAGGGAGATGGATTGTGTTCTCTGGAACATCAGGTAAATTCGGTTGGTACCTCAACCGGTCCCATTCTTGCAAGTAAAAGATCTGAATATTCTTTACTTAGTACAGGTGTAGGTTTCTCACCTGATTCCAGGCACATTACTATCTCATGGATGATGGGATCAGATCTCTGCTTTTCAACCAAATCTTTTTTCATGAAGTAAGGCAAAGCAGGTAACCCATTCAAATTCTTTGGTGAGGTGCCAGAGATTCAGCCAAGGTGATACCAGAATCATCAGTCTGCTGGATAGAATGTTTCTTGCAGATGGCCCTGACTACATCATTATCAGTATTTTTTAGTTCTCAGCACCCATTGTATGGTACTGCACAAACCTCTGAATCCTTTCATACTCATTTGCTGACAACTGATCCTCTGACAACTCTTCATGTGGTCACCTTGACAAGCTGTCTGCATCAGTGTTTTGTTTACCAGCCCTGTACTGCAGCTTAAATAAGATTGTTGAAAGAGCAACAAGCCACTAGTAGTCAGTTGTATCCAGTTTAGCGGTTGTAACTGAGTTTATGGGCTGGATAATGGGACTCACTGTGTAACAAGCCTCTGCTAGCAAATGCAATCACACAATGTTGCCTGTCCTGCTCTTGATACAGTGCAGCCCCCAATCCTATGGTGCTGGCATCTGTATAAACAACAAAGAAATTTGGGGCCCGCAAAACCTAAAACAGGAGCTGTAGAAAGCTTTTTAACAAGGGTTTTGAATGCTTCTTGGCAAGCAGCCGTTCAATGACCACCAAAAGCCTCTTTGGGATCGTGATATTAACACTCTTTCCCAGCCTTTTTACAGCTCTTCCTCAGCGGGGGATAACCAGAAGTCAGGTCATTCAAGGGTTTTGCTATCCTTAAGTAATCTTTAATGAACCTGCAGTAGTAACTTGAAAAGCCTAGGACTGACTTTAACTCCTTAAGGTTTCAAGGACATGGCCAGGTTTTAATAGGCTCAAACTTTTCAGAATCTGTTTCCACCCCATGCTCAGATACCACATGCCTCAAGTATCTGACAAAGATCTGGAAAAAATGATGCTTCTCTGGCAAAAAGTTCAGTATATATTTCTTCAGGTGACCAAGGACTTGAAGCAGCCACCTCTTGTGTTCCTCTAGGGTCTTGGAGAACACAATCAAATTATCGAAAAACACAAGCACTTTTTTAGATTGATGTCTCACATACACCTTTCCATCAGCCTTTGGAAAGTGCTTGGTACATCAGTTACCCCCTGGGCATCCGGTTAAATTCCCAAAACCCCAACGACACACAAAAGCTGTTTTGGGCTTGTCCTCTTCTGCAACTTCAATCTGGTAGTATCCAGACTTTAAATTGAGAACAGTAAGCCACTTTAAATCATTTAAAGCTGAAAATGTTTCCTCAAGGTTCGGCAAGGCATATACATCCTTGATGGTTTAAATATTTAGCTTCCGTTAATCTATAAAGAGTCGTACAACACCATTTTTTTTCTTCCTGACAACCACTATTGGTGATGAGAAAGGGGATTCTGACTTAAACAGGGTTTCATCATGTATTTGATACAATGTTTCACTTTCTGTGTCCAAAATCCAGAATTCAAAGCAAATGTTTCCTCTTTGACTGCTGTAGGCTCACTACTTTGAGAAGCTGAAGATTTGAGAAGTTTTGAGACAGCAGCATCAGAAGAAATAACTAAACCCAACACATTGATTTCTGCAATGACACATCTCTATGGAATAGTAATGTCATGATCATGTGTTAGATCATTTTTCTCATTTTTTAGATTGCCTACAAGGATGGGTAAGTAAACAATCCTTTACTTCAATTCCTCTAGTTAAGGAAGATATAGAGAGGTGTTGCACTACAACCCATGTATCAGCTGGAATCCCAAAGTGAGTATTTCTCCCTCAAAAGTTTATGCTTTTCAGCTACAAGTGCTAGGTTGGGCTCTGACTCACAGGAGGCGGCAATATGGCCATCCTCACCACGTTTAAAGCAATACCATGGCCTTGGTTTGTCAGCTTGTTCATGATTCATATGCACTGTGGATACAGCACTTTGCTTACTTGATCTTTTCTCTGTGACAGAAACTTTTTGATCCACTGTTTGCAATGCAGATTTCTTGGGGCCTCAGCTTTAGAGGTGAATTTTGCCAGCTGACTCTGTAAAGTTGCTATTGTTTCTTTAGCTCTTCAGTTGCTGTTGCCAATAACAGCACATTGGAAGCTGCAGTTTGCTCAGGTTCATCAAATACCCAGGTCCTCTTTCATGTGCTTGATGTTTGCAGCATGTTTGGCCTCCTCAATACAAAGTAATAGCAGCTGTGCAACATGGGAGGATCATCTCGTTTTTGTGCCAGTTGCAGGTCAGCAATTAAACCATCATCCCAGAAGCCCAGAATTGCTTCAAGAGATGCTGGTCTGCTTCACTAGCGAAAACACCACCACACTTACTAGCCACACTCAAGGCTGCCTGAAGCCTATAGAGGTAATCTTTTACTGTACCAAAAGCAGAATCAAACAGCTGTAGGTAAGCGGAGGGGGCTGTGTCAGGACTCAAATGTCTAATAACATCAGCTGCAGGGGGCAAAAAACTGTCCAGGATTTTTCTTGACCCATGAAGATCAGATACTGCAGGATCCTTTAGAATAAGATCGACATTAGAACATCATGTGTCATAATCTCTCTTGTTGGCAGGTTGAATTTCCTCCCAGAAAATAACCTGAGTCACATTGGTGCATGCACTTGAGTAACAGCTTCTTCACCTCTCACCACATGTTTAATAACCAACCTCTGAACTTCAGGTGGGAAATGTGTTTTGGGGGAAGAAGGAACTGAAGTATCAGCCACATAAGAAGAAGCAGGGTGAGTTAGCTGGGTTACTGCTTGGCAAGGCTGCAAGATACTACAGCAGTCATTTGCCCCATTAAGCTTTGCAATTTCTTTTAATCATTTCAGGTAAGATCTAGCAGTGCTACCCTAAAACACTGGATAAAGACTTCACTATGTAAGTGACATTTGGATCACAGGTCAGCTGATAAGTCTATGGCAACATGGGCTTTAAAGACTGTTAAAGCACGACCACTGTCAAGCTCAATAATCAAATCACAATGAAACCTAACAATAGAACAATGTTCTTGCAGTATTTTAATCAGTTCTTCCTCATCTTCTGTTCCAGCTGCCCCACTAACGATTACAGCATTTGAAATTTTGATACCTTCCTGGACAACTACATCCATTTTGATAGCAAACTGGTTAGTCTGATCACCAAAATTGGATTTCAGTCAACTGCCTGTCTACAGCGCCACCTCCTGGCTGGCTCGCCAATGTTATGCAAACTTGTGTAACTTGCAAATCAGAAGATCACTATGTTTGGCTATGGAGGTAGGGAAAATTGCTGAGAAATGACTGGAGACCACAATTAAGGTATTTAGAATGTTTGTTTTACTAACTGTCCCTTAACTATAGGCCTTTCCCTTAAACACAAATAAAACAATTGCAAAATAAACAAAAAATAAGCACTTCAAAATAAACTACCTCAATTCAGTTAAGAGAAACAAAAATTCAGTTAGAAGAAACAACATTTTTTTTTAGTTAGTTCCAGCAATTTAGTTTAGTTAGTTCACGCAACAAAAAATACATTTACCATGTAAGACGACAGATTTGTTCAGGTTTAACCAACTCTAAATCATCATCCTTAAATGTTAAATAAGTCTGTGATATCACATACGTCAACGATAGGTTTAGATTCCAATTGTTCAATCACTGATATCAGTTTCTTCTCGTCTTGGTTCCATATGCAAAGTTTTACCTTCAGCAAGGAAAAATACAAAATCCAGATACTGTTTGGGTCCTGTATGACTAATGAGTCCAGTTGGGTTGGCTCACCATCAACGAAAATCTTTTAGAAGAAAACCTGAGCACATCAAAATATTAATTTCCTGCAAAACAGCAATGCAATTAATCCAATCAATTGCCACAGGTGCAAAGTAATAACACAATCTACTCAATATCTTACTCTTACAAGCAATTTGAAGAGTTTTAAAAAATATTTTTAAAGTTTTATTCGGTTCGGTTTATTCGGTGTTATTTCTCCCTTTTTAAGCACTATATCTAGCAAATCTTTCTACGTCTTTTCCCAGCATTGATCAGTCTGCTGGCGGTGGTCCTTATTGAGCGCTCTGATTGGCCAAACAATATACTTTGTTTCACATATCATTAGTCACACTTTTTATTCTATTAAAAGTATTTGTTAATATCACCAGTATATAATAACACCAAATAATTACACATATATAGATACAATCTGTGTGTATTTTCCAGGGAGAGAAGAGATACTTTAGTCTATATTTATGGGTTATATTTCTTTATTTAATAAAATAAACTAATTTATTATATATTTCAAACTTGTAGGTAAAATGCGTAATTGCTACCTAATCATTCACAAAATGTTATTTTGGTTAATTACTATATTGTAATTATTACTGTTAACACAGTGTCCTATCAAAGAACCTGAGTTTGTTATGGTGCTTTATGATCTCCCCCTTTTGTCCTAAAACATTACATTATTTAATAAGGTAATTATTACTGTGAAACAGTTGCTGTTTTTCCTTCTTAAGGGAGTTTAGAGATGGGGGTTTGGAGGTGATACATTTTATTGTGTGACCTTTAAGTGGTAATACTTGTGCTTCTAAACATTCCTGATGATGGTGAGAATGTTTTTTATTTGAGATTTTCTTTTTCAGTGATGACCTGCCTCAGACTGGCCAAGAAATTGTTCTCCTGTATGAAATTACATATGTACTGGGACATTGTTAGTTAATTTTTTAGCTTTCTGATAATGGTGGGTGGATTTCTTTGTCATACTTTTTTGCACCTTTCGGTTCATCTTTTTCATGTAGATAATGAAACTGATACAGTTTTTACTGCAGAAGCATTGGGATTAAATCATTTTGCATGCAGTGACCATTATAAAACTGGGTGCCACCAGTCTGTTCAAGTATGCATGCCTGTGTGTGAGAGTGATCCCTTGGGGCTGTCATACTGAGTCCTGGCTCCCTGCTATGGTGTGTAAAAGCACTTCTGAATGATGGATTACTGTGTCAGTGCGATCTGCAAAGGATTAATTTGTTTCATGGATTTCTCTTTAGGCAAAATGTCAGCATTTGCCACTTCCCACCTCCTTCCCAGAGACTCTTGGTCATAACAGACTATAATAGCCTAAGACACATCAACCTGCTTCTTGTAAAAATAGCAGCAAACCCCTGATTTTGCCTCGTAAACCGTAAAGAAGTTCAATTCTGACAGCCACGTTCACAGCGGCCATTAACCACAGGAGAACAAAGCCACATGACCAAAGCTTAAGTTTAGAATGGATTGTTAATGACCGACAGACTGGCTATGCATGTTATGTGAATTTTGCCCTGGCCTGTCACAGAAGCAAGTGGCATTTGAAGCACCATCTTAGCAGGCTACGGTTTATGTGCATTAGTTGCATTTTGTCCTTCTTGAGCATGATTGGGCACACCTGCATTATAACATATAGATATGGGATTGTTGTCATAGGGTACTGAGGACCCTAATAAATGCAGCCTATAAACAGTACCTTTGACTGTATTGGTTGGCTTGGGGGCTGTGTTTGTGATGTTGCAGGCCGGGATGAGAGAGAATGAGAGAGTGTGTAGAGCTCTCGCCAGGGTGCTCTGTGTGTTCTTTAAAGGGCCTGGAACACACAGCATGCACACACAAAATCAGACAAACAAAATGTATAGTCAGTGTTAATGGGCAGCTTCAAACCTTTTAATTATGAATGTTTTCCTGTAATATTTCATGTTAATAGCAAGGAGATTCTTTTTTAAAGAAATGTAATTTTAGGGTTAGGGTCATTTGACAATGAGTGTGTCCTGATTTAATTTATAGAAATAAATAACATTTTACATTACCCCAAGCTGTGGCTGAAGTGTGACTGATTATTTTGAAATGAAATAGTGCTTTTCTCTATATGAAGAGAAATATGTACCATCCTTCCACTGAAGGCACTAAGGTGAAAATACACTTGAAAATACTCAACGTTCTGTTTTCCCAACAGCAAATCAATCCTAAATCCTAACACCCTTTCAGTTCTGTTTAGATACAAAGCCCTTCAACTCTTATACTGTGGGCGGAATTAGATAATCTCATCTATGTACCAGTTTATTGCTAGCCTTTTCCCAGGATCCTTGCTGTCAGGAACACTGTTCTTCTAAGAAACACAATAGTTCTCAGGGGTGCTTACATCCTTAAGTGGCTCCAGAAAAGGTTAGTTGTCAGATAATTTTCCAGCTGTGGTTGGGCTTATCTTAATCACAATGCTTCAGTTTAAGATGGGTCTTTGTTATGAAGAGGCTAAAGATGCTAAAGGGAGGGATGGCTATTAAGGGGGTTCCCTTTTGAGGGAAATCACCGCTGCGTCAGCTTGATGCTATGGAGAACGCGCTTCAGGAGTGCCCGAGTCTGAACACGTGTAAAATCAAGTCTATTTATAGGCAGGTCAAGGTCATGTGACGTAGCATTGCGCCACAATGCCTTTAAAAGGCGCCTGCAAAATGCTTCATCAGCTTTCTTGTCTTCAGGAAGCCCGTTTGTCTGCACGTTAGTCAGGTCTAAGAGAGAGAGGAAAAAAGAAGATATTAGCGCTAGAATGCAGCTAGTATTTAGAAAGCAGAAGAAAAATCTTGAATCGCTTCCACTGAGAATGCTCCGCTCCTGCCTTGCTCTCATTAATTCAGATGGAAGCCGGGCAGCTGCACCTCACGTGGCTAAGGAAAAATGGGTTTGATCCCAAAATCCACCCGCTAGGGTGCCCTGAAGCCCTTCAGTGCCAAGGGCTTCGTACCCTTTCTATGTGGCTCAGACCCCGGTTTTTACTTTGGGTCCCATTCCTGGCTAAGGAAAAATGGGTTTCATCCCAAAATCCACCCGCTAAGGGTGCTAAGGGTTATGCGCCAAGGGCTCCATACCCTTTCTATGTGGTTCAGATCCCAGTTTCTCACCTGGGGTCCCACTCTTGGCTGAGGAAAAATGGGTTATCCACCAGGGTTATCCCAAAATCCACCCACTAAAGGTGGTAAGGGTTACGCGCCGAGGGCTTTGTTCCCTTTCTATGTGGCTCAGACCCCGGTCACCTTGGTTCTCACTCTAGAAGCGTTATGCCGTCACAGTATTCTTATGACGGGCGCTTCCCTCATGGGCTGGGGTACGGGTCTCGATGGCTGCCCAGTCTATAGTTGATGGGAGGGCCCTTATCTCTCCTGGCACATAACTGCCCGGAAATGAGGTAGTGTTTCTGGTCCTAAAACACTTCCTCCCACACCTCAAGGGCACTTCTTAGTTAACACTTCTTAGTCCATACGGACAACACCATTGTGGTTTCGTAAATCACCAGGGAGGGCTGCGTTCGTGCCCCCTGTTCAGGCTGGTGCAGCAGATCCTTCTTTGGGCAGAGACCAGGCTGCTCTCTGTCAGAACGATGTACGTCACGGGGCATGCAAATCTCAGAGCAGATATTCTGTCAAGGCAGAGGCTGTGATCCACGGAATGGAGGCTCAAACATGAGTGGTGGAGTCCATTTGGCAGAGGTATGACTGAGTGGAAGTGGATCTGTTCGCCTCTGAGTCAACACACTGTCCCCTCTGGTTCAGCCTCATTTATCCAGCTCCTCTGGGACTGGATGCCATGGTGCAGATGTGGCCGAGGCAAATTCATCTGTATGAATTTGTGGCAAATTCATCTGTATGAATTTGTGGCAAATTCATCTGTATGAATTTGTGGCAAATTCATCTGTATGAATTTGTGGCAAATTCATCTGTATGAATTTGTGGCAAATTCATCTGTATCCGTCTTTCTCCCGGAAGTACTAGCCAGGGTTCGCCAGGCCCAAGTTTGTCTACTTCAAACTTGGTCCAACTGATAGCACCATTCTGGCTGACCTGAATCTGCTTCTCAGACATAATGATTCTCCTGGACCTCCCTTGGGAGCTCCCAGTCAAGAGAGATCTTCTGTCTCAGGCTCAGGGGTCGATCTTTTACCCCCAGTCAACTGCGGTTCTGGTCCCTGAGGGGAGCCAGCTCTTTAGTTCTGATCTCTCAACCTAGGTTGTAGAGACCATTCTGAGTTCCAAAGCTTCATTTGCTAGGAAATCGTATGCCCTGAAGTGGCAGCTTCTTGTGTCATGGTGTGGCTGACACCATGTTGACCAGGTGCACTGCCTTGTTGGTTCAGATCTGGAGCTTCTCCAAAAGCGCTTCTCTGCAGTGGCCACTGTATCTACTGGCCACTAACCTGTCAATGGAGCCTGTATTGGGAGACATCCTTTGTCTTATTTTCTGCATGCTACCAGTCGGCTGAGGCCTTTCTGTCACATGCGGGTCCCTTCTTGGGACCTTACTATTGTCTTAGGGGTTTATCTTCAGTATCTTCCATCTGTGCCCCAGAGTCAGCTTTAGAATCAGATAAGTTCCTGACTCTTAAGGTGGCTCCACTTTTAGCTCTTACATCGCTCAAAAGGGGAAAGGGATTTGCAGGCTCCATCAGTAGACCCTGCCTGTTTGGATATGTAAGCCATTTTGCACCGTAGACCAGACCACATCCCTAAGGTTCCCACTGCAGCTGGTCACCCACTGGTACTTCAAGCCTTCTGTTCTCCGTTGTTTGAGTTGCCGGATCAGGAAAGGCTTTACTTACCGTGTCCAGTTATAGCTTTGAGGACCTATGTCCACCGCTCAGGCCAGTGGCGTAAGACCTCTCAGCTCTTAGTGTGTTTTTGGTGGCTGCAACCTAGAATGCAGTCACAAAACAGTGCTTATCTCACTGGGTCACACATGCTATTACCCTGTCTTACAAGGCCTGTGACTTAGTTACCTTTGGGCATAAAGAGCCCATCGTACCAGGGGTGTAGCATCATCTAAAGCTCTGTCTAGGGGAGCATCTCTAAGTGATGTTTGTGCTGCGACAAGCTGGTCCTCTCTGGACAATTTATTCAATTTTACAGCTTAGACTTGAATTCAACTCCAGGCACTTAGGTCATCCTGGATTGACAAGTCTAAGTGTGCTCCTGATGTTTTTGTGCCCATGTTTCAAAGCATTTGCTGCATTGATGCTGTGTTTCTTTGCCACACTTCTGTCTTGCCTGCACGGCCTTCCTTCAGACTTAAAGCTGATGACGCATTTTGCAGGCGCCTTGCGCATTTTGCATTGCGCATTAAGCCGCGCAATGCTACATCACATGACCTTGACCTGCCTATAAGTAGGCCTGATTTTACACGTGTTCAGACTTGGGTGCGCCTGAAGCGGGTTCTCCATAGCGTCAAGCTGACGCAGCATCTCGTTCCCTATCTCAGAGAATCGGGTTACATACGTAACCTGAGATGTTTTGTTATTCTTTTCTTGTGCTTGCCTGGTGTGTTGTGATAGCCAAAGCAAAATAGGGTTAGCATTGAGCTAAAATACATAATGTTGACAAACTACTAATTCAGTCAGGTCTAATGGACTACGAACAGAGCAAACAAACCTTTAGAGTGGAAACCCAATCAAAGTTTATCATGGCTATAAGACTTATGGAGTGTGTGATAAAATGGAATGATACAGAAATGTGTAGCAGACTAGCTCGCTCTTATTTCGCACACGTGCTTAACTAGTCAGATTTATGCATATCCTACCTATTATTTATGTCAAATTAATGATGATGATGAAAACACATTAATGATGATTTTAGCCATCATGTGGTAGATGTTTTTTGTTGTCTAGGTTGCCACAGATTCTTAGTTACAATTTAAAAATATAGCTGTAAAGAATGATGATTGATTCAAGCACTACAGCACCATCTCCACCTAATGCTTTTTAGAAAATGATGCCTGCTTGTTACATGCAAAAATAATTTTGTGCCAAATTTTATGCCATTTTAAGGATGTTGCCTCAAATACACCTGAATACACCTAAAGTTGGTGGCACTATGTCTGTGACTCACAATAGTCACCTCTATGTCATTAGTCCCTAGGACCAAACATACAGCTCAGGTTTGAACAAAATCAATGCATGCAGAAGATATGAGGCACTTCCCATTTCCATTTTTTGCCATAAATGTATTGCCTCACCATGGCAACACCCTTTGAGATATCAAAAATTCGTTTTTTTAGGAAAAATGGAATAATATTTGGACAATCACATTAATCCCCTAGGAGCAGTATTTAAAAAATCAGAGCTTGGAAAAATCCACATACAGGCCAAAATGGCAGACTTCTAAGATAATTAATGTAATTTTGACACTTGGTGGTTGTAGGAAAAACGTACCCCATCACTTTAGTTAAAAGGGGGTGCTACAGAGCCCTCCATCATGCCAAGTTTTTGCCCACGCCTAACAGCTGACCACTATAATGCGTGTGCCAAATTTCATTCCATTTCAAGCATGTTAAAAACCTCAAATACATCTGAATGTGGTTTTAAAGTTTGACACATTACCATTGCAACAAAATTTAGGATATCACAAATCCTTTTAGAACTTTACATCGGCCATGTCTCTACATTATTCTGATCAAGTGACTTAGCTAAATGTAAGTTGACTTAAAATTTGTTTAAATATAAAATAGTCACACACTAGCTGTTGCCAATTGGTGGCCCTATGACTGTGACTAACAATAGTCATGTCAATGTCATGAAGGCACCACAATAAATATATTGCTTGAGTTTGACAAGTAAATCGGTCAATGCATGCAGTAGATATTACAGACTTCCTGTTTCTCATTTTTTGCCATAATTGGCTGACAACTCTGACATGTTTGCCAAGTTTCAATAGTTTTTGAGCATGTTCACCCCGTAAACCTTCAAAAACATAATAAAAGAAAATAATAATTTTCAGGAAAACAAAAAATGCTCCTAAATACTTCTAAGGGAAACAATAGGGGCCCTAAATAATCCAATGAAAAACAACATGGTCCTTCGCATTTTTAGAACTTGGTTCCTAATAATAATAATCCTAATGAAAACAATAGGGCCCTTCTCACTTTCAGTGCTTGGGCACTAATAATAATCCTAAGGAAAATGGACCAATGTGAATGGCCACTGTCTGTACACAGTTAAGTACCAAGTCACATACACAGTCTGTACACAGTTGCGTACTAAGTTTTGTAAGGTGCGTGCATGTATGATATATGCACCATCTTTTTGTGCCCTGTACCGGAGCGCTACCAAGGCGCCTGCTCCACCTATGTGCCAGCCTTTTCCTGGGCCTAATGACTGATTAAAAAAATGATTGGAAAAAAATAATCAGATGATAAACAACAGGGCTCAGCTTAGGCTCTAATAATCTGACAAAAAACAATATGGTCCTTTGCACTTTCAGTGCTTGGGCCCTAATAAATGGCCAAGGTCATGAGGGTTTACGATGCAATCAGCATCTGTAAAAATACAACTTACTTATATCATCACGCTGTCACAGAGAATTAATCAGTTAAAATAACAAATTTTGTCTGGGTTTAAACAACAGTGTTTTTGAAAAAAAATTGACTTGTTTTATCTTTTTGTTGTTTTTGTGTGTATATGAAACCATTTTGTTTTTTGATCATTTCTGGGATCCCTAGGACAAAATATAATTAGTAGTCAATTACTTAATTCTTACATTTAGTAAACACTATACCATATCCCAACATATTATAATTACACATTTAATTCAGTGTAATCCTTTGTATCAGTGGTAGTGCACAGACAGACGGCAGAGATGAAAAAGTGGCCAACCTCCTGAAACCATCTCTGCTCATTCAATCGGCCAAATAAACAGAATGCTGTATTTTGCTTGGCATCTGTCTCCAAATGAAAATGGAACTAAATTGATTGCATGTCTCATCAATTTTACCTGGTCCCATAACTAGATAAAGTTATTGAACACTTGGTCAGATTTATTTGGGTTTTAAATAATTAATCCTTTTAAAACTAATTGAAGTTACACTTTTGGGACCAAAAGGTAATTTGTACCAACTATCAGAAAAACCTCAGAGACAAATAAGAAATTGGGGTGTTTCCTCGCTGAATAGCAAGGCCAAGAATGTGTCTTTTATGTGTCTTTGTCCATTAAATTTGAAACCACTCAGCAGTAAGATCTTTTTGAAACTGCACCCCAGTGACCCCCAGGTCAGGCAGGAATGGAAAAAAGAGAGTTCTGCTCTTGAACCGCTTGCCAAAATGGAAACACAGTCTAGTGCTGTTCATTTCAATGAGTTGTAAGGACTATTTTCATTTCCTAAAACAGTAATAAATGTGGCCTTTTCTTAATATGTTTTCCTTAATATGTTCCTTTATGTTTGTCAAGATGTGGATCATTGTGTGATAAATGCAGAAAACCAATACCTTTCAGCTGTCACACATTACTATAATTTTACTATTTTAGGGGGAAGAATAAAAAAATCACGAAAAACTGTCAGAAAAGCCTAATGAGAAAATTCATAAAAAAAGAACAGGCAGACATTTGCTTTGACAATTGATAGTGTGGATGTAATGTAAGTGTAAGTATACTATACTTAAACAACATCATACCAGGGTCCTGGCTTCCTGTTCTGAGTATTTCTAGATTATCTCGCCAGGATCCTGACATCCCCGTGTTCTGTGTCAAGAGCATGTTGTTTAGATCCTGACTCCTTCTAGTCTTGGTTCTTGTTTCTTGGGGTCGGGATCTGAACTCATGCTCTGGGTCCTCGTCTCGTGTGGAAGCACTTGGCCTCTGCCCCGCCCCCTTGTTCTCTTGTCTCGTCTGCGCTCATTTCGCCCACCTGTTCCTCGTTATCCTTGTGTTATTTAATGCCCAAGTGTTTTCTGTCTTGTGTCGGTTCGTCTTGTTGTCTTGTAATTTTGTTCATGCTTCTTGTCTCCTGGGTCACGTGTTCCGTACGCTCTGTGAGTTTTGGCGTGTTCTTGTTCAGTCAAGTTTTCCGTCCTGTGTTTGTGCCCCGTCTTTTCCCGGTTTTAGTTTCGTTTTGTGCTCGGATTTTGGAGCGTCTTAGTTGTAGTTATTTGCCTGTTCTGTTCTCGTTTTCACCCTCTCGTGGGTTGTTGTTTTGTTCATTGATTTAATAAGAGATTTTTCAGTTTAATGCAGTCTGCGTTTGGGTTCGTCTTTCGTGATCCTGACACATCATCTTGCACAAGATAAGGTAAGCATTATGCTACCATTCATTGTGTAACTTGTAATGGGGCCGAATAAGTATCAGTACTATAGTACTATTGTCCTATATATTACAAAATGAGCTTCACTAGTAACCTCTCCATTAGGTGCTTATCCTGCTCTTGTAGCTTTGGATTTCATTTTTCTGTAGTATTTCATAAATATTTGGCAGGAATATGTCTGAAAGATTTTTGTATGGTATATAGGTCTCTGTATAAAATTATTTTTTTTAGGACAAATCAGCTATTCTGTTTTCTGATAGAATGGCTGTTTGTGTGTCAAGGAACAGTGCTTTACGTTAAAATTTGATTGTATTAATAGTGTGATCGATTAGTGTCAGCCCAACAATTTTTGTTTTTTCATCTCCTGATCATGAACAGACCCCCACCCCCCCACCCCCCCAAAAAAAAAACAAAAAAAACTCAACGCCGTTAAAGTCCTCATCTTTAGCTTTGTCTAACTAAACAGAACAAGGCTTTTTCCAAAAACGCTACAGAAAATCATATTTAAGTGTATGAAGATAGCCCCTACATCAATAAGCAGATTTTTCTTAGTCTGGTGTTTCAGTGATCATTAGGAGAAGACGCTCTTTTGTTCCTTTCATCTTTGTACACATCCAAACCTCATACAGTATGTGTCTACACACAACCACACAACACTGCAGTGGCAGAAGTGTCAAAGCCAATGAGGCAGTTTACAGCAGGAGCTTGTGTTCACAGTCTAGCTCTCCTGGGAGCCAATAACACTTTGGACCCCAGTACTGAAATATGTAAAATCTTTTATTGCCACTCATCATTCATGTAATATCTGGCAGCATTTGTGATTACAGAACAAGTGATTGACTAACACTTGGGCTGCTGAGTTATGACCAGGCTTGCCTTCTAGTGTGATGTGGAACATCTGCATCGACAAAATGACTTCTTTCCCACTTCAGCACTAAATTACAGAAAACGCCAAAGCTGAAACCGTTAAATACAGTTATAATTAACCTCAGATTTATTGTAAATGTGTCACAAAATTAACATTATGGTGAGGCCACTTCAGGAAGGAGAGAACAAGAAAGTTAATCAGAGTATTGATATAATGTGCTTGTGTGTCTGTGTGTGAGAGAGAGACAGGGAGAGAAAGTATTAGGTAGCTTAATCACCTGCACTGGAATCAATGAACTGAGGGTGAGTGGGCTGAGTCTCTTTAGTAGTAGTGAGATGGTGAGGTGCTGAGCTCTGCTAATCAATGAGTGTATGGGTGTGAGGCCTCATAGAATGTGTAAACATTTAAAAATTCTATAACAAAAACAATTGATGGTAAGGTTTGAGTTTTTACTTATGAAAACACTATTACATTAATAGTTATTGATTGCCACTCACAAAAAACTCAGTTGTCATTGTGTTGTCATCATTGTATTTACCATCATGATATGGAGATAAGGAGCTGTTTTTAATGATTGTGAATCTTTTTATCAAATCTATTTACAGTAGTCTATATAACAATCATTTTTCATACACATTGTTTCAAGCACAGACCATGCAGTGATGTTTCAGACATGCACCTTTTTTACTATGAAACATCTCAGAAGATACTGCTATACAGCATGGTAGCATCAAGGATTCCCATAATAGACATTTAGAAGGTACTGTTCCTTGGTAGAAAACAAAGTGGTAACATGCTCTTGTACTATCAAACAAAATATGGCAAGTTCTTGAGAATTCATTTTTAACTTATGACCTTTTAAAGCTTTGCTTTTTCTTAAGCTTATGCATTACCCCAGGATGTGGTGGTCCTGGCAGAGAGGTTTGCTTGGGGTAATTTTTAGAAACCTGTGAGACACAATTGTGCCATCTGACGTGGACATCTCTTTACCCTGAGCCAAAGGAGTACACTGCTTGTTTCACACAGCTCTAGGCTTGTTTGTATTACAGTCATGGAAACTTAGCCAAGATATAGGTTGTTCTGGATGGTTTAAAGAGGCGTTGAGCTGCAGCGTGTAGTTTGGGACAGAGGCTTTTTATAATACAATGCCTCTCAACAGGTAGAAATATCTTGACAGCTAGTTGTACTTAGCTGTTCTTTTTGTGCCATTGTTTTTGAGTCCTGGAATTTGGTAATGAGAAATATAGTTTACAGATGAAGTATGATCCTTCAGTAGACAGACGCAACATCATACCTTGTTTTCCTTATCCATTGCTCACCTGTTCATTTCCATCTTCCACTGTCTCCCGAAGGCACAAAGTGTGTCGAGTTTCTGCCTCTACATCCTTGTACCGTATACACACAAATACGCATGTTGTTCAAGTCTGGGTCTACATTCTGCAGCCAGTGCAGACAGCTGAATGACTGCTTGTGTCCATCGAGAAGGTGATTAATGAGAAGCCATTTTCATACTTCTACCTCACTGACAGTATGCAGATCTCCTCCACTGGTGTACTCCGAGGTATGGGTTTCTCTTTAAGGCATCAAATGAAGCATCCATGCACTGGAGGTTCTGCTGGGACAACCCAAAGCCTCACACTGAGTGAAGACTTGTCTAACCAACCTATATGAGCCTGGGGAAGAGGATATGGGTGGAATGTATGTGTGTTACATGCAAGATACTCTCTGTGCTCTACAAGATGAAGTTTGTTCAGTTTGAATGAATGGAGGTCATGCAAAATGGGAGAAATAAATGCAAGCACTGACTCTGAGAAAATCAGATGGAGAGGAACCTAGAGTATGATGTGCCCCATAAAAAACAATATCATTGCAGTTATGAATGGTAAATTTATATTTTGAGTTTAGCATATACATGGTGGTAATATATCATGTGACATACCATTAGGGGAAATGTATGGAAAATTTGCTAATATAGTTGTTATAGCACAAAATGAAAAATCATGTAACAGGGAGGAAACACTACCTTCAAGCACTGCAGCAAATATTATGGTAAGGACCTTATAGACACCTACTTAATTTTACAGTTTGGGTAATACTTAAACGTTTAGTCAACTTTACATTTTGTGTCTAATATAGCTCATCAAATTAATGAATAACTCTTCCTTACATAATGGTACACATTTTTTTAACATTTAAATTGTGGCAATTTATAATGATTTATACAATTTAGACAGAAGGGGACTGGCATACCAACTGTTCCTGATAATTTTCATGTATTAAAGTGACTTATGTAAAGTTGCTTTGAAATAATGTACAAGAGTGCTATAGAAATAAAAATGAAATGATTAAAAAACATCTGATTTAAACATCAAATTTAATTGTTTTATTACACAAAAAAGACAAAATCAGATATTTGCTTCACAATTAAAAAACTTTTAGTTTACCCAAATTACCCATCATGACTGAAAAAAAATCAATCAAACAGAAAGAAACAGTAGTACAGTGCTTAAATCAAGTGTTTAAGGTAAGCAGTATACAACGTACATTTACATTTCAACATATAACCATGGTAAGAGATAAATCAGGATTTCTGCATGTTCATCACAGCACTTACTCCGCAGGTTACTAATAATAAACTTGAATAAAGTCATAGTGTGATTTTAGCACGAGAGGTTGCTAACAAGTTCTTCTGTGCTAGGCTGCTCAAATTTTGTTCATATAAATAATGAACTGCAAGAGTGATGCTGCATACTTCACTTGGTTTTCATTTTTTCCTCTGCTTTTAATGTCCTGACTTTAAATGCAATTGATGTTCGCTCACCATCTTATGTGATGCCGCTGCACTGGGGGAAAAAAAGTCTGTGTAATGTTGCACAACAACATTTGACCCCATTTAAAAACTTGATACCAATTAGGTAGGATATCGCCCATAAATATTTTAGCAGGTTTTATGTCTCTTTTCCTCTTTCTCAATCTCAAACTACATTTTCACTGTGAAACAGACTGCCTAATGAAGTATTTGGATGAAAGTGGAGCAGACAGACTATGGCCCATTTTTTTCTAAGCGAATAAATTGTAAAATTTATATTGTGGCGAATGATTCTATATACATTAGCCAGTCATCTAAGCTACTGATCAAGAATAAGATAATAGCATGAATGACAATAAATGCCCAATTTATGGTAAAAAGTAGATTGAGATGAAGGTACAAAGCAGAAATAAAGAAGGAAAAGCTAAGATATGATTAAAGAGAGATGGACAAATACTTTGAAGGACTGAAAAAGACAACCTGAGTTTGAGCGTTTGAAGATTAAACAGTGTATGAGTTAGTGTCAATATGTGTATGGGTGTGTACATGTGTGTTTGTCTGTGTTACATGTGTGGTTGCTGTTTTCTTTAGCTTAAGCTCTGTCAGTCAGGGATAGTTATTGGCTTCTTTGAAGAGAGCTCAAATTTGAGGGGCAGTTGTGGCCTACTGGTAAGTGAGAGTCGGGCTTGTAATCAGGTTGCTGGTTCAATTCCAGTACTGGCAGTTAGCAACTGAAGCAAGGCACCTAACCCTAATTGCTACCTGAGTGCTGCCCACTGCTGTGTGTGTGTGTGTGTGTGTGTGTGTGTGTGTGTGTGTGTGTGTGTGTGTGTGTGTGTGTGTGTGTGTGTGTGTGTGTGTGTGTGTGTGTGTGTGTGTGTGTGTGTGTGTGTGTGTGTGTGTGTGTGTGTGTGTGTGTGTGTGTGTGTGTGTGTGTGTGTGTGTGTGTGTGTGTGTGTGTGTGTGTGTGTGTGTGATTACAGATTTGGTCATCATTACATATCACAACAGTACGTAACAGTGCATAAATGAAAGAGCATGGTGCTAGCAATGACAGGGTCATCGGTTTGATTCCCATGGAATGCATGGACTGTCGCTTTGGTACCTAATGCATATGTAATTGTGTTAAATAATATAGTTCTTATTCATTAACAATAAAGTAAGTTGTAAGCAATACAAGAACTTTAACCAATTAATACAATTACTAAGGGCACCAACTAGTCAACTATCCATTTAGTTTTGGCACTAGATGACATTAGATCTGTGCTGACTATGGATCACATTACTTTTTAGACAAGACACAAATAGATTTAGAATTGAAATTGAAAATGATGTCAAACCGGAACACTTTGTTTTAATTTAGAATGTTCACATGCAAGCCAAAATTATGCTATACTGCCTTAAAACTAGTTAAGTATCACCTGACAAAAATTATAAACAAATAAGCCATGACTTTTTTTTTTTTTTTACATCATGATCATGCAAGCACTATGAATCTGTTAATAGAAAAATAAGCATTTTAATTTCTCAGCCACACCATTTCAGACATTCTCTTCACTTGTTGGAAATTTCAGAAATGACAAAGACCACTGATTCTACATGGTGTATTGTGAGTCAAAGTTAATGTTATCTCACGGACTTGTTGTCTAGTGAACTATTTCTCTGGACAACTAGTAAATGTGAGAAGTCATGCAAGACCTAACAATTTAGTAATTTCAGACTTCTGCTTCTGTACTCATAAATGTCCTTAAATCAAATGCAGTTCTACAAATTTAGCTTTAAACTCTATGTAAATACCTTTTACCTCTCCCTCTTTTACCCAGACTTCCACCCTCCACAGGGCAGAGGGCATGCCAAGCTGGTTGACATTTTTAAGCAAAGTTTATAGCTCTTCCTTTTTAATCAGTTATTTGGCAATGCCTTTACAATAAACCTTTACTTCCATGCCACTGATCAATTTTTAATGCTTAACTGTGCATAGTGCAGCCGTCTGACAGACAAAAAAAGGCAATATTTGCAAACAGTCTATTTACAAATATTCGTATGCAGAACATCTTTAAATGAATCTTCTGTCATGCACTACGACTTCAGATATTCTTACTTTGTGTGTGCCAACCGTGTGACGTGATCCTGTTATACATGAGTATTTTCCAGTTCTTTGTTTATTTATTTTTAAACAGCGCAACAGTGGTGCAAACTGAAAAACACCTAATACCAGTGTGCAGTTATGTTTATTTTCAGAAACTGCTCTACTCTGAATTTTGATGGAAAAAAAAAATTGCACTGTAATGATAAATTAATGAAGGAGCGTCATACTTTCAGATATGGAGTGCTGAACAAACTAGGTTGACTCAAAACAGATATTAGAATCAGTGCTATAATTAGTTTTAATTTGTATACATTATAAGATTCATTGCAAGTTATTTCTTAAATATACTTATTACTTGTCAGATAGTACCTAAATATAAAAAAGTTACGCATATAGTGTTATAAGATTATAAGTTAACCTTGAACTTACACCAAATATGTCAACCAACTTCTACTTAAGCATCATTCAGTCTCCAGCACTGCATTGATCTCCATGAATTGAGATCAATATCTCAAGGTCTTTGTGATGATTGTGAATGCTAACTCAAAGGTCAGGATATTTCAGAAGTTGTGTAGACTTTTTATAAAGAGATGTGTGGAATACAAGCTAATTAATTGACTACAGTAATTTACAACCCCAAATCAGAAACAGTTGGGACAGTATGGAAAACACAAATAAAAAAAGTAGTGATTTCTAAATTTACTTTGACTTGTATTTCATTGCAGACAATACAACAGCACATTATTTAATGTGTTCCTCATGATTTTTATTGTTTTTTTTTCTTCAAAAAAACAAAATTCCTATTTTGGTTCTTGCAACACATTTCAAAAAAAGTTGATACAGGAGCAATATAGGGCTAGTAATCAGGTAAATTGGTTAAATAATGATCTGATTTGAAACGGGTGATGTCAACAGGTGATTGTAATTATGATTTGGTACAAAAGCAGCATCCAAGAAAGGTCTAGTCCTTTAGGAGCAAAGATGGGCCAGTTTGCCAACAAATACATGAGAAAATTATTGAAATGTTTAAAAACAATGTTCCTCAAAGAAAGATAGGAAGACATTTGCTTATTTCGCCTTCAACAGTGCATAACATAATTAAAAGATTCAAGGAATGTGGAGGAATTTCAGTGCGTAAGGACAAGGGCGCAAGAGCACAATACGTAGTTACATCCACAAATGCCAGTTAAAACTGTACTGTGCCAAAAGGAAGCCCTATGTTAACAGTGTCCAGAAGCACCGTCGACTTCTCTGGGCTTGGAGGCATCTGGGATGGACCATCACACTGTGGAAACGTGTACTGTGGTCAGATGAATCAGTATTTCAGGTATTTTTTGGGGGAAATGGACACCGTGTGCTCCGGACCAAAGAAGAAAAGGATCATCCAGACTTACCAGCAACAAGTCCAAAAGCCAGGGTCTGTCATGGTATGGGGTTGTGTCAGGGCCTCTGTGATGGCACCATTAATGCTGAAATGTACATAGAGATTTTGGAGCACAATATGCTGCCTTCAAGAAGACATCTTTTCCAGGGACGTCCATGCATATTTCAACAAGATAATGCAAAATCACGTTCTGCACACATTACAAAGTCCTGGCTGTGGAGGAAGAGGATACAGGTACTTGACTGGCCTGCCTGCAGTCCCGACCTGTCTCCAATAGAGAATGTGTGGTGCATTTTGAAGCGTAAAATGGACAACGAAGACCCCGTACTGTTGCCCACCTTAAGACTTGTTTGCAGCAAGAATGGGACAAAATTACACCTGAAACACTACTTCATTTGGTGTCTTCAGTCCCTAAACATCTTTTAAGTGTTGTGAAAAGGAATGGCAACATTACAAAGTGGTAAATGCTTTACTGTTCCAACTTTTATTGAAATGTGTTGCAAGAACCAAAATAGGAATTTTTTTTTTTTGAAGAAAAAAACAAAAATCATGAGGAACACATTATTTAATGTGCTGTTGTATTGTCTGCAATGAAATACAAGTCAAAGTAAATTTAGAAATCACTACTTTTTTCCATACTGTCCCAACTTTTTCTGATTTGGGGTTGTACTTGTACCAGGAGTGATTAACAAGGCTACAGAATCTCAAACATACATCCCACACCTTGGACAAGAAACACATTAAAGGTAAGATAGCTAGGTTTATGGGAGTTCAGATACTACTCAGAATTTGTTTTTGAATAAAAAGTGGTGTTTTTAAAAAAACAAGCCATGGATGCTACAAGGCATGCAATTTTCTTCTCTTCGTTAGGGGACACTTAACTAGAGCAGTTATCCACACAGTGTTGTGTGGTTTTGACAGTGCTTAGCCTGAGCCGGGCCACACAATGTGACTTTCAGTGTGTGAATGTGTGCATTAGCCAGCATAGTAGTCGTGTATATGGGTGGGTGTGTATGGTTGCTGTTGCCAGTTTGTAATGTGTTTTAGCCGGAAAAGGTGACGGAAGGACTTCTTGATAAACAGAGAAGTAGTGCTTCGATTTTCCATCCAGAAGCATTTGAAAACACTTGGGTCTCTAAGCCGACAAGCAGGCTTACCAGCAGGCTGGAGGAGACTGGGGCTTACCAATAGAGTAATGTCTGCACAAAACATTACTGACCACCTGACATTACTGACTACAACTCCCCTGACAAATAGCAAAACAGAGAGAGCGAGAGAGAGAGAGAGAGAGAGAGAGAGAGAGAGAGAGAGAGAGAGAGAGGTTCTTAAAGCGATGAGAGAGCTTTAAAGTGTTATCCATTTATGTACAAATATGTATGAACAAATGTGTATGTTATCTATCAAAATAAAAAAACAAAAGTAGCTGTATAAAACTGTGTACATATATATATATATATATATATATATATTATATATATAATATACACACGCGCACAAACACGTGATATCATAGCTCAATAAATACTCTGCTACATTGTAGTTGACTGGTGACTTTGTAGGCATTAGTCACATTCGTGTAAACATGGTCCAAAGTTTTATGTCCCCTTGTTGTGCAGGAGACATTCTGGTGAAATTTAGTGAGAACATATATTAAAGTGCAGTGGTTAAAGTCCCCAGCCACAATAAAGGCCCCTTCCGAGTGCAATGTTTGTAGTTTGCTAATAGCAGCCCAGAGTTCTTTCATAGCCACGGTAGCATTAGCATCCAGAGGTACGTAAACTGCAACAGCAACAATGCAAGTGAACTCACGTGGTAGGTAGAACGGTTTGCACTTAATAATCAGGCATCATGTGAGCCAACCATATGCACGGCTGCTGTTGCAAAACAATATGCACAAACAGAAAGCAGTATGCATTGTGCTTGCAAATAGCAATGTATGACACACAGCCCTGGCAGATTGCCTGGTTTCTACTTAAAATTTTGTCAGTAGTGTGGCTGAAAAGAAAATGTCTCATCAAAATGTCTATTAGTAGTGCTACCTCACCAGTAGTAAGTGGATATATTTAGATCATTTGAACAGGTAATCTGTCAATGGGAGCATCAACTGTATGCCAACTCCTCTATTACCTCTTTTAATACAAAGCTTATACTTAAATTAAAAATAACCGAAACATAAGTCTTTTGACAACCTCACAGCAATAAAACAATTTACTATTTTTGGATTCCTCTAATATACTTGCTACAAGTAGACTTGAGTATCTGCTGTATAAGAATACAATTGCCAGTTTGCCTGTTATCAGACAGAACATATTTTCTCTATGGCTATACGTATCAGTATGTGTGTAGAGAGTTGTCAGGTGTTACACAACACTGTGCCAGCTGCAGCTGAAACCATCTGTGCTGGGAATCAGAGAAGAGGATGAGACTGGAATGGTACACCTAGACAACCCTGCACTCCCAGTCATAGATACAATGACTGGGCGGCTCATGCTGAACTGCACAACAGTAGCCTACTAGCAGTTAGTCTGAGTTTTGCTGTGGATACTGGGCATTTTAGAAAACAGTAAACATCTCTTTAGGAGGTAATATTTTGTCGTGAGGATGTGACGTTTCATGTTTTACCTCTGCTTATGAGGTAAATCAGTGCCTTACACAAATTAATATACAAATAAGATTGACTGTTTACTGGCATTTCATCAGTTTGTTTAGGCTGTATAATATCTATAATTGGGGATTAGGAATTTAGCAGTATTTAATTTTTTTTTTTTAATCTACAGTATTTTTTAAACACTTCAGTTTCTTTGGCCACATGCCCAAGATTCATTAATGGCAGCTTAATTGTGGCTTCTAGCAAAATATAAAGTCAATGACAAGATGAGTGCAGTTCATGGAAAATGTAATCACTCTTGTTAGTTTTTGACCCAAAGTTTTGAGATACGGTTACAGAAGTGTGACAGATGGAGGGTAATTGGGTTAAATAACTTTTAATTTCCTGTTTGAGCTGGTGTGGTGAATCTGGGAGTCAAATCCTAAGCATGACAGAAGTGAGACTCCCAGCTTCAGCATAATTTAAATAATTTCCCACCTGACCCATGCTCATCCTTTTGCTCTCCACCTCTCTGGGACAATGATATTTTTATCTTTAATGTTTTAACACACTTTTACACACTCTCGTTTACATTGGCAAGGGAGAGAGAGTGCTTATTGTGTGTAGGACCTTTGCTTTTTCACTTTTTGTGTTGCAAATATTACAAAATGATCATTAATTCTGGTAAGGACTCAATAGTGCCACAAAAACTTTTAGTACCCTCTTACTGAAGATGGTGTTATCTTAAAGGAAAGAGAAGTACTGTATCCCTCTCTTTCTTTATTATGCTGTTGACAAGTGCTGTGTAGGGTTGTCTTAGTGGGAAAGATTACTGTTGGGGACTTAATCAGTAGGCACTGACTTCCCAGGCCCTAGAGGCCCCACGCTACTACATTTACTGTCAGGACACACTGAGAAACAATCAGTAATTTTAGGATAATCTGACTGGAGGAGGTTCTTCTGCTCCAAGGGAAGAACAGTAAGAGAGACAGGACAGTGTGTATAAGGATGAGCAGCGATCGGGCTACAAATATAAGATGACTCTTATTAGAGGTCCAAGTTTAAGAGGACATGAGCAATAAAAGGCCATGTAGACCTACGATTGATTGGTGACTTCATCACCTTGACATTTTACATTTACCTTTAGTCATTTAGCAGACGCTTTTATCCAAAGCGACTTACAAAAGGACGGGTGTATCAGCATGTGTGTCGGTGTGTTTGTATCCCTTCATTTGGTATTATTGCCACAGCACATCATTGTTTTTTCGTTATTTTGCCTTTCTTGGCTAAGCTAAAACTGGAAAAATACTCACCTCTTAGCCCATCGCCCAAGTGTAGATATTTCCACCACCTGAAATAAATACACACACACACACACACACACAGGATAAAATAAATAGAAAGCAGACATAATTCACAGTGAAAGTTTCATGTACAAATCTAAAATCAGGCTAAAAGATTCAGTGCATAAAATGTATCTATGACAAAAGAAGTGTGAGCATCATAGATCAAACATTTGTTAGTCCCCCTAGATCCTCTGATTGCACATGTCTGCAAACAAGGCAGTACTAAAAATCTCAAGAAAGATGAGAGCGATCCAACTCTCTATGAAAACCATCAATCACAGACTGTGAGCTCTCATATTATTAGTTAAAGCTGCACTCTTCCATTTTTATGGACAATAAAATAAAATAGACTGTGTTCGAAAGGCTGTGTGGCTGGATGGGTCTATGATAAGGGTTTGCCACAATCCTCAACATTTTAATGCAACTATCTCATTAATCATGTTCTTTGTTAACTAAATGGTCACTGAAGAAAACTAGGGTTACCATGTTTCTTTCTGCAGTGGGTGTGTTAGGCACAATTTTAATGTTTAAGCAACTTTTAACCAAAAGGGCTTGGACTGGGATCAGACCAGCCATGGCATGTTAAAGTGTTCACATTTAATATCGCAGATTTCTGACCGCTGTAACCTTTAGAGGGAACATGTTTTAACCCCTGATGGGAGAACTACAGAGGCAAGAGGGAGAGGCGGGGACAACAACCAACCCAAATCTTTGTAGAAGAGCATATCAGGGTGTAGTCAAAACAAAGAGGAAAGATAAATAACAATAGAGATTTTGTATCTTAAATGTTCTCTTTCAAGGGAACCTTATGCTGCATCATGTCTTGATGCTAGGAGGAGCAGGCTTCAGGCACACACAGGTGTAAACACGTGAAATCATGCTTATTTAGAGGCAGGTCAATGTCGTGATGAATTGTTGCATGCCACACAACCTTTAAATCAGCTTCTTGGCTTCAAGAAGCCTGCCTATCTGTCCATGCACCAGTCAGGTCTAAGAAGGAGGAATAAAAAAGATGGTCTGGTAGGAAACAGTTCTGAGAGTTCTGAAAAAGTTTGAGAAGTGTGTGCTGCCCTGCCTACGCTCTTATCATAGCAGGTGTGATTTATGTGTGTTTTGTTTACGAGTGGAGCATGCCAGGTCTACTCTCGAGAGAGAGCTGGCTGCCCTCAGTATGAATTGTTTCCACTGAGGTCACTCTGTTTCCGCCTGACTCTCTTTCCTCCTCTTTCTTTTTCCCCCTTTGGTGGATGAATAGCAGAGATGGACACTGCCTTTTCTCGTCTGCTCTCTGCCAATGTAATGACTGGCAGCCAGGCAGGTGCTGAGGAAAATTAGCCTCCTCTTTTAGCTGCATTTGAGGAGCTGATTAAGGTTATATCTTGTGCTGTTAAGAAGCTGAGTCTCGAATGACCAGACTAATCTGTACATGTCAGGTAGTTCTTTAACTTCCTCTGTTTTTAAATCCACCTCTATGTACACTGCGGAGAGCTAGGTGGACCGGGCAGCACGTGATGGCTTTGCAGCCCAAGAGGAAGTTCAGTTTGAGGACTGTGATTTCATCAAGGGCTGCGGAGAACAAAAACACGTCATCAGCAGCACTGTACTGGGAGCCACCCGCATTCAGGTTACCAGGCAGGGAGAGAGGATAATGCCTCTCTTGGATTTTCTGGCAGTGTGGAAATTTCTGCCCAGTGTATGCCCATGGCTGTTAAACACAATAGAGAGATGGTACAGAATTCAGTTTTTCCCCCATCATCCAAGTTTTAATGACATCCTGCAGACTGTGTTAGGAGAGCAGCAGCAGGTGTTGGCCCAAGAGCTCGAGACTCTCTTGGTGAAGGGGGCCATAGAGCATGTTCCTCCCCATTTATGTATTTTATTACATAAATGGGTAGTTTTGGCCAGCCCTCGACAACTAACTGCACAGCAACAAGATGTTGTATTAGCTAATATAAGGGGCTTGGGCTGAGACTTAGAATTTGCTTTCTCTAGTATAGAGAACTACTTATCTATGGTTGATTTTGGATTTAACTACAATGTGGCACAGTTGTGCATGTGTGGAGACAATCTCTGCTGCTAGGCCAGTATCTAACAGTCCTCCAGATTCAGAGGCTGTTAGACCTTATGGCACCCAGTGTGATTTCTCTGGGTCTACTACACATGAGGCCATTTCAATTCTGACTTAAGAAAATGGTTTTAATCCCAAAAACACACACAAAGCATGGTAAAGTTTACATGGCTTTATACCCTTTCTATGTGGAAAAGATTCCAGTTTCTCACCTTGAGAGACACCATCTGGTGTCTTCAGGCTGGTGCAGCAGATCCTGCTCTGGGCAGAGATCAGACTGCTCTCTATCAGAGCAATGTCCATTCCAGGGCATGTAAATCTGGGAGCAGATATCTTGTCATGACAGCGGCTGAGGCCCTTGGAATGGAGGCTTCACCAGGTTGCACCAGAGGGGATATCATACCTCTGGAGACCAAATAGACTCCAAATAGAGGTATGATATCCCTTCTGGTGCAGTCTCACTCACCCAGTACCATTGGCACTGGATGCCATGGAACAGACATGGCCAAGGTTGCATCTGCCTTTCCCTCAATAGCCTTGCTCTCAGGAATCCTAGCAAGGGTTCTCCAGGACCAAGTTTGTCTACTTTTAATGGTTCATTCAGAAAGCCTTGGCTGATTTAAATCTGTGCATAATTAATATCCTCTCTCTCTGAAACTGTTTTAAATAACACTGTTTCATTGACATGACCCTCAATTTGTTACAGGAGCCAGCTCCAAATGCTGGTTTGGATCCATGGAAATTTATAAAGAGCAAATTTATAAAGAGAAAAAAAATATTGATTAGTCTCCTCAGCCATGAGAGAGCAACCTCTGAGCAAACACATTTTTACAATTTATATTTTAGTGAAGATCAAGCTTCTGATGGTGGTTTGATAATAAGCATTAAATATGGATGACTAAAACACAGTTCTGTCAAAAGAGCTGTTCTGTACACACCAAGGCCATTTGTTATGGTGCTTCCCAACAGTAGGCAGACATATGTATTGGGTCCTATGCCACCAATCATCATGCTTGGTGCAGAACAGGCTTTAGAGAGGAAGTGGAATTATGATTTTTCTTTTGGAGGAAGTACAAAGAAATCCATTTATCAACTGTACACCTGCAGCCGGCATCAGCTCTGTCATAACACACAGACGAAGGCCATAAAACCCAGTGAAAAATATAGCACCATACAACAGCAAAACTGCAAGTTATTATTTCTCTATCCACAGACAATAAAAAAAAAACAAGAGACAGAACAACAAATGAAATAGCTTTATTAATTTATAAATTAATTCACAGATGACCTTTTGAGAGTGTTTGTAAAAAGCAAAAAGTTTCACAACCAGAACCAAAGTTACCTGATGTAGAAGCAACTTATAGAGGTAACAGGTGTCGCATACAGGTGACAACATTCTACTGTGCATGTATGTATGTAAATGAATAAATGGCTATTTTCAGAACAGCATCCTAAATAGATACTATACATATATTTTTGCAATCTAATATGTATACTGAATTTAATTTATGTATGGCATACTCAGATGGCCCACTATAATAACTAAAAAAAAATAAAAATAAAAAAAAACTATAAAAATAAAACATAGCACACTGCATGGAATGCTGTATTCCACACTGCAATGTACTTAACTTGTCCTACAATTCCCAGTGTGAAATAACCAGACATAATTATTGCAATATCTATTATCTGTAATTTGTAACTGTACCTTTCACTTTTTTTTTTTTTACATGAGAATTTTTAAAAATTTACAAAATTGTTAATATTCTGATAATTGTTACCTGCTAGCATCTGGTCCCAGTTCTCTGGGGAAATGAACATTATTTTTACTGACCAAACTCTCCACAGGAAAAAGAGAGAGATAACAATAAAATAAGAATATAGATAACCCTGTAACCATAGTAACAAACAAGGAATATATGTCAAGCCAGCATCACTAAATTACCCATTAAAACATGTATGAAGAGGATCAGAGCAGTTGGCAGGTCACTGCAGGCTAATAAACAGATAAGATGGCAAACATACACACACAGGCTGTGAGACAAAACACTTTCAATAAAGGTATGCTTCCAAAACCATATCCTCATAAATGCCACTAATGAATGTTTTCCCTTTAGAGGGCTGCATGCATTCAAACCGGACCAACAGAAAAGAAAGGGGGGATCAGGAAGGGTAGGAAGAGAAAATAAAGAGTGAATGAGTGAATGAGAGTTAACCAAAAGGGAGAGAGGGGATCTGTTCTAATATTTCAAATGGTTCAAGCTGTTAGCTGTGTTGTTTTCCTCCTACACAGAATGCTTTAAATGAACGAATGAAATAATACGTAAATATATAAATAACTCCAGCTGCTAACTATACAGACAGCACATTTGTGTTGGATATAATTAGCAGGCTTAGGTATTAGACGAGCAATTAGATAAATGCCTGCTCTTGTATAACGCTTTCATTTACATTTCCAAAAATGCTAGCATATCTTAATGTTTTGCCTTCAGTCTTGCTTAATGCTAGATACTGTTGGCGAATCCTTTTGGCCTAGCTCTATTGCCTTGCACCTTCACAAAGTGTATGAATTCAACCCTGGCTCCTTTGAGACTCCAGGGCATCAATGTACTGAAATACATAGATGACTGGCTGATCATGGTCAGCTTCCAAGAGTTAGCTACATGGCATCAAGATGCTGTGTTAGCTCATATGAGGTGCTTAGGACTCAACCAAAGAGTATGCTTTCTTCAGTTCAGAGAACTTCTTTTCTAGGTGTACTTTGGGGCTCCACTACGGTGCAGGCATAATTGTCTCCTGCACGTGTGGGGTCCATCCTTGCTACTGTGGGCAATGTTCAGGTAGGCCGACATCTGACAGTCCTCCAGATTCAGAGGCCTTGTGTCTGCAGCAGCCAATGTTATTCCACTGGGTTTGCTGCACATGAGACTGTTTCAGTTCTGGCTAAAAATGAACAGGTTTCATTCCAAAGTCCACCCACTAAGGGTGGTAAGGGTTACATGCCGAGGGCTTTATACCCTTTCTATGTGGCTCAGACCCTGGTTTCTTAACTTGGGTCCCACTCTAGGAGCGTAATGCCACCACATGATTCTTACAATGGATGCCTTCCTCGCAGGCTGGGGTGCGTCTCTCAATGATCTTGATCAATGATCATCATCTAAGGCTCTATCTAGGGGAGTATCCCTAAGTGATGTTTGTTCTGCGACAGGCTGGTCCTCTCCGCACATATTTATTTGATTTTATAGTTTAGACTTGAACTCAACTCCAGGCGCTCAGGTCCTCCTGGACTGATAAATTTAAATCTGCTGCCATGTTCTCTGTCAGTGTTTCACTGCATTTGGGGCAGGCCTTCCCTCACTGTGGCATAGTGGGTATTATTTCCCCATAGCATCAAGCTGATGCAGGGTCAAGTTCCCTCGAAAGGGTACATCTCGTTACGTTCCCTGAGATGGGGAATGAGACACTGCATCGCTTCACCACATCTCGGTCTCACCTGAATGACCTTTCTTCAGACTTAAGCTGATGATGTATTTTGCAGCTGTTTTTTAAAGACTCTGTGGCGCGTCGTGCTACATCACATGACCTTGAACTTGTCTAGAAATAGGCCTGATTTTACACGTGTTCATACTCGGGCATGCCTGAAGCACTTTTCTCCATTGCGTCAAGCTGAGCGTCAAGTGTCTTGTTCTCCATTTCAGGGAACAGAGTTATATACGCATCCTGAGACATTTCTCTGCTGTTGTGATATTACCGCAATTACAGTAATAAACGCACTCTTTTTGGTCAAAAAATATGGTTTCATTAAAAACCATATTAAGCAACATCTAAACAGATTATTTATTTTTGTTTGTTTCTTCAAAGTTTGCATTCATTTTTATTGGCACAAAATTAATCCCATACCAGTTACCAGCCTTTCCCTTCATAGGCTAAAAAGGGAGGGAAGCAGAGAGGGATAGAGTCTTCGAGAGTGGACAGCAGTCTATAATGAATTGAGCCCTATTCTTATGCTATTATAATTATTGATATTATTGTTCTGTCAGGTTTCACGGACTAACGAACCCAGACGCAGACAGCGTTAAACTGAAAAAGCTCTCTTTATTTATAAAACAAAACAACAACCCACGAGGGGGAAAAACATGAACAAATAAAACTTGAACAAAAGAGCTCCAAAAAAGGGGAGCTTAAAATGAAACTAAAAAAAGGGACAAAACGGACAGGGCAGACGCGGGACAAAAACACGACCAGACAAGACTCATTGTGACGGGGTTCAAGACTGCAAGACAAGATGCGCAGCACAAGACAGGGAACAAGAGAGGGAGAGAGAAACGAGAACGAACCGACAAGAGACAGAACACGAGGGCTTTAAATAACATGGACAAATGAGGAACAGGTGCGCGACATGAGCGCAAACGAGACAAGAGAACAAGGGGGCGGGGACAAGACACGTGACCGGAGAGCACATGGCGAATGTAAACAAAACAGAGGCCATGTGCTTCCACACAAGACAAGACCCAGAGCGCGCATTTAGATCCCGACTCCATGAAACAAGAACCAAGACGAGGAGTTGGGATCAAAACAACACACAGGGCATGTCAGGATCCTGGTGATATAATCAAGAAAGATTCAAGACGGAGAGCCAGGAACCTGACAGAATCTTTATTCCACTGTCACCTTTGACTTGCTTCCTCGGGATTTTTAATATTAAGACATGATTTTCTGTTAGCAAAATGTATTGAAACAATATGTATTGTAAAACACAACAAAAAATGACCCAATAGTAGTAGCATTTATGTTAATACACATATAACACATAACAATACACAATATTTTTGACATAATAATGATAAATTCAATTTAATTCAATTAAATTATGTATATAGCACTTTTTACAATGGTACATTGCTTTACATATAATAAAAAACAATTATAATAAAGAACAGAACAAATGTCAGACATGTTCAACAAAGTATACATGGTATATATTATTATTATTATAGTATACATTATAGTAAGTTTAAGAAAAGGGTGACTGAACCTATAAAACTATGAAATCATGTTAGCTGGAGTGGCATATCTTGCTTAATGGAGATGACATTTAAAAAGATAACACCTTATGGGACAGTAGTATAAGGGATTTGCAATAGTACGATGAAATACACACAACACAAAGTAAAATGCATACATAAAATACATGCAATAAAAATAACTGAAAATTACACACTGAAGGAGAATGGGAGACAATTTGAGACAAAGGGATAGCAAAATAGAAGAGTCTTTTGGACTATAGTTATATAATATCGCTAGAAGGTTTTGGTTAATGTCCACCCTGAGTCTGAGGGGTGAGATTTCTCAGTGTGAGTACATTGGACTTCAAAAGCCATTGAATTTTCTAAATTATCTGCAAATAATCAACAGAAATTTAATTGAAGTGAATGGTATTCACTGACAAATCAAATTAACACTGATTACAAAATCAAAGCCAATACATAAACAATACATCAAATTATCAGACGGCATTCTGCAATATCTAAATATTCACAGTGGTGTAGGAACGCTATAGACTTAAACATTAACTGTATTGTCAGCTTTGACTATAGACCACTAAATGAAAATTAAAATCATTGTAAACTTTTCAGGTGTCGGATGCATAAAGCAAAGAATAATTTACCTAAAAATTTACACCTTGTATTCCCCCTTAGGCCTGAATATCAACAAACAGTTTATTAGACTCAACCAGTAATGTGCTACTTAGCTGCATTCTGGTAATTAACTGGTAATTAACATTACCTGTTCATTTCCTTCTTACAAAACAATTACTGAGTATTGTTTAATTTGAATTGATATGCAAAAATTTGTGACTAAATCATCTTAAGCATTTTTTATGCCCAGGCATAACAAAAAAATCCCTTTTGCATTATTTTTAGAGATGGAGTTCTTGCGACTAGCTTTTTGTAATGCTAATGACTTATTAGCTAATGAGCTGTAGTGTTACAAGACCTGCTATGAATCACAGGTATAAAACCTATAAAAGTATAAAAAAACTAAAAATAGATAAATATAAACTAAAAACCTAATAAAAATATTTTATTTAGTTGTAAAGTTGTGCTTGAAGATATTTAAAAAAAAAAAAGTAAACAACTAAACCCTATTTGAAACATTCTGTGGCTTCATGCAGGAAAGAATAAGGTTAAAATGTTGACCCTCTTGAGCTTGAGTTGATTGTGATTAATACTTTACAGTGCAATGCATGCAGCAGTTTGCCTGAAGCAAAAGCAGAGTGTGGAGGCATTGCTTTCAAGCCCTTTTCTCCCTGATATCAATATAATGAGATAACGAATCATTACATTTGTTATGATAAACAAATATCAAACATGCTTATACTCCCTTACATCACGAGAGAGAGAGAGAGAGAGAGAGAGAGAGAGAGAGAGAGAGAGAGAGAGAGAGAGAGAGAGAGAGAGAGAGAGAGAGAGAGAGAGAGAGAGAGGGTTTGAATCACCTTTATTTACAATATATAGATAAAAACAAAATCTATGTTTCCATTAGATAAAAACATAAAAAAAAAAAACCCTAAAAAGTCAAACAAAAACCTTCATTTTCATCAACGGTGCATAGCACTTCATTTATAGCCCAAATACTAATAAATATTGATAAACACCCAACCAGCTTATAATAAGCATGCTCTATTCTGAGCCTTGATGCTACCAAACCTTTGAACATTAGCAAAGGATCTAGTGTATTTTTACCAAGCATTTTGTTTTTCCTAGTTTTCCAAATTGCAAGTTTAGCAGTTCCGAATACAAAATTTAACAGAACTGAAACATTTTTATGACAAACAGAGTATTTTGGCCCAAATATAAACAAATGATGAGATAAAACTTCACCTAAAGATGATGTCCATTGAGATAACAAAGAAAACAGCTTACCCAAACGTAAACATTGCACAAAAAGATGAAAAATGGTTTCACTTTCAGAACAAAAAGGACATCCCACTCTTACATCTGGATTAAGATGTGCTATATGTCTGTTGGTGGCTATTGCACCATGTACAATCCTCCACTGTAAGTCACCAGTCCGTTTATCAATAGGACATTTGTACAGCGACCTCCAGCTACTTTTGGGGGAGATGTCTACTCCAAAAAAATCAACCCATCTAGAGGACAGTACTCCAGAAAGAAAATGTCTATTGGTCACTTTTACACAAGCTATATACAAAGCTTTTTTTCCAGCGGACTCAAAACTATTCAGCTGGGGGGTTTTAAAAGATAGTATGAGATTTTCCTCTTCATGCCATTCCCCTATATCAGCTGTTATCATCAAGGATGGGAAGTCATAATCACAGCCAACTATCCATTCTTTAATATGGTTAGGGTTGTTGATAAAAAGTCTTTGATCAAAATTTAGCTCTCCAAATACTTAATCAGTAAGGCGTTTCAAAAATCGAATAGATTTTATCCCCGTTTTCTCACTTAAAGTATCTAAATTGATACTTAAAATATGGCCAAGTTTTACACACCCAGCAGTTATCAGCCGTGATGACACAGAACACAAGTGTCTGGAAGGTAAAAAGGGGTTTTGGAACAATGGCTCTTCCATCAGCCAGAAACCTGCGTGTATTCCAGCAGGTCTTGAGACAGAAAAAACTTTCCAGGCTTCCAACATAGATTTATAGAAGGAAGTCAAATCTGTTAAAGGTGTCTCATCCAAATTTAACAAAAAAAGATGTTTATCAAGTCCCATATTACCCGCTTTTCTCAAGAGTGCAACTGCAGTGTCAATCCACACAATGTCATTATTGTACAGCAATCTTTGAGCAGCTTGCAAACGAAAAGCCATAAGTCTAGATCTAATATCTACAAGACCTTGCCCTCCTTGTACTGGCAAAAAAAGGACAGCTGATCGAACCCAATGCTGACCTGACCAAAAAAAATTCACCAGCATCCTTTGAATGTCTTCAACTAACCCAGCAGGAGGTTGTAGCACAATAAATTTATGCCACAGAGCAGAAGCAATTAGATTATTGGCCACTAAAACTCTCCCCCTATAAGATAATTGAGGTAACAACCAATTCCATCTGGATAAACGGGTGCACACTCTCTCTAAAACTCCCTCCCAATTTTTTTTTGAAACTCATCACAGCCCAAAAACACACCAAGTATTTTTAGCCCTTTCCTATTCCATTGTAAATTACTTGGTAATCCTGGAAGATTTTTTTAGATTTCCCTGACCTGACCAAAAGGCTTCAGTTTTCTCCCAGTTTACTTTGGCTGATGATAATTTTTCATACATTTCAAGTACTTTGGACAAAGCTTTTATGTCATTGTTATCATTAATAAAAACTGTAACATCATCAGTGTAAGCAGTATTTGTGATCTTAAAATGCTGAGATATTATAGGTATTGACAAACCAGTTAAAGTTTTCCTAATATTAAAAAGTAATGGCTCAATAGCAATACTATACAACTGCCCCGATAAGGGGCATCCTTGTCTAATACCTCTTGAAACCAAAATAGGCCGACCTAAACTATTCCCAACCTTAACCATACAAGAAGCACCATTGTATAACAGTTGTATCCATTTGATAAAATTTTTACCAAACCCAAAACCAGCAAGTAGATTAAAAAGATAATTGTGATCGACCCGATCAAAAGCTTTTTCTTGGTCTAAAGCAATCAATCCTACCTCTACATCAAACATTTTACAAACATCTAAGGTATCTCTCACTAAAAATAGATTGTCCATTATAGATCTCTTTGGAATACAGTAAGTTTGATCTTTGTGAATTATCAAATGTAAAAACTTCTTAAGTCTATTAGAAAGACATTTAGATAAGATTTTGTACTCTGTTGTTAATAAAGCAACAGGTCTCCAGTTCTTTAACAAGGTCAAGTCACCCTTCTTTGGTAGCAGAGACAGAACAGCACGTTGACATGTAGCAGGTAGAAAGTCATCTTTGTAACCTTCACGAAAAACTTCATAAAGGTCCATTCCAATATGTTCCCAGAAATGTTTATAAAATTCAGAAGTCAGCCCATCAATACCAGGAGAGCGCCCAGGTTTCAACTGTCCAACAGCAGTAGTGAGTTCTTAAAGTAATTTGCATGTCCAAAGCAGTTCTAGAAGCAGAGTCTATTTGAGGAAGTTCCTGTAGAAATTGTGCTGCACAGTCAGAATTACAACAATCAGCTTTGTACAGACAGGAATAAAAATCAACAGCATGACGACGCATTTCTAAAATATCATTTGTAATCTTCCCATCTGGAAGACGTAAACATGTCATCTGCTTATATTGTGCAGTTGAACGTTCTAAATTAAAATAAGCACTTGGGGCATCCATATCAGTGACTGCTGTAAATCGTGACCTTACCAAAGCTGCCTTCACCCTCTCATTCAAAAGAAGACCTAACTGTTTCTTTTTTTGTTGTAAGTTATTGATAAGGCCTGGGTCATGTCTTCTTAACATTTCTCTCTCTAAAGTCTCTATATCTCTTTCCAACGCTTGAAAAGTTTCTTGTTGAAAAGTAGTACTAAATGCTGTATACTGCTGACAGCATAGTTTTATTTGGGTTTTACCAACCTCCCACCACTGTTTTAGATTTTCAAATTCATTTTTTTTCCCCTTCCAGTAATTCCAAAAAGCTATAAAATATCTAGAAAACAAAGCATCTTGCAACAGCCTAGCGTTAAAATGCCAATACGTGGATTTTCTTAAAAACTGTTTCATATTTACTGAAATGAAGACCAGATGGTGATCAGAAAAACCCACAGGAGAAATACAGCAATCAATAATTCTGTTGTTAAAGGACTTTGAAACATATATCCTATCTAACCGAGCCGCACTTATTCTATTATCAGAAACTTTGACCCATGTATATTGTTTGTCTATTGGATGCTTAATTCTCCACATATCCAAAAGCTCAAAATCTTTCACCAATCTTGACAAATATTTGGAAGAAACCATATGAGGCTCTTCATTATTACGGTCAACAGTAAAACATTCTGTACAGTTCCAATCTCCACCAATAATTATGCTTCCATCACTAAAATCTTGTTTTAAAACATTATTTAATATACTAAAAAATGTAGTCTTTCATGTCCTCCATTTGGTGCATAAACATTTATAAAATACATTATTATCCCTTCAATAACAGTTTTAACAAGAAACAGTCGACCTTTTACAAATTCTTCTGTTTTTTCAATACTAACTTTTCTATCTGAAGAAAAAAGAATAGCAACTCCAGCACTCAGATTTGTACCATGGCTAAGTGTATATTGACCTCTCCACAACAATCCCCACTCTGCTTCATTATCCACATCACTATGGGTTTCTTGCAAAAACATGACGTGTAGCTTTTTATTTTGTATTATTTCAGACACTAAGGCTCGTTTATATCTATCTCTTCCTCCATTAATATTTAATGAGCCCACCCTCAAAAGATCCATGTTTAGGTTTAGGAAGGATAGAAAAATAAAAAACAGTAACAGAAATAAGAAAATAGAAGAAGGAGCAGAAACACCACGTGATGTATGGCTAAAAACTTATAAGAAAGCTTTTTTTCTCTTGTTTTTATCACCCTTTCTACATTTTCTAATAGCTGTAACATGTTTCTTTAAACGAAACCGTTTCTTTTCACTTAACTGATCAAGACCCACAATTTTTTTAAGAACTGCCACTGACCTCTCATTTTTCAACATCAGGAAAATATTCATTGATGTTGACTTGTTTTCCAAAAGTCTCACCAAGGAACCCATTAATTTCCTCTAATGTATACAAGGAAGAATCTTGAATAGACATGTCTTGAGAATCACCTTCAGTCCCACATACAGAACCTGCTTGTGAATCACATTCATAATCAAGAAGAGAAACATTATCATCAGATACCACATCATCCATTGCACTGCCATCATTAATCAAACACAACTCTCTCTTTCTTGAGCCCAAACAAACAGGCTCCTCACACCTACTTGAACTAGGCCCCACAGTTCCCGCACTATTCTCTTGCTGTTTATTTGGATTAACATTCTGTACAGTATTTACAGTAGTTTTATTTTGCTGGTGTTCATTCACGTGAATATTTATACTAGTAGCAACATGCTCATGTGCTCGCATATCGGACGCCGCCGCAGCGGAAGCACTCACCCCGGCAGCAGAAACACTCTCCCCGGTAGCGGAAGCGCTCACCCCGTCCGCAGGAGCGCTCACCCCGTCCGCAGGAGCGCTCACCCCGTCCGCAGGAGCGCTCACCCCGTCCGCAGGAGCGCTCACCCCGTCCGCAGGAGCGCTCACCCCGTCCGCAGGAGCGCTCACCCCGTCCGCAGGAGCGCTCACCCCGTCCGCGCAGGAGCGCTCACCTCCGCTGACCGCGCGTCCTGCTCTCTCGCCCTGCGCTCCGTCACGTCTGGCTCTGCGGACGCGCTGGCCGGACTCTCCGCTTCACGTTGTTTATGGGGACACGTCAACTTTTTGTGACCCACGTCTCCACATTCAAAACACCTTAAACTGCCAGTTGTCACATACAGCATGTACGATTTTCTTTCGTGTTGTACTCGGAAAGAAACATCCAGCGTGTTCTCTGGGGAGTCCAGAAGCATGAACGCCCGTCTTCTGAAGGACTTCACATGTTTCAGTGACGGGTGTTTGCATCCTAACGCGACCATTTTAAAGCCACTAGCAAATTTACCGAAGCGCATTAATTCCCGTTCGAGCGCTTCATCCGGAATAAAAGGCGGCACATTCGACACCGTGATTCTCACTGTCAGGGAATATAACGGGCTGACCTGAACAAAGCTGTCGTTTATAACAAGGCCACTCTCAATTAAACGATGAACAAAGTGTTGTTCTCTCAGGAACACAACCACAGCCTTGTTCATACGAGAAGCAGACACAATATTCTCATGTCCCACTTCATCACCAACCAGGACGAGCACGTCCTCCACTGTGACGCCGTCCTCCGGCACACACCTGATGCCATGGCGCAGAGACAGAGCCGGCGTCTCCACATGAGACGCCATCTCTCTCTGCGCGATATACACACCACAAATAACCCTGAAACTAAACCAACACGACAAACCATAGAAAAGAAAAGAAGAAAAACACGCGTAATTGAGTTTAAAGAAATCACCCAACACCACTCTCACCCGCTCCCAGCATGCGAGAGAGAGGAGAGAGAGGAGAGAGAGGAGAGAGAGGAGAGAGAGAGAGAGAGAGAGAGAGAGAGAGAGAGAGAGAGAGAGAGAGAGGAAGCAGTGATAACAGTGAACATATGCAGACAAATACAGATGAATGCATTCTAATGTATATTTACCCAGTGTGTACACACTCGCAGGAGCAACCATTCAGCTCTTCATCAAAAAGTGAGTTTGACCTCAAGTGTAAAGATACTAAGCAAACTATGAGAGAATGTGTTGGTGTGGATTTTGGTGTGAAGATGTCGAAACAACCTTACATTGGCCATTGGAGAAGCAGAACTGTAGGGTTTAATGACAAATGGCAGGTGGCAACCATCAAATGCTGAATCACACCCCATCCCACCCTCCAAGCCCCCTCTTTCTACTGCCTCCTCTGAATATTTTTAACCCAAAATAATGTGGATCATTCCAAATGGTTAAAAAAGGCAACTGCTGGCCACCAGTAAAACACCAGTCCTGAAGCAACACAGCTGCCCTGAGTTCATCTCACTGAGGGCCTCCTGGCACCTCTCAACACAAATCCACAGCCACTAAGTAAAAAATACCAAAGTTTGTATATGCAGTGAATCCTTTCGACATCTCCATCATTCTCCTTTTCAATGTAGCAATAAAATGGAAGAACTCACCAACTGGCCAATGTTAAATTGTGTGCTGTTCTTAGCCTCAGGTGATATTTAAGGACATTGTCTCTGTGTCTGCAGGGCCAGTCAAACACAGAAGTGATCTGTGCAATGTTAGTGCCTGTGTGACCTTTTATCTTGCCCTTTCCCATCCCTTCTCTGGGACCTGAGACCTATCTCAATGTCAGAAGTCATCTTATGTATTTCATAATACTAACAAGTTAATTCCTAACACTGTGTCTAAGTATTACAATCATTAAAGTTAGTCACATTACAGTGTGTACAAACACACAAACTCAGATATGAGTGTGAATTTCTGGTATGCTGCCTTTGACTCAGCAAGGCTTCACAACAAATCACACACAACTAAATGGGAAAAAGAACAGTGTCAAATACCCTCTCTCTTTCTCTCTCTCTCTTTCTCTCTCTCTCTTTCTCTCTCTCTCTCTCTCTCTTTCTCTCTCTCTCTTTCTCTCACTCTCTTTCTCTCACTCTCTTTCTCTCTCACTCTCTTTCTCTCTCACTCTCTTTCTCTCACTCTCTTTCTCTCACTCTCTTTCTATCACTCTCCTCTCTCACTCTCACTCTCTCACTCTCACTCTCTCACTCACTCAATTCCTCTCTTTCTATTTTAAGAAGGAGCTTGGACCAGCTTGAGCCATCCCCATGGGAGCAAGAAGAATGCTAGGCAGTGACGACAGTGAAGTTGTTTTTCTCTAGTGTCAGTGCACATGGTACAAATAAAAGACTAACAATAACAATAAAAACTGTGATTTGAAAAATGAATCTGGAAACACTCCCAGAATGAATGGAGAAATGGAATATGTACCAGCCAGGCCTCTGGGAGCTTGTACAAGATATATGTTTAGAGTAGTGGATACGGAGCATGTTGGGGGAGGGAAAGTGAGTAAACATGTAGAGGTGAGAGATGTTTGTGTCACTAAACAGAGTGGCAGGATTCCTGAGATTTCCCTGATGTTTAGCAAACCACATAAGACTGATGTTGTGTGCGTGTTTGTGTGTAACTGGTGTTTGTACTGTTCTGGTGTTTGTACAATGTCTTTAATTGTCCCACATACATGTCATACCAGCTTGCTCTTTCATCTGTGGGTGAATGGTATTAACACAAATCTAAACTCCAGGCATCATGCATGTTCACATGTTACTGTAAAAGCAAGTACCTGTGTCCATGTATGTTTGATCCCTCTCTGTTACTGTATACCCTTAAATCCCCTCCTTAATTCTTTCAAATCTCCCACTGAAGTCTCTGGCTCAGAAAGAGAATTAAACTAGGCTGTGCTGCTGTGCAGGTGTCTGCAGGTGTCGTGCAGGTGCCTTCCTCCCTTCATCCCTGCCTTCTTACCATACATGGCAAACACTGACTATGGCGTTGACTTGCTTCTATTCCATGCTTCTATTTCCAGGTCTGGAAGCACCTACAACACGTGAGCCTTTCCACTGACGTTTACCATGCAGTGCTGACTGTAATTTTCTGGACACTGTTTGTCCTTCAAAGCTTATCGCAGATGGGGTTTCATTATACAAATTAAAAGAAAAAAGTTTGCATAATAAAGGGGGTGGGGGGTGGAGGGAGGAAGGAAGGCTATTAAGCAGGTTTAAGGTTTATAGAGCAATTTTATAGTTGTAAGGACCACCCACTGGCCCAACGACGGAATCCAATGGTGTGGGTGAAGGTATCTCACATGTTCTGCCTTTCCGTAGCACTTCTACAAATTTCTTTAATTTATTACAATTTAGTTTTATTGACCCTGTGGTTATTCCAATGTGACTCCAATTTTATATGGATTTTAGATTAGTGATTCCACATTACCTTTTGGTTTATAATTTACATTTGATTACTTGGAGATTCCCATACTCTTAGTTATTCTTTTATTAGGGACCCATGGTCTCACCGAGTCTCACGCCGGCTGATATATATCACGATCACAAAATGTTCATTTTGATCTTACTCAGAAGTTGCCGGGTAAACTAATATTATTAAGCCTGGCTGTTCCATGCTTGCTCAGATCTAGTAACAGTTATCTTAGTCACGATCATGCAACTTGATCAGGTGATAGACAGAAACCTGGAGATTTTGGTTGATGTGCTCCTAGCTCCTTTCAACTACAAGTCCCCAGTATGATCGTATCCTGACATTTATTTTGCGGTAACCTTGGACTCCTAATCTACCGGTAATAACAATTTCTTAAGAACTTCCAATGTATCAAGAAAAAAACTATTTATTTGCCAGGCAGGTTAAAACATCAGTTCTCAAAGAAATAAAAGACATAATATGAATTTGAATTTAAGGAAACAATACATGATCAACAGAATACAAAATGAGGTACAAAGTCTAAATCATACCTGGCAAATGATACACAGCAGCAGTTGTGTAGGAAGTTCTGGTTACAGAATGCTTCCCCGATACATTTGCCTAGCCACCTTATATACACAGATAAGACAGAGTCATAAACTCTGTGGCCAATTCAGGATTTGATTGAGAGTTATCGTGACCTGAAGGGGCACCACACTGGGAGAGTTAACACTACAAAGTCCAGGACTCCTGGGAAAGACACACCCATACCAGGGGTGTAGATTATTTCCTATGTTTTTAAGTCCTTAGAACACTGTATCCAGTACTAATATAAATTAGACTTTTTTTACCCATCACACTATAACCTTTAAAATGATACCAAACATGACAATGGAAATTCAATGACATCACACTGTATTTTGCACATACATGTTCAGTGAACTCCATTGATCTGAGCCTAGAGAACGGGGGAGAATGAGAGAGAAGGGGGGAGGCAGAGGTGAAATTCAAGGTATCAGTGCCACATGGGGGAAAGAAAGGAACCATAGTCTGGGAACAAGCATCAACTGGTGTTTTGTTGTTTTATGGTACGTTTCTGCAAACAAACCCAGTGCTCATCTCTAGACCAGCTGCCTTGCATAGTAGACCTCTTATGGACTCTGTGGGGGTGGCTTTGTATGAGTGGATGAGGGGTTAGATGTTTTCATACCACCATAATAGTCTTTTGAGGGCTCAAAAGGGCCTGACTATGTCAGCCTCTCGTTGGCTTTAGCAGGGGCAAAACAGTTGTGGATTTTATCACACTGTAAGCCATAAGACAGTGAGGTGACTTTGTTCCCACACAGTCATACAATAAAATAGATAGATGTCATGATAACAACCATATGCCATGTATGAAAATATTTAAAGCAGACTTGATTATAATTGTGTCAATCTATATGTCATTCTATATGTCAAATGTCATATGTCACATGTTCTCGTTTAGAGATCTGTAGGAGGACCAGGGTTAAGGGTATGGGGTGTGATGGTAAAAATGATGTTACATCAAGGAGATCTGTACTACCTGCAAATTGATACCCTTTAGCTTTTCCATTTATTTCAATGAAAACTGTCCAGATAGCACAGGACCAACAATTAGAGTTCTGCCATCTTTGCTTTTGATAAAGTTCTGGGTATGAATCACCCTGGCATAAAAATGCCATGTAAACCAGTAGCCATTCTTTTTGGCTATATGGCATCACTAAAATGTATTAATTAAAATTATCCACCAAAAAGCAGGGACTTAAAGCTGTTACTGTAAAAAATGGGAACACACTTATGTTAACTTGTTACCAAAGACCAATAGTTCTACGAGAATGGTCTGTGTGCATGTGTGTGAGTGAATGTATGAATATAAGAGACAGGGCTTCACTATATGCCAACAGGAATGTGTGTGCATGTATAACAATGTTTTGAATAAACAGCAATGCAACGACTATTAGTGGGTTCACAGACAGAGATCTGGTGCCTGATGTAGTTGGATATAGTAGTCAAGTAATGAGCAATTAGCTCAGAGTGGGGGCCTCTGCTGTGGCTCATTTACGGTGCTACTCCCTCAATTTAGCCACTTTTTTTTATTTATCTCCCCCCTCTGACACTGACTGCTTCCCTTTTTTTATAATAAGGTCATTAAATACAGAAAAGCAACAAGTGCTATATTTTTTCTGTTGTCTCTTGCTCAGCGCATAACCATCAGTCAGATTTTATAAACTGATATTTCAGATTATTTTTAAGAGTGAAATACTGGAAATTTCATTAAAAAAAATTGATAGGTATATAGCTAGTATATAACATCAATATGTTTTAAATCTTTTTTGTAATTAATGTATTGCATGTAATAATGCTATTTAAACATCAGAAATTGTACCATGATAAAAAAAAATCACAACCCAATGTGTCTGATCTCACAACATGTATGTACACAAAAGGTACACTGTGTTTTTAAGTACTTTGTAATTAAAGACAGTTAATATAAGTGGGACAAACATATTATCTTGTGCTAAGCACACTGTTTAACATTGTAGTTAAAATCTAACCCGTGTCTTAATGTATCTCGGTGTGGTATTACTATGCTCACCAGCAGCTATTACAAAAATATGATTTTAATTTAAAAGTCAGAATTCACAGAATTTTTTACAAACACCATTAGTGAAATCAAACATTGGTATGTTTGGAATATTGACTCATTTAACATTTTATTTACATAATTATACTAACCTCTGTGATGAATGGCTCCCTAGCTAATTCACAGTGATTTACAATAACACAGCAGCATGAAGAGAAGAATAACAGCGGAGAGGAGGAGGGGAGCGAAAGAATGCATGGCCACCAGCAGAATGACGTAACAACTCATTCACTTTAAAATGTAGCCTGCACACTTGCTTTCTGTTTTCTCTAACAAATTGTGATATTCAGGCGTGTGCGTTTCCCAGTGTTTGGGAATATCAGTTTTAAGTATGGTAGTTAGTATGGTATTCTAGTTAGAAATATATACATTTTTATTATTTTTCCAAACATTACTGATTGTTTTACTAGACAAGACCCTTATTCATCGGCTTGGGTCAAGAGGAGCCATTTGAAGCCGCACTGAAACTTTATTTTGGACCTTCAAAACAATGAACCCTGCTGAATCATCGAATCATCAAAGGATGAACCCTTCATCATTAAATGAAAAACATCCTGGGATGTTTTCCTCAAGAACCTTAATTTTTTTTTTTTGACTGGTGAAAGAAACCAGTCAAAAGGGGGGTGAGTAAATTATCAGTGTAACCGCATTAAATTTAAGGTAGTTAACAGACTTTTCATTTGAAAAAATGAGGTAGCAACTATTATTCTCCATTAGATAGCGTCTCACTGTCACAGGAAATAAAGACAATTAAGAAAGAAAGAAGCAGCCCTTTTACAAAAGGAGACAAGAGAGAAAAATATTGTGCACAAAATATTGTGTGTATTTAGAGTGTAAATGTTTGAAACAAAGTAATAGAAGAGTTTAAAGAGGAATTAAAGTTCATGTCCAACAATTTTGGAGAAGAGATGTCTTTTTCATGCTTTATATATATTAAGGAATGCTGGTGGGGTGATTTGTTCCTCTGTTGTTGTTTTGTGTTTACTCGTGTTTACTTCTAGTGTGAAATATGACTGATAACTAACCTATGATGAATAAATATTGCAGTATATATGTTGTTAAAAAAAGATTTTGTTATTGAAAACAGTTAGCCAGAGTTAAAACAATTATAATGTGTGTCACATAGTAGATGTGCATCGTTTCATGCACACAAAGTCATTTTGTGATAAATTGATATTGTTAATCAGTTCTAGGGATGTACTGTTTAAAAAGGTCTTGTGACATGTATGTATTACATTTGGTTGTTTTATTTCTTAGTTGTCATATGTAGTGTCTGGCCTGGCCTAATATTTGGATCATAAAACACCCCCTTTACCTAAGACTTCCAAACCCAGAGTGTGGGTGAAAGACCCCAGGATCCTGAGAGTTTGGAGGCAAACTTTTCCTCCAGGTGGCTATCAGCACCTTTGACACCAGCAGGAGAGTTTATGACACCCTGCCCAAGCTTCAAAGGAATTCCATGGGCAGGAGTAACACCACATGGCCCATGAGAGACTTTCCAAATACATTCCAATACAACAAAGGAAGGACTCTCTTTAAATCACAACTAAACTGTCCTAATCTGTAGATATTTGTATATATTCCCATTGTATGTTGGCTACCATACTATGTATCTTAACTGTAACGCTGTAGATAGTTATGCAAGTTTGGATTGACGTTCTGTTTGTATTAATGCATTAGGATGAATCACAACTTAATGTATTTCAAACACTGTTATACTTAGTATCTAACAGATAATCATCTAATTTCCCATCAGACTATATATATATATATATATATATATATATATATATATTAGTTTAATAAACACCCATATGCACCTGGCCCCGACATGCTGGTCAGACCTTTTACCACAAGTCCTGTGGAAGGCCACAATGAACACATACTTGCAGACTGACTCTTATGCATTAACATTGTCCAACATAACTACCCAAGACAACCTGTACCTGTTCAGGGTCACCTCCTGCCATGAGGTGCACAACTTCCTGGACCAGCAGTCAGAAACTGTCAAAATGGATTACCAGTGGCTCCAACACACCTGTTACAGCCAGCCTTAAGCCTGCGTCAAACAGCAGGACAAGCCAAGAAAGAGAAAGACTTCAACTCCAAACTCCTTTTCTTTCTTTGTCTCACTCAACACCTTATTTGCATCTCATTGTGAGCCACCATCTAAGCACTATGGCCTTTTCCGGAGTGGAACTCCGCTCATAAGGCCCACCAAGAGCACAGAGCTGCCTCCATAAAGACTGTTAAAATCCTGCCCGTCTCTGCACAGTACCCCGAACTGACTCAGGAGGGCACACAACAGCACCACGGAGCCAAACCCTTCAGCTGAGAGTCAAATGATGTTACAGCCAGCCAGGGCAACAAACCCAAACATTCATTGGAGGAACTCACCTCAATGCCCTAGACAAGTCTGACCTATCCTGAGTGCAGAACGGTGCAGCTATGTCTGAGTCAGCAGAGATCCTGAGAACAATAATGGAGCTGATCCAATAAGAAGTCTCACCAGTGGGACATAAAGAACAAATCAGGCTCCTTCTTTCTCGCTATGAGTGGCATGCGAAACAACCCTCCAGAATGCCCTCCTACCGAAAATCATACCAAATTTCTGCAAGCTGCCTCCTGTCCACAGAGACAGCCAACACCAGACAACCAACACACACCAAATGTTCCCTTTACTGTTAAGTGCACACAGTTCTTGCAGGATGCTTGCTTATCAACCTTGGTAACTGCCCAGGGAATGTATGCTTTGAACTTGAAGTGGAATGACCAATGCTGAATGTGCTTCTTCCTCATTCTCTTGGCCTTTACAACCCCCTGGGGGGGGGGGGGGGCCTGTCAAGTGTGAGAATGTTTTGGCAAGCCAGACTATACCAGAGGTTACACCCTGGTTAGTAAACTACAGACTGCAGTACCTGCATACATTGAAGGGGTCACTGTCCAGCTTAACAGACAGTGTGGTCAAACCCTTAACCACACACATTCAATATGTAGAGCTTAGTCTCACACCTGAAAACTGGATCCACCAACTACTGCCTCCATACTGGTCTTTTCCAACAAAAAGGCCAAGAACAAAAGGGGGTTACTTATGCCAGCTAAACACTGCTCCCACCAGAGCTGAATTACTCAGATGATGAGACAGCCTGGCTCTGCACTGCATGAGCCATCCAGCGTTTCTCCAGTTACAGCGTAACCCAAAGGTGCTCAGAGAAACCCACCAACCTGTGGTGTCTCTCAACAGCCAACGCATCAATCCAGCGAAACAACGCATGGAAAGCCACGTGAGAAATGGCCTGTCAAGGAAGTGCCTGTATGCCTAGAGCAGGTGTTCTATGGATAAACAACAAACCCTTTCCACTGAAATACTTCAAGTTGGGCCACTAGTCATCACAGTACAAGTGACAGCTTATCACCCTTCAAATCGCATTGTCTCACAAGAACTAAATCAGAGAACTTCTGACATGCACAGATCAAATTAAGACTTTCCCACGCAAGCTCTCTATGAATTCAACTATTGAATTACAGATGGCAAACTTTAAGCCAGTTGAGCATCAACACCTGTTCCAAGCAGGCAACAGCATCACAAAAGAACACAACATACTTATCTGCATGATATTTTGATACATCTGTATCTATCATGATACCTTGTTTGTTGCCAATTCCAACCAGAAGACTCAAAACCACAGAGCCCCACTGCAGCGCAGAGCAGCCATGTCTCCATCGTCAACCTACAAACAGACAGTGTGTGACGTCCACAAGGAGGGTCCATACTATCATTTGTCAGTTCAACAAGTGGGTAGAGTGCCTTCCAGCACCCAACAATGCAGATCACAGAAACACAGCATACCTTTGAATGAACTAACCAGACAGTGTTCAGTGTGCTGGAGAAGTATGTCTGTGAAAAGGAAAGACTGGGATGTGAAGCTCCCACTTGTGCTTATCAGAGTGACCCCAAGTCAACCCACAGATGGGTCTCCCTGTGAAATGATGACCAGATGACACTAAGACACTCACTATGCCAGCCAAGAGACTCTTGTCACGGCCCACACCACTTGCCAATACCTCCATGTACTACACAGGTACCCAAGAACAACAATTGCTTTTGCCCAGCAACAGCTCCAAAAGAGTGCTGACAGCACAAAAGCATAATAATGCTGTCAAGATTCATGGGAGAAACCTGACGTGAATGACAAGGTTTGGTGTTATAGTTTTGCCCAGCCACGTTGGACAACCTCCCATCAGTTGTCCGAGAAACCTATGCCATACTGTATTGTACTTTCTGTGATTGTGGACAAATGCTCCCTCAAACTTCCCAGATCAAGATAACTGGAGGGAGCAGAAAGACCAAATCTGGTCTGTTGTAACCAGTTTAAAGACACTTGGCTCCAGGGCAATGAAAGGAAAAGGGGGAGCTAATACCAACAAGGCAGAACTAAACTCCCCCCTTACACCGGAAACTGCGAAAGGGGGGTCCCCGCTAGTTGACACCACTCCCCACAACACAGACCTACAGGCAACTGCTGGGATGCCAATCATGCCCAACTCATCTCCTGTGCCATTAAGGCTGCTGCTGACACTGTGCTGTGCTTCCCTACTGAGATAGGATAAGTCATAACCAACATGATGCTAGAACCAGTGGACAAGTGCATGGCCGCTGCCCCATGAGCACTTAAGCACTTAGAAAGGCAGAAAGGTACTGAAGCTGAGACAATGCCTAACCGCATCAAGACCATCCTCTGCCTGTATGTCTGAATGCTGAGACCAGTCATGAACCACCTGCGATCCCACCATCATGATCCAACAAACTATCACTCGCCAAAGTTTACACCTGAACCTCAGTGTCCGAAAGTGGGGATATGTAGTGTCTGGCCAGGCCTAATATTTGGATCATGTAGGGATCATAAAATATCCCCTTTACCTAAGACTTCCAGTGTGGGGGTGAAAGACCCCAGGCTCCAGAGAGTCTGGAGGCAAACTTTTCCTCCAGATGGCTATCAGCACCTCTGACACCAACAGGACAGTTTATGGCACCCTGCCCAAGCTACAAAGAAATTCCATGGGCAGAAATAACACCATATGACCCAAGAGAGACTAAAGAACATTCCAATACACCAAAGGAAGGACTCTCTTTAAATCACAACTTAACTGTCCTAATCTGTAGATATTTGTATATGTTTTTCCATTTTATGTTGGCTACCATGCTATGTACTTTAACTGTAACTCTGTAGATAGTTATGGAAGTTTGGATTGACGTTCTGTTTATATTCATGCATTAGGATGAATCACAACCTAATGTATTTCAAACTCTGTCATATTTAGTATCTAACAGATCATCTTCTAATTTCCCATCAGACTATATATGTTGTGTAACCATAACAGGCATGATAGTCTTTCTACAATAACCTGGATTAATATTTGCAAATGTGCCCTTGTGGCCATAAAACATGCAAATAAGGTGTTGAGTGAGACAAAGAATCATTTGCCTCCTCAACATCTATTGGTTGTTTTGGTTTCACAGGGCGTGACCGGTGTGAAGTTAAAAATGACCGCCGACTCTAAGCTCTCTTAACCACTAAACTCTGGCCATTTGCCCTTGGTCTCTTCCACTCTTCAATCAAGGATCTTCGGCCCTGGCACCCCTCCCCCACAAGGGGGAGACAGCCTCTGGTTCAGTCTCTGAGACAGACTCTGGACATCACTTCAGCTAATTTCGTTAATCTCCGGAACTTAACGAACTTCATTGCATATTTGAACCACTCAGGATTCTCTCTCCATGTGCAGTCGGATCCATGCTCTGCATTAGAGCTCAATGCAGGTATCAGATTTCTATACACACAGAATAGCTGCGCTAAGTTGTGCCCCTTTATTAAGGTGATTCTACTGGTGGTTCATTCAGAAATGCTCAGCTGATTTAACTTTGTATGGGCTTAACATTCTCTCTCTTTCCCTCTCTCTCTTTCTCTCTCTCTCTCTCTCTCTCTCTCTCTCTCCTTAGTTTCCTAGCATTTGGTTATGTTTAATGTGTATGTTTATGTCTAGTTGTTACATGTTCCCCCGTAGTGTACTTTAATAAACACCTATATGTATTCACCCTTGATTGTTGCTGTTTAATGCTCACAAATAAGGTCACTTAAACTGTGTTCAATCTTGCTACATGCTCTAAAGTCCTGGTAAAGCAGATAAATGTTTTCAAGGGCAGACAAATAATGTTTCTTAGATCCAATATGATTGCACATGTACTTGCTGGATGAATGCATAAGCTGATTATTGTCGTCATTTCTGCTGACCAGGTACTACAAAATATGTATGTTTAATGACAATTAATTATATGTTTTTTCCTTTGAGCTAAATTAACTATTCAATCAAACAAATAATGTTTTAAACAACACAGTTTCGTTGATTTGACATTTGATTTGCTACATTATTTTAAGGGTGGAGAATAAAGCTATTAACACTGAGTTAACTTGTTCATAAATAATTACATCTTTAGTGGAGAATGCTTTATTTGTGAACCAAAACTCAATATTAATCCTCTTTACATTTGCTACACATACAATAATAATGGTATGACTAATGTTACTCTGTTTAATGTTAGTTTGGTGTGTGTATTATATAGGGGAAGAAGGAGAGAAAGAAATAGGAGGCAGAGCTATAGTGTGTGTGTGTGTTATGTATTTGAGGGATAGGTTGGGCAGTGCTACCCAGCAGGGTTAAGTAAACAAGAGGAGGGATGGCCTCGAGGATTGCTTAAAAAGGCCAGCCATGGAAAGCAGCAAGTTTCTGTGTAACATGCAAATATGCAAAGTATAATTCAGTACATGCATCTTAGGAGCCAGATGTGCTCCTTCATGTTGCATCATCCTGCCAAAAGGGAATCCCTTGGTCAAATCTGTGCATGCTCCCAGCATTAACTCAGGTTATATAATTTGCAGCGTGAAGAAAGCACCTAAAGGGGCCTTTTGTAATAAAATGAAGGCAGGCTCAGTGGTGGGAGGTGAAAAGAAAGAGGGCCCCAGAGAGAGGAGTGTTTGGGAAAGAGTTCTCCGTTAACTTTCAACACCCGGGCAGACTGGTACCCCAAACAGAGGTGGCTGCTCTCTCTCTTCTTTCTCTTTAGCGTTGCAGAAATGGTCAGTAGTTTATGATGGATTGTGGAAGGTGAGACACACACAGCCTCCAACACTATCAAATCCATTACACCACATGTGAATGTTTGTGTGTAAACACCCTCACATTACAATCAAAAGGATTTTCCACTTCACACTTAGTTCTCACAAGTGGCAGGGTCAAAACAATGGCCATTATGGATCTAGACACAGACAGACTAGATGTTTTGTAATAACTAGCTTCACAGTTATTGGAGGCTGCCGAGGATTCTTTATAAACATAACCACTACTGCCTTGAACTGCCATGGATCTTTGTGGAAATATAGGTCATACAAGCTGTAGATAGGTCCATAGTCTATATCCTTTGTACTGCAGGGTGTTTTTTTCTAAGTTTGTTTGACTGTTACACTCAAGAGCTACGTGTTAAACTTTTGTACTTATATAAGTACATACACTTACAAATACTGTTGCCTTGTAATGAACTTGCAGAACACTTGACTGCCATTTTGGTACAGAGCACACAGCATAAGATAATATTTGCTACCAAGCAACAAGACAACGTTTGTACTTGCATTTACTGCCTGCTTTACAGAAAGTGAAATTGTAGTTTGTACAGAACTGTTTAATCTGTTTCATTTAAGCCCTTCTAGACAGGAACGCTCAGTTTCACAGTTTCACATTTGGTGGCTGATTCCAAAAAAAAAACATCAAAGACACTGAAGCACAAAATATGATTGCGGGTTTAGTTGACAGCCAAATTGAAAGGCCATGGGTCAAATTATGGCTTATACTTCAAATAAATCAAAAGAACCCAACATTTCAACACCGTACATGATTTTTACATGAAGACCTTACATACATACAGTATATCGTTTGGATGGCATTTGCACACTACTTGACAATGCAAATATATCATCTATATCTGTAAGATTCATGCCTGGAGGTTATTTTGCTCATTAGCTTTTTGTTCTTGTCTGCATTAGATTTGAAATATCAGACTCTCATATGGATGCAACAAATGAAAGAAAGCTTGACACACTCTCTTGTGGAAGATTTGATTTTAGGATCAATGCCAAATTTCAAAATTTGTCAAAAGAAAAAATTGCTTATCTGGAATGTTTATTTAATATTTAGGGGAATTTGTCTATATGGATCACAGTGCGTCTGTTACAGAGGAGGTCTCTGCTCCACCTCCTCTGCACCACCAGAGGGAACGGTCACCAGGATAACCGGGGTTCATTTGGACTACAATTCCCATTATGCCACTTACCTGGGATTGACCACTTCCTATCACAGCTGTTCCCAATTATCCTTTCTATTTAAACACCCAACAAACTGTGTTACGTTGTAAAGTCTTGTTTTGCCCTGGCTACAATTTTGAGTGTTTATCATTGTATTTGGATTACCTGTGTTTTGATTTTGGATTGTTTATACCTACTCTGCCTGTTTGCTTCCTGCCCTGATTATTGGATTTGTATTTTGTATTTTGTGATTGTTTGCTGCCTGCCTTGACCCTTGCCTGTTTCCCGTTTTGTCTTTGCTTTGCCCTTGTTAATCCTGTTTGCTGGTATTAGACCCTGCCTGTCTGACTACTCTAATAAATTCTGCAAATGGATCTTTGTATGACTAGATCATCATTACAGCGTCACATTAAAATCACAAGCTTATTTATTACAAGTTAGTGCACTAAACATTGAAATCTTGAGCGTTTTAAGTGATCTGCCTATTTTATGAGAATAACTGCTTAAATGTAAAAGTCACTACATAAACAATTACAGTTTACAATTGGCTTCATAATCTGTCTTTCTTAAATAAACCAAAAGCCGTACAGGTGTTTTAATAAATGTAGTGATTATAATGGCCATTAATGAGAACTTCTCTTTCTATTTTCATCTTTTATTTTGTATACAAAGTAAAAACAAGGTTTCCTTTATAATACCAATGCCTATTTGTAACATTGCAAACCCCTTTGCATTATTCAGTCCAATGTTAGCTGTGCTGTGGGGAATTTTGAGACTAATGGTTAGCTGATTGGCTAATTTGGGTGGTGGACAGCACACCTGCCATGCTTGAGCTTTTGTAAATAAGGTTTATACCCTTCTCTGCCTCCTGGGTCTGGCTTATTTCAGCCTCCTATCACCAGCATGGGGAGAAAAGCAAGATGATTCATATCACTGAAGGGTCAAAGGTGAGGTGTCGAGAGAAAGCAAAGGGAATGAAATCTCCTGGTCCATTTTAGCAGCCATTCACAGCGCATTACTCCTGAAGAATAGACACTTATAAAGGATTCTGGTGCTTAAACACATTTCTGTGTTTATGGGTGAGGGATGCAAGAGCACTGCAGAGGATCTGTAATAGATTCCTGAATTACAATCTTTTGCCTTATGTTGCTCTCTTCTTTTCTTTGTTTCCCACCTTTTAACACAACCCCAGATACATTTAAGATTTGAATTCCTTTATTATACAGCTTCTATACACTTCTGACCCTTACATTAACCTCAAAATCAGGATTAGCCCTAACATTCAACAGCTACATGTATAGATTTAACTACAAATCATTTTGTATTTCTCCATATTATTTAATTACTTTCAATTGTATTTCTGATGGTTTTATCTGTTTTTAAGTAATTGGATGTCAGCAAATAGGTAAATCAAACAAAAGAACCTTTAAACAACAATTATTGGAATACACAGAATTAAAAGTATTAAATTATACAATATATTTTAATATACAATATATTATTTTGGCAATAAACCTTAATTTTTGTGGGACATAAAGGTTTATTACTCATTAATAAAGGCGTAGAGGATGATGTACATTTAAAAGTTTTTTGTTGTCAATCCTGCAACACATACATATATATATACATAGGTACCCTAGAAGTTGTCGTACCAATTAGGCTTAAGAAGGTGAAGGAGAGAGTGCCAGCACCATGGTATAATAACGACTTATCAACTCTTAAAAAGGCAACTAGAAAAATGGAGCATAGATGGAGGAATACAAACTTAGAGGTATGGCGTGATGCGTGGAAAGAGAGTGTCCACAAATACAAACAGTCTCTAAAAATGGCAAAATCTACCTACCTAAGCAAGTTGATCGGAGAAAATCAGAATAATCCACGATTTCTTTTCAATATTGTTGCAAATCTGACCAAAGACAAAGCGTCAACAGACAGAGATGCTAAACTACAGCACAGTAGTAATGATTGTATGAAATTCTTTGCAAATAAAATAGAGCAAATCAGAAAAAATATTGAGTCTATTCAACCAGCCTTACCTTTGTCTAATAGCATTACATACTACAGCATGCCTCAAGTACTACTAGACTCATTTACTGCCATTTCATTGGACGAGCTCTTGAAAATATTGAACTCAAAATCGTCTACCTGTATATTAGATCCCATTCCCACAAAACTACTGAAAGAAGTTTTTCCGGCTGTGTTGGAACCGGTGCTCAATATTATAAATTCCTCATTAGAATTAGGCTATGTCCCAGCAGCCTTTAAAACATCAGTTATTAGGCCTATCATTAAGAAGCAAAATCTCGACCAGGGAGAGCTGACCAACTTCAGACCAATTTTAAATCTCCCCTTTTTATCGAAAATACTGGAAAAAGTAGTGTCTGGACAACTCCAGACATTCTTAGCCAAAAGTAGCATATATGACAAATTTCAATCAGGATTTAGGCCCCACCATAGCACAGAAACAGCCTTACTCAGAGTTACAAACGACCTCCTTTTAGCATCTGACCGCGGTGAAACCTCCCTTCTTATATTACTGGACCTCAGTGCAGCTTTTGATACCATAGATCATAAAATTCTTCTTGATAGACTGCAAAACTGTGTTGGCATTAGTGGTCAAGCACTAGCCTGGTTTAAATCCTATTTAACTGACCGTTACTACTTTGCCTATGTTAACGAGGAAAAGTCCTGTTACTCTCAGGTCAAATATGGCGTGTCACAGGGTTCAGTTCCTGGTCCTATTGTTTTTTCAGTATATATGCTACCGCTTGAAGATATTATTAAGAAATATGACATTAGTTTTCACTGCTACGCTGACGATACTCAGCTTTACATTTCCTCAGAACCTGGCAAAACCCATCGCTTTTCTAAGCTAACAGACTGTATTAACGACATCAGAAAATTGATGGCTAACAACTTCCTCCTGCTTAACCCGAATAAGACAGAGGTCTTGATTATTGAACCCAATTGCTCTAAACTAGATTTGACAGACTACAACATCCTTATTGAAGGTTGCACTAGTACCAGCTTCCGCAGTTAAGAACCTCGGTGTGATCCGGTATGTGTCATACCCCATTCCTACACCTTAGAAACATTTCCAAGATTCGTCACATGCTGTCTGTCTCAGATGCTGAAAAGCTTATCCACTCATTTATGATCTCAAGAATTGACTATTGTAACTCATTATTGGGGGGGTGTCACGCAAAACAAATAAATAAGCTTCAGCTGGTCCAAAATGCAGCTGCAAGAATGCTCACTAGATCTAAGAAATACAACCATATAAGCCCAATTCTAGCAACACTGCACTGGCTACCTGTAAAGTATCGCATTAATTTTAAAATACTATTAATTACTTATAAAGCCCTACATGGTCTAGCGCCTTCATATATTCGTGAATTACTTTCAGATTACAATCCATTGCGAACACTGCGCTCGCAAAATAGTAGTCTGCTAATAATTCCAAGAATATCTAAAATGTCTAAAGGCGGCAGATCTTTCTCCTACCTAGCACCAAAACTATGGAATGACCTCCCCAGCAATGTTCGGGACTCAGACACACTCGAGGAGTTTAAGTCTAAACTAAAGACCTATCTCTTCAGACGAGCATTCACTTAACTCAACTACTGTCACACCTAGGCCGCAACAGCTAAGCGTAACCGGAACCGAGCACACTTTTTACCCACTTTACTACATGGCTTTCACATTCTGTGTGAACAGCTCCTACGCTAATATAAACCTGTTTTGTTTCCCTCTCTCTATCTTCCTCTCTCCCTCCCTTTCCTCCGAGGGACTCTGAGCGATACAGATTAAGTCCAGTTTGGCGAGACAACGCTCACAACAGCCTAACCAAGGAGGGGGTGATCACCATGGGAACTGTGAAAAATCAACCGCCACCATCACCTATTACATTAATGCAACTGTTAATCTATACTCAAATTTTTAGCAAAATACATGATTCTGTCTATACCAGCAGTTTGATGTTGTAGCTGCTCTCAGTCTCATTTAACGTTGGCATCCTAGCCAAAACATCCCTGATTGTATTATGTCAGCCATCAGGCTAACATAAAATGAATATAAAATCACCAGACCCAAATTAAAACTAGTTATTACTATAAATCAATACTGAAATCATAACAGCACTGATTATGACGCTGCAAATATATAAAACTTTAAATCAGAATACTGACTGCGACGCTGTAAACCTATAAACCCTTACACCAAAGTACTGTTTGCAGCTGTAACGCGTCAGAGCAGAAATGACCCTCCCGGTGAGCCTGGGTTCTCCCAAGGTTTTTTTCTCCACATTCATCATTGGAGTTTGGGTTCCTTGCCACTGTTGCCGTGTTGAAGTGCTCACTGGGAGACTGCGGATAATAGATATTTGATACTCTATAGTTAATATCTTACTTGATACTTATTGATAATTGATTGATAATTGACATACCATTGTTACTGTATCTTTGTCTATATTTCCTTGTTTTTTCTTTTTCCTCCCTGTAAAGTGGCTTTGAGACAATGCCAGCTATGCAAGCGCTATGCAAATAAAGTTGAATTGAATTGAATTGAATTTATATATATATATATATATATATATGCACTGTATTCTTATTGACACATAGCATTGACTAAAACTGAAATAATTAAGGAATCACTATCAATTACAGTCTACTTCTTACAGGTTATAATTGGCAGGTAGGACACAGCCTGGGGTAAAAACTGATATACAAATGAGACTACAAATCAGGTGACATGATGGAGACTTTTCACTTATTCTTACATGACCATCAGCCCTAACTGAAACTACATAAAGATGCTGAAATGTCAGCTATTCTCTGGATTTCACTGAAATATTTATTTAAATACTGCTGTATAGTCTCATATTAAACATTGTGAGTTGATATTGATATGGCAGTATAATATTATTGATACCAAACATGAACGCTATCTGCTATATTACTATATATGCTATATATATTCTGTATATTGTGTCCCACTATTGAAAGGCAGATACAGGTTCATTTGTTTGCTTTATTTTTCTTAGATTCAGGTTTTGTAATGGTGTGCCTTTTTTGAAGTATGTAACCATGTTTTAATCAACATCATGTGCAAATGAAATGTCATGGCCTTTAATGTGGGAGCTCTGAAGGAAATGTCAATTAAAATGTCAAGTGGTTTGTGGGCAATATGGGCAGGGGTGAGCGAATGCCATCTGTACAGTAATGCATAGAAGCCAATAGGCATGCCCAATCACACAAGCCAGCTGAGTGTTTTCAAGAACTGATATGAGCAAATGGAGCATGAGAGCACACACACATGCAACAACATGCAAAAAAAATCCTCCTCGCCCAACTCTCATTCATAATTTACATTTCTCTTTCTCACATACACAGAAACATGTTACAAACAGACACACTATCCAAATATCTTCAGTAAACAAGTTTCTGTCAGCTCACACTGTAATAATCATACCTTACTCTTTATTCCAATCCAGTATTCTGACCTGTGTGAGCATCTGCCCTACAAAAATTTTTTTTTGCCTGTGGCTGAGCTCTTCTTATTAATGTACTAATCATATTTGATATAGGAAACTGATTTATATTGTGCTGTATACCATTTTTCAGGAGCCATAGAAAATTATGTAGTAACATGAATGTTTAAAGTTGACTGCAGCTGGTCTTATGGTGTTATGGGTAGTGGTCAGGGCATTGCTGTGCAGTTTCTTAGGTGTTCTGAACATTTTTGCTGGACATTTAGGAAGGTGTAGTACAATCAGGACTCAAACTGAGGGGGAATGGCATACCTGTTGTTGAGAAAAATGACAAAAAGCATCCCCTTTTTGAAACCATCCCTCCTTGTCACCCACTTTAGATTATCAATGTTGTGTATTACGAAAAGCTTATAATGCAAATATAATACTAAAATTCTCTACTTATGATAATTTATCTATCTATCAATTTACACACAGTGTCCTAATCACGCTAAAAAGTATATTCTTTCTTTAACAGAGGTTTTCTTCTAGTCAGATTGTTTCTATTTAGGCAACGTCAAAGCTGATAGGTCAAAAGGGTTTATTTTGAGCTGTTCAGATGTTGAAAATAATTTTAATTTAATTTAATTTAACAAATGTCCAGATGGTAAAGTTGTATCAGTCATGTGTCTGAATAATGTTATTTTTTTAATTGTAATTTGAATATGCACTTATCCCTTTTGTTGCACTTTAAAAGAGAAAAAACACCCACAGGCTGAGTTGTGATTGATTTTGTCGTGTCGCGTTGCTTCTGGTGTGGACAGGCAAACGCTTGCTTGCTTGCTGGAATCTTGTTGTTCCAGCTTGCTTGCTTGTTGTTCCAGTTTGCTTGCTGTAATGCTGATACAAATACAGTAATTGTACAACTGAGTCATCACATTACCAGTTCATTTAATTTATGCCAGTTTAAGCACAAACCTGTTTTCTTCATTATTTGTTTATTCAAGATTGCCTTAATTTACAATGAAGCATGGGAGGAATTGACAAAAATGCATAACATTCCCCTAACAACCCCATATTGCATTTGGTTATTTTTTTGAGAACCAATAATTGTTAGCTGGGAATTACCCAATATTAAACCCATCAATGATTAAAATGACTACAATTCAGGTTTTTTCAACAACCCAGTCTACTGGGTTAAAATGTATTACCCAACTTGCTGGGTTACTTCAACCATGTGAAAATGTGATCAATCATGTTAACACCAATTAAACCATATTAACATATCTCACCAAATTCTCAAAAATAATTACCCAAGACCAAATTATCTCAGTTTTTCATTAATATATATATTTATATATATTTTATATATATATTTTTTTTATTTTGTTCTCTTTTTCATCTCCTCAAAAGGTTTAGGAGACAACATCTGAGACAATGTTGAATTGAACCTAAATAAATAACTTTAATTAATTCTCAGGAGCTGTGAAGAAGCAACATCTAAATATCCTTTCCCACTGGGCCATGTCACGGAGCCAGCCACACCTCCCGCACCAGACATCACAACTCCGCCCACTTGTTCCCTCTCGCCTGACTACTGATTCTCTGCACCTGCACAATTAATCAAGGACTCTATATAAACACCACTCTGACACGCCAGTTTTGCCTGGTCTTGTTCTTGTTTACTGCTCAATGCCCAGACTTCTGTTCCTTTGCCTGTTGGATTGTTTATCTGACTTCCTGGTTTCTCCATCATCTGCTCCACTGGATTTCTACTAAAGAGATGAGACTGTGTTTACATTCTGCTGTTTCCTATCCATTTATCTGTGGATTTACACTGAGAGTGGGCTGGCCCAAACCTTGCAGGGGTTCCTGCCCTCAGCAAAGCAAGACCAGAATTCTAAGACCAAATTCTAGGTAATCTGAACAACTTGGATAAAAGGAGAAAACAAGGCAGGATACACTACTGATTCCACTCTGTTTTCAGTCCTCCTGTCAAAATGAATTTTACATCTTCATATTGAAAAGTGCTTACTATCTGAAATAAGTGGAGAGAATAGGGGTGCAGGGAAATGTAATGATGAGGCAATAATAACATAATTGGAAGCCCCAAGTTGACAGCAATGCTTCTACCCCATAGGTAGGTAGGTAGAGTGAGAGATTTGCTTGCTCAAATTATTGTACCCTCAGGGCTTGACTGGGCTGTGTCTCTTTCTCTATTCTTTGTGGTTTATCTCTCTTTCTTTTGATACAATAATATAGCACAGTTGATGTTGTCAGCAAGTAGTTCCATATGCATTACAACCAATGCTACATTAAACACTGGCAACAAGTCTGTTCTGAGGATCCACATGTTTGATTTAAGATCTGTGAGAGATAAACTTCATATTCTAGTGGATTTCAGTAAAAGCCTTAAACTTTATATAAAACAATTAAATAACATGATGGCTGTGTACTTAGATTTCCATAACAAAAACAGCAACAGGGATAATTTTGAAATGCTTAAAAAATGTTTGCTCTTTTTTATTCAATTGTGAATGTATTAAACAAATAGCCTTTGATAAATACAAATGCCAGTTTGTTACTGTTAAGATGTAAAAAGGGACTATAGAACTGTGAGTAATGCAAAATTGCATGGACGTGGCAGAGGAATTAAACAATCTCCTGCTGTCTGGCTTGCCCAGATTGTTTAAATATTACATTACAATCTTATTACATTATCAAATCTCTGTTAGTTTTTTCCTGTTAAACCCTGTTAATTTGTAAAGTGAGATTTTGAAAAGATGCTGTAAATGAAATAAGTATAAATAAATCTCTGCATCTCTATTATTAATTATAGTGATTCAAAACATTTTTAGACTGGCAAAGTTTGGCATGTGTTTTCTTCCACTAAGCACTGGGGAGGTACAGAGCAGTGCAGAAAGCACTGGGTACTGAGCAGATAACACTAGTAAAAGGAGTAAAATAAAGGCGTAGAGCTAAATTAATTCTAGTGTCTGTACAGCTCTAGATGGCACAACACAGAGTCATTGCTTGTTTCTTGAACGCACATGTTAAAGGCCACAGGGGTCCTTCTGATCGGGATGAAGATTCCTGTGCGGTTACAGAAATGCTGTTGCAGTTACACAGCCCTCACTGTGGGGATAGAGCAAGTGTTCTAAACGCAGGAACTGAAGATTTTTGATCAGACAGCCTGTATTTGATGTGCATTACTGTAAGCTTTTGATGAATTAGTTCCCTATATTAGACTCAGGGTTTGTAGACTTGGGGTAAGTTGGTTGAACAGGGCCTTGCTGGGCCTGAGGTGGGTGAAATGCGTGACAGAGTACCACTGGGTGGAGTGAGAGGCTAAAAGTATTGTACTTGTTTTTTAAAGATGCCATGTCAAGTTAAGTGGTAAAACCTTAAAAAATGCAACTTGGTTCTGTTCCATTCTGTTGTGTTCCATCTAGCTGGCTTTGATCACTCTTTGAATGTCTTTGCATGCTCTCGGTAAATGTGGTTTGGCAAGTTGTTTCATTTCAGGGGTTTTGCTCCTTTTGATCCCACAATCTATGTGGAAATTCTATATGATCAAATGTATGCATTTTTAATTGTGCATTGTGTTAATTGTAAATTGTAATTTGGTAAATTGACAGGCCTAATACATGTAATTAAATATTTAGAAAAACAACACTTTATGCAATATAGAACAAACTTGTGGAATAGTAAGCCTCATGCTGATGGATTATCTTCTGACTATAAGAAAAAACCCGAAAAGCCCCCCACAAATCCCTCTTAGGACAGAAGCTGGAAATGAACACCATTTTTGACTGTTATATTGACAAAGGTTCTATATTTTAATAAATCAGCCATTTGAATCACGCAAAAAAAGTCATAAATCATAAATCTAGTCCATCAAGAATAGACACACATTGATTTTCTCCAGGCTATAAAACATCAAAACACCCAGGATGTTCACCAGCAGAGCACAAGGGAAAAAAAGTCCTCCTGGTGGGTTTAGTCATCTGCACTTCATGGTTCACAGCTTCAATGTGTAGCGAAAATGTGTTTAAGGGAAATTAATAGTGAGGCTTGTTCAATGATACATATGTCATATATGTCATATGAACCAACACCACAATTATGTAGCAAATCGAATGTCAAATCAATGAAACAGTGTTGTTTAAAACACCATTTCATTCGTGGAACGAAACTCAAAGGAAAATACATATAATTAATCGTCATTAAATATACATATTTTGTAGTACCTGATCAGCAGGGATGATTCCAATAATCAGCTTTTGCATTCATCCAGCGAGTGCATACGCAGTCTTATTGAATCTAAGAAACATTATTTGCTTGGCCTTGAAAACAACGCTTCTCTGCTTTAACAGGACTTTAGAGCATGTAGAAAGATTGAACACAGTTTAAGTGACCTTATTTGTGAGCATTAAACGCAGCAACAATCAAGGGTGGATACACATGGGTGATTATTAAACTACACTACAGGGTAACATGTAACTAGACATAAACCTACACACATTAATCACATAACCAAAAGTAAGGAGAGCAAAGAGAGAGAGAGGATGTTAAGCCTGTGCAAGTCAAATCAGCTAAGCATTCTGAATGAACCACCAGTAGAATCACCCTAATAAAGGGGCACAACTTAGCGCAGCTATTCTATGTGTATAGAATATGGATACTTGCATTGAGCTCTAGTGCAGAGCGCAAATCCAAATGCGCATTAAGAGAGAGTCCTGAGTGGTCCAGAAGAGATGGAGTTCTTCAAGTTCCGGAGATCGACGAAGTTAGCTGAAATGATGTCCAGAGTCTCTGGTATCAGAGGTTGCTGATAGCAATCTGGAGGGGAGGTTTGCATGTCTTAAGTAAAAGGGGGTATTTTATGATCCATACATGATCCAAATACTGGGCCATGCCAGACACTACAAATGGTAAGACAAGCTATTAATATGTCAGGGGGGCAGACTTTTACAAGGAGTGAGTGAATGATGAAAAAGTTTAAAATTTTAAAATCATTTACGCAAGATCTTGAAGATCTAGATTTAGTCAAAGCATCATCTATTGGTAATTATGAATTGAAAAATGATGGCATATGAGGGAAATTAGGAGTGATTTCATATCGTGATAAACTGTTAGATGACATCACAAAATTGACAATCCACAGCTGAAAATATTCTTTGACATTTGAAGGATTCCAACTACCACTGCCATGTTCACATTATTGGAAATTAGTTATTAAACGTGCATTAAACTTGTATAAGGATTTACACTAATGTGTAGTCCCCATAATTTACTCAAATCAATAAATCCATTTATAATGATAGCATAATCCACCAATGATAGGGTTTGACTTTATACGTGGAACCCTGCTGGAAACTAGCTAGATCTCAGGTGTGATTTACAAAGTTCTTAATTTCTACATTTGTGATGTGTAGGATGTGATCTAAGGTAATACATTTCGTCAAATTAGTCGACAGTGGACTATTTTTCTTACAGGTCTTTAAACAAAATAAAAAAAAAATTAGTGTGGAATGACATTTTATAAAAATATGTTTGGTAAATAAATTGGATTTTGTAGCTTTTCTGTGAGCTACCTTCTCCACATCAACTTCAAAAGATTTATATGCAAACCCTGCTATGTTTAATTTCATTTGACAAGGCCAGCAAGGCTTTATATTTCCCACTTACTGCCAATTTAAAGCCAAGTGGAAACAAATAACTTGCTTTCTTAACCTTGTTATAGCAATTATAAAGGAATCTTTTTATGTTGTTCCATGACCAGTTCTCGTACAAGCTGTCTCTCGTACCAGCTGTAAAACCTGATCCTATTTCCAGTCTCAAGACATTTTACTTTATCAACCTGTGACACAAACCAGACTTCACAATGCACATAGTTCACTCCATCACCTGAAACTTGATAAGAATTAAGGAGCCATAAAAACCTTCATTCATCTTTCTGACACATGCCAGTCCTAGAATTCTTTGATCAACTGTCAGAACGCAGCACCAAACCAAAAAACAAAAAAAATAAACAAAGCATAAATAAATTTTGCTTTGTTTCCACACAAATGGTTTGAGTAGAAAAAATCCATTGTTGGACTGATCCCAACAACAGTTGACCTAGGGCTACTTCTGGTTTTAATGGCATGAGCAATTCCTATATTCTAAACAAAAGCTGGAACTAAATACATTTTAGTAGGAATTCTCTGCAGAACCTGGAATAAATCAAGCAGAGTAACTTTTCTGTCTGCACTTTGTTTTGCCTTACCCTACTACACCTATATAACAGTATACAAATATATTGATTGATTTCAAATATGGTTTATCAGTTTATACTTTATTTTTAATGTTTATCAGAAAAAGTTACCAATAAGGTTATTTTGCAGTGCTATAAAATAGTGGATTCTTTAAATGTTCATACTGAATATTGTGTCATGACTGTAAATGAAAGTAAGATATCCGATGACTATACTGAATAAACACACAGCCAAACCAAATTACAAAAATAATAAATTGTAATTCATAATTGACCAGTCCCAGTGGTCGACCAAACAGACAGTCCCACCAGAAACTGTGTCTGTCAGGTAGGGTCACCAACAATGTTTGATTTTTGTGAAACAAAGTGTTTATGCTTCGCAGGAATTTAACCTACCAATGGCTTTCTTATGACTGTCTCTGCCTCTGCCTACTGCCTATGTCTCTGTAGACAGGTTGGGATTGTAGGACATACTTTAACATTAACATAAACAACATTCTGATTCAGAGACACTCATTTCAAAATATTGCAGGATGAGACTAAAAATGTCAGAAATGTTAGACAAATATTAACAAGAAATTTGATTATTAAAGCCACTATGCAGTCAGATAACTAACATGACTCTTAAAGGGATAGTTTACCAAAAAATTCCAAAAGAAATACCAGTCATCATTTGGTCACCCTAAACTTGTTCCAAACTCTGTTAAATTATTTTTTTCCTAGGAAAATGCTGTGTGCAAGTCGAGGAGAGGTGTCACACCTACTAGTGCGAGAACATTCTCACAAACAAACATGAACAGTCAAAACTTCCTCCTCCTCTGAATTTATCAAACATGGAATGTTTTGTATGTTGATTTCAAAAACATTTTAAATTTGATTTTTTTTAAGTACATCCTGCAAACCAAAATTTCAGTACCATCATGTTTTGGTTATAGCTCAACAACAATTGAATAACTGAAACAATTTTAAACTATTGAATGCTATTAAACTACACTACCATGCAGTTCATGCAGTGGTCACTATTGAAGACTTTAACTGAGAAAAACTGTGTTCTTAGGAAAATGCTTTTTTTACAATGTCACAAATGTAATGTAACAATGATGCAGGCAATAAGCTCCCTGTAAATACTGAGAATGAAATACCACAATCTGTACAAAATGGACCATGCAAACACCAATAACAACCAACCAAGAAACATTGGAGTATAAATAGACAGACTAATCATGTGAAACAAGCCACAGGTGGAGACAATTAGGGCATGGTCACAGAGAAAGGATTACAATACATCTAGAAAAAAAACATGGTGGAGGCACACACAGACATATGTATAGAAACTGACTACGTAATAAATTCACTGGATTAACAAAAAGCACTTTTGCAATAACAATATGCAAACCCACTATTGTTATGAAAGCATAAAAAATTCTTTGATACCATGTAAAACAGATCAAAGTTCTAGATTTACAAACTAACCTAAACTCACTCTGAAGTGAATCAATCATTTGCACTTGGCTCAGGGATCTAGTGAACCCTTTATCTGCATCGCTACATTGTGTAATGGCTACCAAAATTTAATCTAATCATCAAATCAGCCATAATAGATGCATGTTTATTGAACAAATGACACCTTATAGCTAATTTTGTTAATTTAAAACAGATAAAAAAAGCTTTGAACACAAATTTAAAACACATAAAACATTTAAAGTGCATTCTGAAAAAAATACTCAGTTCTGTTACACATCCTTGTTTAACATTTCGGCTGAATATTAATTAGAAATGTTAATATTCTAGACTGTGCTTACTACTGTACAGAGATGTCATTTCTGGTAAGGGAATGTATTAGGTGTGTTCTTGAAGCAGTAATGCACAGAATGATCAGCAAGATTTTCCGCTTGCAGTTGGGGGCAGAGTTTAAAAACTGAGCCTTCAAGTTGGACTCTTTCTGCTTGTAGTAGTGACATTCATGCTGTGTTTTTCTTCGTGTAATTCCATTTGGTGACGTCTAGTAATTACACACTTTAATGTGCCCCTTTGGTTAATATCATTTTAGTTTTGATCACATTTTATTTAAAAAAATACTTATTTAAGCTTAATTTTGGCCTTTGTTTAAAAATAAAACACTATATGTATGCATATTTGTTGACGAGTCAAATTAGTAGAAAACAAAATCTTGTCAATGTTGCAAAGTGCCTTACTCATAATCTTGTCAGTGTTTTCAAAATTCTATGAAGCAACTATTAAAAAGCCCATATGCTGCCTGTGAGTTAAATGTCACTTGGTGTTTTTATTTCTTTAAGACATGCATGGGTATGTGTGTGCACATTTTCAAAAGACTTTCCTTCACAATGTCAAATCTTGTTCATCATCTTAATGAATGATGAACAAGAGTATGATGAACTGGGTAGATGGCACTGTTTTGTGCAACAGTGCTTGCAATTTGGCGCAGTCAATGCAGTAATTTGCATACTTTAAAAACTACAATCTAAGCACATGATGAGGTAATGAGAGAGGAAGAAAGCAAAGCAGTGAGACAGATGAACAGAAGAAAACAACTGAACTTCCTGTAAATCTTTGTAATTGTCACCATAACGTGTGGTAATTTGTAATTTGTTTGGCTTCCTTTACAAGCAGAGGTCACTCATGCATAGGATTTGTCTGTTGTTGAAAGCAAAATGTTTATAAATAAAATGCTTCAGCAACTTCACACATAATATAAATGAATGTCATTCCAGAGACATATTACTACACATTAGCTGGTTCTCTGTTTCTGTACTTGTGTGCGGTTAAGGTGTTTCTGGCAATTGAAAAACAGTAAATGGGCTTCTGAAAGTATCAGTGCAAACATTTAGAAGTAGGTGCTATGAGTGATGTATTAATCACTAATCACAAAGGGAGTAAAACATCTATTGAGATTATAAGAGTGTAGAATATACGACAAAATAGTGTCAATAAAGTCAGATTTATGTGGGTGTATTTGTATTTCCACTTTTTCTTTTGCATTTTTACATTTGTTGACTACAAAATAAGCAAAATCTGACCCACCTCGACAAACGCACACAATGGATGTGTGGTCAGTCACATCATGCGACTGACTGAGAGGATTACAGTACATACCAGCAAAGGTAGACAGAATAAAGGCAGATTAGAACAGGGTGAAAGGGAAGATAGTTCAGAGGGTCTGATAAACAGGATGGCCATATAGGCACATGAGATGGGTCACTTTCTCTTTCTGTTTCTCTTTAATATTAATAAATGTATTAAATTGAATAATTACACAAATAACTGTCTTTAGCAATGGAATAGCTAACAACAAATACAATCCAATAAAAGGCAAAAGGCTCTTAAGGCACAAAATATCAAAAAGAACTAAGAAGATAATAATAAAAATAATAAGAGTATTAAATGGTTCATATAACTTATTTAAAATCTTCTAAAACTATACAATAGCTTTGTGTGGGGAAAAATATTCACCTTCTGTGATTTTAAAGAAGACAGAAAGTCATACAAGTTTGGAATGACATGAGGGTGATTAAATGATTACAGAAATTTCCTTTTATATTCTGTTCCATTGAAAAATGCATTTATTATCTTCAGTATTGTCAATGCTTTATTTTGTGTTCACAAATGTTTGTTACAATAATTAGATGTTTGTCCCCAACTGGTGCATATGAACATAACCCAGTGCAGAAGAAAGAGCAGTGCTTGTCAGTGCTTCCACCAGCTGCATCCCAGTACTGTCATGATGGGAAAAGTCGCTCACCAGCCCTCAGAGGAAAACCAGACATGTCTAAAAAAGACGGGGGTCTTTTTTAGACATGTCTGGTTTTCCTCTGAGGGCTGGTGAGCGACTCCCCTAGATGCACCTGGAGCATCCCCCCAAAACTCCTTCTAATCCCCTCTATCTCCCATGAAGCGAAGAGCTAACCCAGATGTGAGCCTTGTGGTGGGGATCAGGGTCTCAGAACATGTGCACACTGTTGTGACTAGTACCAGATGTGCTCTGTTGACCCAAAACACCCAGCCAGTAGACATGCCACCCAGGCATCACACAGACCCACCACACAAGGAGCGACACACCTGTTTTCATTCACATTCTGGCCTAGGAGCACTGCATGGTCATCAATGCTTATACATGTCTGTTTTCTCTTTTCTTCCCCTCTGCCTCTCTTTTATTTTTTCAGTGTATCAAACAATCTGTGAACCTGAACAGATTTATTCAACAGAACACAGCAGCTAATGATATGAAAAGAAATAATTAAATTTTCCATCCAAACACTGACAGTCAATTTTGAGACATGGAAAAGAGATAGGAAACAGAAGAGGCCTATTTCAATTCATGGCATGTTTCATGTTATTGGTTGTAAACTGGCATAAGTAAATGACCCCTAAGCCCGGCAGAGGTGAAAGTCATTTAAACATTTAAAGAATGGTAATTCAATTATTTTTGGTGCTGAATATCTTTAATTTGGTAGCATCGCAAATTGTTTGCAGCTTTTTCACTTTCCACAAGTGGATCCTACTAATTGTAACAGAGTCAGAAATGTTTAGATCCATTTGCAATTTATTAAAAAGGTAATCAGACAGGCAGGGTCAAACAACAGCAAACAGGAACAACAAGGGCAAGGCAAGACAGTATCGTAAATCAGGCAGAGGGCTGAGGCAGGCGGCAAACAGCCAGAATTCAAAAGGCAAAGCAGTAGTCAGTGCAGGCAGAAAACAATCACAGAGTAATAGACAATCCAATCGGTACACAGGTAAACAGAATGCAAAGGGAAAACGCTCAGAAATGATCACCAAGGCTTTGCAATGATTTAGAGTTCGAGTGAGGTTTATATAATGAGGATAATGAGAAACAGGTGAAGAGGTAATCAGTCCCAGGAATGCGGCCTCATGGGAAATGGAGTCCAGAACAACCCCGGATGAACCTTCAATAAAAGTTGGCGAATCCCAAGAAGCGCTGCAGTTCCTTTGTAGTACATGGTAGTGGCAACTCCGACATTTCGTCCATGGCAATGCCCTCTTGACTGATGACAAGTAAAATGAAGTATTGGTGCAGTGGAACTCACACTTGTCCTTCGTAGCGTAGAGCTGGACCTGGATTAGCCATTTTAACACTGCTCGTACATTAGAAATGTGCTCCTCGAGAGAATTTGAATAGATCAGAATATCATCAATATACACAATTACCCATTTATCTAACATATTATGGAATACATCATTCATGAAATATTGGAACACTGAGGGACTATTAGCTAGGCCAATGGGCATTACCAGGTACTCGTAGTGACCACTTGAGGTAGAGAAGGCCGTCTTCCATTCGTCACCTTCTTGGATGCTGTATTATATGAGAAGAGCAGAGGAGCAGGAGAAGAGGAGATTGTGTGTGTGTTGTGCTCCCCGCTCATCGGTAAACACATTCCTCAGTGTATCAGTTTGACCCACGTTTTGGGCAGCTTGCTTGGGTAGATGAAGGGCTTAATATTCTAATACTGATAAAGAATGAAATGTACGCTCATTTCTCAAAACAGTTAAAGAAACTTATATAAGCTATTTTGCATAATGCCTCATTGAAACCTGAGCTGTTGTTAAACATAATTAGAGGTGCACTGTTTGGGAGGGGGAGCGAGCCTGGCCAGCTTTCTCTTTCTCTCACTCATAAGGTTGTCTTTAGCCGCACCTAATAAAGAGTATAAATGGAAGGTGAGACCCCAGTTTGGACAGAAGCTCAACCGTGGGATAAGCGCGCATCGCCCGGCATTCTCGGACAAAGTGCTGGTCTCCTGCCCAGACTGAAACGGGGCTCCCCAGTCTAAAGATGATGGTGGGTGATGGCACTCCCGAGTGTATGATAGGCTTTGCTGTATTATGTAATTGAGTATTATGTAACACAATACATTGTATTATGTATTATCACACTGAATCAAATCTTTATCACTGACTCATTTATTGCATTTATCAAAGCTTTTAATTATTATCATTATAATTCTCTCATTGATTGCATTTATTGAAACTATTATTGCATTTATTAAACTTTTAATACATTTATTAAAATTTTTACTGTTTTATCACATGGAATTGAATCTCTGCCACTTATTGAAACTATTGCTGCTGTGAAACTGGGCTGCTAGTGTGCAAAAACTCAGAGCATACTCAACCGCTGCATTTTTACCTTGAGTTAGGGACAGCAATTGTTGGCCGGGGGTTCTTCCCTTCGTGGGGTGTTTGAAGACTTCACAGAATTGTTGTAGGAACATTGCGAAGGTGGGGAAGACGGAGTTGTCTGCTCTCCATAGAGCCATTGCCCAGTCTAATGTATTTCCAGTAAGCAGCGAACACACAAAAGCTATTCGACTTGACTCTGTGGGATATAAAGTAGGTTGTTGAGTTACAGACAGTGCGCATTGCAGGAGGAAACCTTTGCACTTGGTAGGACTTCCGTCGAATTTCTCAGGAAATGCCAGTCGTGGATTAACGAGGGAAGTAGTGGTGGGCACCTTGTGGAGAGTCAGTAATGGCAGAGAGGTTGCAGAGGGATCCGTGACAGAGGGATCCGTGACATAGCTGCTGGATCATTAGTTGGCGAAATCTTCTGTAACGAGGGGTCAGAAGTGTTTAGATCCATTTGCAGTTTATTAAAGAGGTAATCAGACAGGCAAGGTCAAACACCAGCAAACAGGAACAACAAGGGAAAGGCAAGACAGTATCGTAAATCAGGCAGAGGTTCAAGGCAGGCAGCAAATAATCAGAATCCAAAACGCAAAGCAGTAGTCAGGGCAGGCAGAAAACAATCAAAGAGTAATAGACAATCCAATCGGCACACAGGTACCAAGGCATATCAAGACTTCGCAATTATCTAGAGTTCGAGTGAAGTTTATATAATGAGGATAATGAGAAACAGGTGAAGAGGTAATCAGTACCAGGAATGCAACCTTATTGGAAATGGAGTCCAGAACAACTAATACTCAGGAGAGGCCTCCCTCTGGTGGTTCGGAGGAGGCGGTACAGGAGCCTCCATTGTAACACTAATCAGCTTAGACTGGAGCACTGACAATTCTCACTCTTTCTTCTGCACTGGATTTTGTTCATATGCACCACTTGGGGACATCTTATTATTGTAACAAAAACGTCTGAACACAACATAAAGTATTATGCATTTCTTGAAATAATAGAATAATATAGGTTTCATAGTTAATTGGAAAAGTTTTTAAGGTAGACCTGACCTATTGAAAAAGAATGGTCTCCATCCCTCCTGCAGAGGTGCTGCTGTTCTATCTAGAAATCTGGAACATAGTCATGTATTAGTAGTATTAATTGTGAGACTAACTGGGGCCCAGGTCAAGAGGTAGACAGACTGTCTTAACCAACCTCCTGCTAGCCGTCACATGTCACAGAAGACGTATAATTTACAAAGCATAGAATCACCGAAATATCACAATATTGAGACTGTGTTTGTCCCCTGAATGGGTAAACACAAAAAACTCTGTAAACAATTCAATTGCAATTTAATCAATGTTCAGCTAATAAAAAGATACATAATACAGACAAATAATAAGGCTTGGTTTGTTGAATAACAGATCTCTCTTTACATATGCACTTTTTACTAATGATATGTTCACAGATCATAACCTAGATGTGCTCAGCTTGACAGAAATGTGACTAAATTGAAACAATTACATTAGCATGAGCTTATACAAAAGGCAAAGGGGAGGTGTTAATTTGAGTTTTGGTTCCTTGCCACTGTTGCCCTGTTGACTTGCTTACTAGTAGGCCGCTGACATTTCATAAAATGTTAATATTGCTTTTAATATAATGATCTTGTCAGGGTCCTGGCTTCCTGGCTTCCTGTTTCTGAGTTTCTTGATTATCTTGCCAGGATCCTGACATGCCCCGTGTTTAGTGTCAGAGCGTGCTGTTTGGATCCTGACTCCAAGAAACAAGAACCAAGACTAGAAGGAGTCAGGATCCAAACAGCACGCTCTGACACTAAACACGGGGATCTGAACGCATGCTATGGGTCTTGTCTTGTGTGGAAGCACATGGCCTCAGCGCTCAGTGCTCATTTCTCGCACCTGTTAGTCATTCGTCTTTGTGCTATTTAATGCCCTTGTGTTTTCTGTCTTGTGCCGATTTGTTTTGCTTTTTTGCTTCGTGGTGTTTTGCATTTTAGATGTTTTGCATTTTTGCATTTTGGATGTTTTGCTTCTTGGTTTAATTTGTATCTGGTGTTTTGTACCTTGGCCCGTTTTTTTGTATCGTGATTTTGTCATGTTGTCAAGTCTTGTCTTGTCGTGTTTTTGCTCTGTTCTTTGTGAGTTTTTTTTAGTTAGTTTTAGCTTGTGTTTTGGTTTTCGTTTTGCCCCCTCATGGGTTCTTGTTTTGGTTATTTGTTTAAATAAAGACTTTTTTCTGTTTAATGCTGTCTGCTGACTACAGTCCTAAAGACTTTACTATTTATTTTTCTCCCATTCACTTAGAAAAATAAATTATGCACTGTTTTATGGTATTATTGCAAATCCCTTATAGTTCTGTTTTTATAGTCCTGTTTTATGTTTTCTTCTTTCTAAGTACCATCTCCATGTAAGCTGAAATGGCATATCTTCCTTAATATGATAGTTGTCATGTTAATTGATGTCCCAGAGTCTCAAAAGTCTCAGAAGTACATGTTTTAGTAGGCTGTCTTGATACATTACCTTTTTATAAACCACTGAGATAGGTATGAGTCTTCGCATGCAATGACAGTTATGTCTGATGTACGTCCGTTTATTTAAATGGTCCTCATTTTCCTCATTTATTCCATGGTGCTCATTTTCAGCAGTGTAGGTAATCAAAGACAATAAAATGTGCAGTTTGGATTCACTAAGGTCAGATATGTTACAAGGCTATTAAACTCAAGATGAACATGCACTTTAAGCCAAACAAACAGTTAAACCTCCCACTATCATGACATAAATAGCCTGACATAAACTTTGTTTAGAGTATTATTAAAATAGGCCCTTTTGTGGGCCAGGGACTACAGGGTGTTATTTTAGTGGCTTGTGGTCATGCTTTGGGCCCAGGTGAGGCCACTTATGAACCCTCTACTGAGGTCCTAACATGAGTGCAAACACTGAAGCACAATAACTCTTAATTCGGAGAACTGGCTGAGACCCAGCAGCTGTTCTACCTGAGTCTGTTTGAAGAAAGACATGTTTGGCCAGGTATTTAGCCATGCTGTTTAAGCATTACCGCCAAGGGCAAAGAACATGACAGTCTTTCATGACAGTAATTCTTCTCTGTGATGAAATTATTTACTTCATCAGAAGATAGAATTGGCAGTTGCATTACCCATTAACTCTTTGTGCTTAGTTCAAAGAGCGGTGAGTTTAGAGCTCAGTTAAACAACATCCGAGGTCACTGCAATGCAACATAGCACATACTCTGCTCTCCTTCTACAACTGGGCTAAAAATGTGCAAAATGTTAAAAGACTTCCAAGTCCTATTGCTTTTAAAACATCTTCAAGTTTGGTATTGTGTTTTCACTTTCCCTCTTTTTTTCTCTCTTTCTCTGTCTCTCACACCCCCTCTCTCTATTCACCTGAACCTGACCTCTTGATCAACTGCAAGCATTCTGTGGAATGGCATGTTCAGTCAGAGACTGGACACTTCAGAGATCAAAAGCAATCTCCACTGAGCTGCAATTACCCAGACCTCAAGCCCCTTCAAACACTTTCACATGTTCTCTTTCTTCACATAGCCCTTTTCCTAGCCCTTGGAGCCAAATGTATCAAAATCACCTGCTCAAACATAAAAAGTCTCTGTTTACATGTAGCAGCTGTGGCATTAAAAAGCAGCCAATTGCCAATGTCAGAAGATATGTATGAGTAAAGTGTGTTTAAATGTGTGTTCTTGTGACCCATTCTCTATAGTCTCTTCACTAAAGGCATGTTAAGTCCACTGAATTTACTTTTTTTTTACAAATGTGTTTAGTACAAATGTTTGTAGTACAAACTAGATGCATTGTTCCTATAGCATGGGTTTGATTGCCAGGGATCACATGGCCTGAAAAATTATATACCTCTGGATACTTTGGATAAAAGTGTCTGCCGAAAATGGATACATCTATTTGAATATATTGGCCAATATGATGAATTGTTTGTAAATCCACAAACACAAGTGTTTTGTTTGTGTAATAAATGAAAATGGTGGAAAAAACACTGTGACTTGGGACAAACAAGTTTTTATGGCTTTTGTTTTTGGCCTGGTACGACACAATGAACTTTCATCATCTGCATACAACGTGTTTTGGGGTCCCATTTTGTTTGACATGGACCTTTATGTTTCTGTGTTGTTTGTTGTTTTGGAATCAGGCAAAATAAAAATACATGAGGTGCGGAACGATTTATTTGTGCTCCGGCAGTTTGTTGTGTCTGACAATGCCTATAATCTCTGCCGAACCATTCCACCACACTCATAATCAGCAATCATCTTTATCCACTTTCATATCCCCCGCCTGACCCCAGCCAGAAAGCTCACTTCATAAAACTCTCATTGTCTTCAACCAAAGAGCATGTCCCAGGAGCTACAGCCTTTGAGTCAATGGCAGAAAAACCATAATGCTAATACTGAGCCTGTAATCAGCAGAGGCAGACAGGCTGGAGAAAGTAAGAGGTATGGGTGGTGTTCCTGGTATCTTCCACTCCCTTTAGACTGTATGACTGTGCATGATGGGTGCCTATTAGCAGGGCTCGAATTGAGGGGGATGGCATCGCACTTGTTGAGAAAAAAGCATCCCCTCCGTAAAACCACCATCCCCCCTTACACCCCTTCAGATTATCAATGTATGTAAAGCTTATCATGCCATTATAATACTAGAATTCTCTATCATCTGGAATGAAACAACTGAGTAAATGATGACTGAGGCAGAGTATATGATGACAGGATTTTTATCCTTTTATCTCTTTAAATTTTTAAAATTGTTTTGACAATTGCATGTTTAAATGTATATGTTTTGATGGCTCCAAGTTAATTTAATAAAATGTATTTTGTTAAAAGTGTGTTTAAAAATTAGACAAATGTTTAAATCTAGGTGTAAGTTTAGCTACAGCACCCCTGCCACCAAAGAAATACTTGACCACATCATCCCCCTTGATTTTTTTTTTGCAATTCGACCACTGCCTATTAGTACTGATTATCTCCTGATAGCTCAAGAATCAGTTGGTCACACTCAACTTGACGTCAGTGAAGGACTTTGTTTAACCACTGAGATTAAACATATCTATTGAACTGATGGAAGACAGGCAAGAAAAACGGCACCTAAAATAGTTGATTGATGGTCATCCATTGCATATTCCTTTTATAGTCTTTCTCTCCACACACATTTCCCCAGAGTCCTCACAGATCTAGTCTGGCAAACATATTAAATTTAAAGTTATCAATTACTTTTTTATTTGTTTAATTGCTTATAATTGCACAACACAACACTCTCAATTCAAATATTTGAACTTCAGGTATCAGGCAGTTTATCTGGGTACTCCTTTATAATTTTTTCTAGCTTGTTTCCTAAAGTGATGACAGTGACTGTGTCAGGTTGGTGCTAAAACACTGACCTGACAAGAGTCTCTGGCACTCAAGACAGGTAAACGTGTTGCAGATCCCCTGTGGCTGAAACTGGGATGGGTCTTGGTGTTATGTTAAAACAAATCTCTGTGGCTGGCTTTGCGGTTTACTGATAAGAGGAGCAGAAAGTTCTTGTCTTGGGTTGAGGATGACTTAGCATACATTCTCCTTAAGGGGTTGGAACTTTGGAAGTATAAACTAGTAGACCACAACAGGGGTAGCTTTGCTCTCAGCACATTACAATATACCATTGATATTGAAATGATATCCAAACTGATATATCCAAACTGAACAATATAAAACACCTTTTTGCCAAATAAAGCACATTTTAACACTGAAAAATGTGACTCCTATTCCATTATACCCTAACTTCCTGCTGGATTTTGAACCTAAGCCATGGGATGTTTCAGAGATCAGGTAGAGACAGGCCAACATTGTTGATTTCTTTGGCTTGGGTCAAAAGGGCTATAAATTGGAGCTGGTTTAATTCAATTCAATTTTATATGCAATTTTAGACACTGTGTCATGCTTGATGCTACGAGGAATACGCTCCAGGCACGTCCGAGTCTAAACGTGTAAAACCAGGCCTATTTATAGGCAAGTTCAAAGTCATGTTACGTAGCATTGCATGCCACAAAGCCTTTAAAAGCCGCTTGCAAAATACGTCATCAGCTTAAGTCTAAAGAAGCACCACACAGGAGTTAGACTTTAACCCATCAACCCAGGAGGACATGAGCACCTGGATTTGCATTTAAGTCTAAACTATAAAATCTAATAAATGTATTTGGAGACGACCAGCCTGCCGCAGCACAAATATCACATAGGCTGCTTCCCTAGACAGAGCCTTAGATGATGCTACAACCATGGTAAAATGGGCTCTAATGCCCAAACGTGACACAAGGTCACAGACCTCATAGGCCAGGGTGATAGCATCTGTGGTCCAGTGAGATAGGTGCTGTTTTGTGACCACATGATTTCGGTTGCAGGCACCAAAACAGACTAAGAGCTGAGAGGTTTATGCCACTGGCCTGAGTAGTGGACAAATATCCTCAAGCTCTAACTGCACACAAATGCAAATGCAATCTCCACTGCTCCGGCGAATCAAACGGCAGAGGACAGAAGGCTTGGGGTACCACCGGGTGACCAGCGGCTCTGCTGATACAGCCTGAGATCTCCTACCCTTCTAAGTGATGTAAGAGCTAGCAGTAGATATACTTTAAGAGTCAGAAACTTATCCAAGGCTGACTCTAGAGGCTCAAATGGAGCCCAAGATAAACCCCTTAAAACAATAGTAGGGTCCCAACAAGGGACCTGCAATAGAGGCTCCATCGACAGGTTCATGGCTAACAGACACGGCGGCCACATAAACTTTGAGGGTGGCGGGAACCAACCCTGCAGAGAGGTCCTCTTGAAACTCCAACACTAAACCAACAGGACAGTAAACCGGGTCAATATGGTGTCACCCAACACCACGACACAAAGCGCTGCCACTTCAGGGCATACAGTTCTCCTAATAGATGGGGCTCTGGAACTCAAAATGGTCTCTACAACCTCAGCTGAGAGACCAGAATTTAAGAGCTGGCTTCTCTCAGGGGTCAGACCCACAGTTTCCAGATTTCTGCCTTATCTTGCTCCCTAAGAGCTTTGTTCAGGAGAGACATAATGTCTGAGAACCACATCCAGGTCGGCCAGAACTGCACTACTAGAATCAGCCGAATATACGAACCCTGGCTAGGACTCCCAGGAGCAAGGCTATCGGGGAAAATGTTTACAGATGCAACCTCTGCAACATCTATACTATGGCATCTAGCTCCAAAGGAGCTGGATGAGTGAGGCTGAACCAGAGGGGACAGTGTGTTGACTCCTCTGGGGTGAAGGCCTCAGCCCCTTTCTAGACCGGATATCTGCTCTCAGATTTGCATGACCTGGGATTTACATTGCTCTGACGGAGAGCAGCCTGGTCTCCACCCAAAGAAGGATCTGCTGTGCAAGCCTGAACAGGGCGAGTGAACCCAGTCCTCTGTGGTGATTCAAGTTTGAGACCCCTGTGGTGTTGTCTGTACAAACTAGGAAATGTTGGCCCCTGAGGTGTGGGATGAAGTGCTTCAGAGCCAGAAACACCGCCCTCATTTTCAGGCAGTTTATGTGCCACACCTGACACCATGGCAGCCTGGCCACGGCGGGGAGGATCACCTTGAACACTTCAGATTGCTTTTTAGCCTCCCAGTACCTGTCGAAGACGGAGCTCACTGCATCACCTCAAACTGCCAAGGTGTGCAACAATGCACCGGCCTGACCTGCTGCCACATATACCTTGCCCCACCAGATTGGAAGTAACCCTGCAGGGCTTGGAGGAAAAGGCAGGTTTCCTCCACAATGATGCCTTAGAAACCTATCATCCAACTTAGATGTCTTAGTGCTGAAACAACCTTAACCAGCTCCTTAAATGTGGCAGAAAGAGGAAGCAATTCTGCCTAAGCACCCATCTGGCTGCTAGCAGTCAGATCGCCATCTGATGCTGCCAGCATGAGCTCATCTTCCAGCTCAGAAAAAAATCACAGAGCAAGTAAAGAATCTGAAGAATCTAAAGGCAAGTAAAGAATCCAGAAAGTTCAACAAAGAATGAACAATTTTGACCCAGTAACAAACAGATGTTCAGTTGTGAATGAATCCCTTAAAACCCATTTGACCCAGCATGATCAACCCAGCAATGCGTTTACAGAAACAAATGAGCTGTCCTACATTTGTACAGACACACACAGACATAGATTCACACATCTAATGCTTTGGCTGTTATGTTCAGCGTGCTGTAGTTTCTTGGTTAAAAGTGAGGGGTGGAGAGCAAGAAAGAAAAGAGTGAGAGAGTAAAGACAAAGATTTGGGTTATTTTTTTAAGGAAAAGGTGGTGCCCTTGGGTCAAGTGAGGTTTACTAAAATGTAACTGGCATTTGTTTCTAACTGAGAATCAAAGACTGTAAGAAACAGTGAGATGAACTCCGTGAAAGATTGCCTGTTGAATCAAAGCCAGTTAAAACTAACTAAAGCTAAAGTGATCAGACATGAGTCCTACTGTCAAAACTCTGGTCTAATAATTGTCTTTCTCCCTTGTTTTTAGTTTTCTTGTACCTGTGTTTATGTTTTCCTTCACTATTTGTTGGCTGCACACAGCTGATGGTCAGTGGTAATCAGTTGTGGGGAATCTTGTGGGGTTTTCATTCTCTTCATTAATTACTCGCTCTATGCACTCACTCTGCTCTTCCTACAGCTCACGCTTATTCAAGTCTTGGTAGTCTTGTTGATTCTGTTACTGTGTTTCTCTGCCTGCCCCAGGCCTGGTTGAGTTTTCTCTTTCTCTGTACAGAATGTAAGCCATTCTCTTTTAACCTTATTACTTATAACAGAAGGAATAGTCCACCCAAACATGAGCTTTTTATAATCTTTTACTCACCCTTATGTGGTTTCAACCCTGAATTAATTTCATTTCTCTGTGGACAACACAAGATGGATTTTTGAAGAAAGTCATATTAACTTCTATACAGTCCCTATTCAGTTATATGAATGTTATAAAAATGGTCAGGATATTACTGAGCTTTTAAATTTCAAAGAACAATGAAAGTCAGTTTTGTAAAAAAAAGATTAATTGTTGGATAAACCGTCCCTTTAACTATTCCTAAACTTCCTAAGTACCCAGCCAAAGAAGAAAAACAGCACAAAGCAACTGAAAATACATGTTGTTGGTCTGAAATTTACCATGTTTACTGGAATACATGTATCTGCTCATGAGAGGAAAAGATAAACTAGAAAGTGTTTTTATGGGGTTTTTATGAATCATTATCTTTAGCAGTTAAAACAACATCAACCTTTCCTCTCTGTCTCAGCACTTGCTGGTAAAGAATTATGTCTTATCAATTTGAAAGTGTGGGGTCATTCAGAGTGGCATTGCAGGCTGGAGCTCTTAACAGAACACTGTTCTCATATCTAAGATACATGCCCTCTGGGGTCTGACATCTTACTAAACAAATGAACTATTAAAGATTAAAGAGTGAGAAGAAGGAGGGGGAAAAGGTCAGGAGGGAAATTCCACAGCACTATGGCCATCTGTGGGAGTAAGCTGAACTCAAAGGCTGCAATAATGCTGTGACAGATCCTCTGCACTTCAAGGTAGTGTAAATAAAGCTAGTGCGTGTGTTCTAATTCTCACACTGAAACTGTGCCAGCCCTCAGACTGAGATCAGAGTCGAGATGTGGGACGTGTACAGGGGAGAACTCATTTAAAAGTAAACTATAATTTGTCAATATTAAAATAATTGGTAACAGTATAGAATACTGTTTCTTACTTGGTAGATAGTTACACATCTTACTACATTGTCTTATGGAATAACTTATTATCTAGAACAGTATTCTAAAGTGAAGATCAGGGTAACCAGTTAGTAATTACTCAGGTCTTACCACATTTGTCTTAAGGAATTACATAGAATCTAGAACGGTATTCTAAAGGAAGGATCATGCTAACCATTTAGTAATTTTGTTAGAACACAAGTCTCATCATGATGAATATTTTTTATAAATTTACCATAGTAAAAACTTTACAGTTACACAAAGTACAAGACGCCAAATGTTTAACTGATGGGTATTAGTAGGGTATGAATATAACATATAACTAGGGTATGAATTTACCTCCAAAATACAACATATCTGACACAAAATCACAAATGCAAATCCACATTTTGGTGCCTGAATTCCAGTTACTGCAAACTGCAGCAATCTATTTGCTTCTCATTTATGTAGCTTTCAGCAGTCTGTAAAAAGATATCTCTGTTTCTTGTTTAACCTATTTGTACAGTCAGGCGCATGTTAGCTTTTTCCCATTTTAAATGTGTATTTGTGTGTTTTTGTAGCATTCAAGCTGAACCCGCTGCCACTCTCTGCGACTCGCTTCTAGCCACACTGACTTGCTATGACATCATGTGGATACACTCTGTTTTAAGGTGACAGTTCAAGGACACGGATTATAACACAAAAAACATCAATGTTACCAGTGTATAACAGTGTATACGTAATGCAGTGATTAAATGGGTGTATTTCTTACATTTCTTTTCTGGTAAAAAGCACAATAGATTCACTTAATTGATGTGGCTCTGTGGAGAATTAATTCTTAGCTATAATGAGCTATACTTAGTCATAACAGTGTGAAGATATAGTAGGTACAGTAGGTGTAAAATAAAAGGTTCAAAATAATCTGAGCAACCTGAAAGTAAAGAAAATTTGTTAAAATTGTATTATTTATAACAAACAGAATCATGTATAACCTCTTTTGGCATAATTAATTGTATGTGACTGGTATAAAGTAGTTAATTCATAGTTAATTTAAATGAGCCTCGGATAAAGTATAGTTCTGCAGGAGGCATACAGCATTTAGTAGTTAATAATCCCCATTAAGAACTACCTGTTAACTACCTGTTAAGAAAGAAACAGTATTCTTAAGTGTTACCAAATATTTTGTCCCATGCATGTTTAATGTGTTGAAACAAACAAACTGTAAGATGGAGTGTAAATGCTGTGTTTTTCTTTCTCCATTGGATGCACAGCAACAAGAAAGGCAGAAACCTGCATGTAAAAGTGCAGGATTTAGAAGTGATGGGTAAGTGCATAAGGTCCAACAACTGTTTTGCGGCCTCTTTAGAAGTAGACAGATAGATGGTGCAAAATAAAAAGGCAGAAAGACAAATAGACAAAATCTAAAAAGGAAAGACAATAAAGAAAAGAGCATAAAATAAAGGCAGAAAGGACACATCTCTCTTTTATAACAAGCCACACTGCAGGAAGTTAGATCAGCCACTGAAAACATGTGAGAGTTTGTATGCGCAGGGCTGTGGACTGTAGATCATTTGTTATTAATGCTATTTAGATAAGATTTAAGTAGGCCATTGCATGGGTCTGATACATCCATGCTAGACTATCTCTCTTACACACACAAGTGCACATGGATTGTGACCTGCAGTTGACTGTTTGAACCCAGGAGTGTGGGTCAGGGGGGTTCTGAGCAGAAAGGTCACATTGTGGTCATGTTGTCTTGCCTGAATGCAAAGTCCATTTTACTGCAATGATTTACACAATTAACAGAGACATTTGGAAAGGAATGAAAGAAAACAGAAAAGCAAGCAGGTGATGGCAACCTCTTGTTCTATACTCCCCTCAGAGCAGCACACATTCACAATCTGGCATGCATCCCTCCTCTATTGTTCTGGATTGGAGTCATAAAAAGAGAGTGTGTGTATCAGAAAAAACTGAAAAGAGAGAAACAATTCATTTCCCACACTCGACCCAAGGTTAGGTTCACCCCTCTGCTGTAGTTTATTCACACAATACAGACAGGCCAAATGTTCCCATTTTAGATTTAAAAAGAAAAGCAAGCTGATGAATCAAGGCAGAATGCTTTCACGTAATTAATTATATTAAGGACGGTGACTCTTAGAAAAACAAAGCTCCTCAAATTTGTCTTTGACTTTAAGAAAACAGACTGGTATGTTTCCATAACTCTTGGGTTTTGTTCCTCTCTGTCCATGTATATAAATGCATGGAAATATCCTAATAATGTTAATCATCCAAGCAGGTTTAAAGTATTCAAGACAGTTATAATTCAAAGATATTAAGCAATGCTAAATAACTGGCGAAAATGCACACACCTAAAATCTCAGAAGATCTGATAAACATACAATTATCCCACCTGCATGCCAACTGCAAGTGTCACTTAATGTTTGGGGGTGTGGACAGAAACCAGGCTGCTGCCAAGCCACTGCGACATTGTGTTGGTATAGACTCTAGAGTGGACAGATGTCTTACTGCACTTACCAAATGTAAGACCCACTAACCTCACAAATCCAAATCCCAACAAACACTTTTAGGTTGTAAGTATGTTTCCATTAAGTAAAATATATATATATATATATATATATATATATGTTCTAGATGTTGGTTGCATTATTGCTTGTATAACCAAGTAATTTCAAAAGTTGTTTAATTCTGTAACATTTTTAAAATGTTCCCCTCAAAAATGTTTTTGATTATATATATATATATATATATATATATATATATATATATATATATATATATATATATATATATATATATATATATATATATATATATATATATATACATTAAAGTTGTATACAACAAGCTGCTGAGACAACATTTAAAACCTTTTTTTACACACAATTTTAAAACATTTAAAATTCTGTGTAATTCAAAATATTTACAATTCTTAGTCACTTTAAGTGAGAGATGTTGATGTGTTTAAGCTTAAGATGTACATTTAGATTTCAATCAAATGTATAAAAACAGTAATAAAAACAGGCACAAACGACGGAAACTGTACCGTTGTTAAAAAGTTTGTACCGTAAAATAACCGTTGTTAAAGCGTTATCCTCCACCCTTGATCCAACCTGAGGAAGGTAAAACTCTCACCAGCAGGATGAAATGAACCACATACATCAAAATATCCAGCGTGCAATCCAAAACAAAGTGAGTATTCATGAAACAATATCACCATGCAACAAATTTAATAAATTACTTCTGAAAGGAGCCCTAGACAAGGGTGTGTTTATGTGAGTGCATGTGTGTTGTGTATTTATTAGGAGGTGACACTGACTGTGTTGTCAAGCATAAATCCCAATGTTGAGGGGCCAATAAGATGGGTGTCCATCTTATACCCTCATCAAGCAGATGAGGGTCTGGAACTGAGAGGGCCACAAAACCCAGAGCACTGGAGCTTTGTGCCCTGAAAAGCACCAGCTGTTTTCACTCACCCAGCACCACAACCTACGGCATGATATTAGAATCAGAATAAGAAGGGTATAAGCACACTATTGCCAAATGTGCTTACACACAAATAATTTTCTTTGATTGTAGCAGCTTTTAGTACACACATTCAATGTGTGTTCACATTCAAGACAATGGTAAGACATTTGATAACAACATTACAGTGTTAAAAAAGTGTATATATGGACAATTGTACAGAAAAATAAACATATAAGAGACATTGTACAGGCTAATATATTCTGTGAATTTACATATTTACAGATGTCACGTACACCTGTACAAGGAGGCAGTGTAATGTACAGTAGAAGTGATTATATATGCGGTAAATGTTAACATGTAGGAATTAATGATTGTTAATTCCTACATGTTAGTTTGAGCCTATTAAAATCTCCTTTGTATCTTAAAATATAGCGATATTCTATTGTCTATTGGCATTTTTACATTTACATTTTTTATTACAATTTTGCATTTATAACAACTTAGAAATAAAAATGCAAGAGAAAGAAACAAGTAGGCTACAAAATGTTCGGGAAGATGGAGGAAGAGGTGTGTGACAGATGCAGAGAGAATAAAGTGAGAAAACAAACAAGCATGAGACAGAGAGAGGAAAGAGAGAGAGAAAGAAAGAAAGAGTGAGTTTGGCATATAAACGATTACTGCTAAACATGAGCTGACAGCTGGACCGTGATCTTCCTGCTGTTGAATCAATTCTTTGGCTTCATTTACATTACTGTCATGCCAAGTCATTTAGACTCCATTCTTATTCAGACCCGGTATTGTGCTGAGTCCCCCCAAAGGCTTAAAAGGCCTAGTTTGGAGTAGGTGGTATCTGCACTACAGACCACAGTTTTGAAAGACCATACTGCCAGCCAGCTGACAAAATTAGATTGAGTCATGTTCCACAATGCCACAGAGTCTTTGGATGAGTAAATAAAAGTTAAAGCTGTGTGTGTGTAAAAAACAATGGCCTGTGTCCAGTAAAATTGAGGTGAGGTTAGTGATGGTCAGGAGTCTGGAGTCAACACCAGTAAAAGTATCTAGCTTTCATAAGTATAGACATATTTGTTGGCTTTTATATACACATACACACACAGTTACAGGTGTTCAAGGGCAGTGGATTTAACACAAAATATTTACTAAGGAAACTCTACACTGTGTGTAACCCCAGTCATTAACACATTATCATAACTTATTACTTAAAATACCAAGTTTTGGTATCAAAATTGGGTTTAAAGAACTCACAGAAAGAACTGGCAGCAAAAAATATTTTAGATTAAGATTTTAAAATTTTAATATATTTAAATATAATATGTAATATGATTGGTCTTTTTGACATACTGCCTCAACAAACGCACTGACGGGTTGATATAACACATGTTGGTAGTTCCCCTTCAGTCAGTCATGTTTGACGTTACGTCAACATACTGATGTATGGGGTCTTGCTTGAGAGCCTTATCACCTTCGAGTAGTAGAAAACGCGCCAAGGAACATAGGCCTGAGAGGACAGATCCAATGAGCATTGGGGCAAAGGATTTGCGTGCCGAGACGCACCCACCTGGAAGTGGGTATAAAGCCGGCTGCAACTCACTTTCATTTGGATTTCACTTCGGAGCCGAGTGTGTGCTACTCACGTTTCACTCACCTATCGCCTTTTGAGTTCCCCAGCGTCTACTGCGTGTGACGCCACAATCAGCGGTTTTCAGGTGACAGACCACTCTGCGCTTCGGCAGACCTGGTTATAAAAGGGTGAGTATCTAAAGAGTGAATTTCCATTCTAAAAGAGCCCCTCCTGCTGACGGGCATCTTTTTAAAAAAGACGTTTTCTGTCCGTGTGTTTCTGGATGCAGTCACTTCCCGTTCTTGTCTGATGGCCATGATTGCTGCATCACATGCCTGGGCAAGCATGCTGAGGCAGTGTTCGTGGTCAGGTTGTGCTCTTACTATAAGAGCATGACCATCTTGACACTGCGGTCACGGCTCACTCTCTTTTGGGAGATCGAGCCCCCCTTTGCTGTTACCCACTCTGTTGCTCTGGCTACATGCCAGAGTTGGCAACAGAGTTGGTCATCACTTTGGAAGATCTCAGAGTGATGGTGGAGACTCCCCGCGGACCTCCCAGTCCTCTGCAGTGTTGGGATCAGAGCTGCCGGGTGACAGCGTCATTCCCTCCGGGGGCCCGCTGTCACTTTTGGTGCCCCAGAGGAGGACCAGATGTTGATTGCTGCATTGGAGAGTGGGCTGCTCTTCTCTGAGGATGAGATAGAACTTCCCCCTTCGGGCTGGGTCATTCCTGCTGAGTCAGACTCAGAGCTGACGGCCATGCTTGCCTGGGCAGCTGTGCCTTTTCCAGAGCTCTCACAGCGGGATGGTTCCTGGAAGTGCATGAGGAGGTTTAAGTTGTGGAAGGCACCTTTTTCTGCCTGAAGTGGCTTTTCCCTCACCCACTATCACTATCACATCCAGGTGCCCGTAAAATGCTGCCACCTGGATGAGTCGCCTGCATCTCCCGTCCTAGGCCTGTAGACTGTGGCAGCTCTTCCTGTCGAAGCTTACAGTGTGCTGGACAGGCAGCCTCTACCCTGCTCGCCATGGTCATCCTGCAGGTTCACCAGGCCAAGGCACGTAAGCAGCTTCACAAGGGTAGTTCTGAGCTGAGGTGATGCAGGAGCTGCACTTGGTGACTGAATTTGCCCTCTGGGTGAAGGCAGTCACAACGCAGGCCCTCGGCCAGACAATGTCCACCTTGGTGGTCCAGGAGCGCCATCTTTTAAAGATGTGGGACACTGACAAAGTTTGCTTTCTTAGGTTATCTGAGGTTATCTGAGGTTATCAGGCGCATTCTCCTGGGTGTGATCCTTCATCTCTCACCCCCCCGGTGTCACTTGTACAAGGTCTTGGGGCCTGGCTAGTGCTCCCCAGCCAGTCTCGTTGGCTTCTGAGGATGGTCACACTCGGCTACGCGACTCAGTTTGGCAGGGGCTCGCCTGGGTTCAGAGGCATCCTCTCTATCCCGGTAGTGGACAGCGATGCTACGGTCCTGTGAGCATAGTTTGCAGTCCTCCTGGCGAAGGATGCAATCAAGCCTGTCCCTCCAGCCAAGATGAAGTCTGGGTTTTACAACCCAGACTTCATTGTGCCCTAAAAAGGAGGTGGGCTATGGCCAATCTTGGATCTGCGTGTCTTGAATCGGTCCCTGCACAAGCTACCCTTCAAGATGCTAATGCAGAAACGCATCCTCAATTGTCCCAACAATTGGTTCACAGTGATCGACCTGAAGGGCGTGTACTTTCATGTCTCGATCTTGCCTCGACACAGGGCATTCCTTCAGTTCACAGTCGAGGGTTGGGCATATCAGTACAAGGTCAGTACAACTACCTCGACGACTGGTTTATTTTGGCCCGCTCTCGGGAGCAGTTGTTCGAACACAGGGACCTGGTGCTTCGGCCCCTCAACCACCTGTGACTTCAGGCCAACTGGGAAAGGAGCAAGCTCTCCCCAACACAGAGCATCTCTTTTCTCGGTGTGGAGTTGGACTCGGTCGCTATGGTGGCGCGCCTCTCCGTCGAGCGCGCGCAGTCACTGCTGCGTTGCCTGAACAGGTTCGGAACCAAGACAGCGGGCAGACGTGCTAGTCCATACAGACAGCACTGCGATGGTAGCATACATCAACGGCCAAGGCGGTCTACGCTCACGTTGCATGTCTCAACTTGCCCGCCATCTTCTCCACTGGAGACAACCCCTCCCTGGAAGATTCCTCTGAGGAAGGACCTTCTGTCTCAGGGACGAGGCACTATCTGGCACCCGCGCCCCGACCTTTTGGACCTCCATGTGTGGTCCTTGGATGGGACGCGGAGGACCTGAGTGACACCCCCGGGCATGGTGGATACTATCACTCAGACGAGGGCCCTTCCACCAGACGGACCCTTCCACCCTTGTGAGGTTTAACGGTCTCAGGGTGGAGCCTGTGTCCACACGTGTGTTGGGGCCCACTAAGTAGTGGGCGGAAGGATGTGCTTGGTGTCCTTGCTTGCATTGCCTCCATCCTGGGAAAGGGGGAAATAGGCATTTTTACTCCTTCACAGCGGTTTCCCACTGGTGAACCTTGCGTTGCGATTCCTCCAGCACCCGTCAGTGGGAAGGCTCAGCGGAGGAGCCTCACGCCAGGCCCAGTACTCGTGTGTATGCCACAGTCCGCCCCTTGTACTGGTCTAGATGCCCCATATGTAGTGATTCCCAATTGGTCATCCCATGTGTGTATTCTCCACTATAATATGGTTTCCCTGTCGGTGAACCCGTGTCTTTCCCTTGGTGAACCACTGCCAGTCTCTGTTGACAGTAGTGTCGTCCCAGTAGGTAGGCCCTGCACAGAGACCTTCTTATAGGTAGTACTGCCTCGTCAGTCTAGACCTCATCTCCTCCTTTTAGCAGGGTGTGGTCTCCGCCGCACCCTTTCCCTCGAATGGGGCGCTTTCCCCAGTGTTCTCGTGGCTATCTCAAGAGAGGAAGGAGACCCATACAGCGAGGTGCCTTCTCCTGGGGGGATAGGAACAGTTGTCACAATCTCTCCACATCCAGGCTCCATACCCGGTGGGGCTGCGATGGTTGCCCACGCAGAGCACTGGATAGGTTACAGAGGCAGGAGAGCTGTCATACAGAGGCACGCCTTGCCTGCCAGAACTTGCATTCCTAGTCCGTAACGTGGGTCAGTTTGCGGCGTTTTGCACAGGGACCCCAAATGTCAGTACATTGACGTAACATCGAATGTGACTGACTGAAGGGGAAGGAGGGAACGGAGACATTATGTCCCCTTGCCGTAAACCTGATGCACCGCTGATTGGCCGGGACACATCTCGGCTCCTCAGCACAACCTGAATGAAAGTGAGTTGCGGCCGGCTTTATAACCACTTCCGGGTGGACGCGTCTCGGCATGCAAATCCTTTGCCTCAATGTTCATTTTCTCTGTCCACTTGGGCCAATCTTCGTTGGCACGTTTTCTACTACTCGAAGGTGATAGGGCTTTCAAGCGAGACCCCATACGTCAGTATGTTGACGTAACGTCTCCGCTCCTTCCTTCAGGAAACGAAAGGTTACATACGTAACCAGGATGAGGGTTACATACGTAACAAGGACATTCAATCTTCATCTAAAAAATGAAGATTTATTGTTTAATTTAAGTTTAAGTAGAGATTAAAACACATATATACACATTTTATTGTAATGTCATTTGCAAAGTATATACACTTTCCCATTTTCCTTCACATTTGAGTGACTTGCAAGGTATAAATGCATTTGTGTTACTAATGTTCTATAAGAACATCAAAGCACTGTCCAATTTCCTGTTTTCCTCCCATTTTGGCACCGGTAGTCAAGTTGTCATGAAACAGGGGGAGGGGAGTTGTCCTGATAAGGGCTCACTGAACTATGCTGGTAGGTTAATGGTAAAACTTAAATTTTAGTTGTAGTTATTTCCAAGGTATATATGTATTAACTTTCTGTGAGAACATTACAGCGGTGCTGAATTTCCCATTTTCCTCTCACATTTAGCAGACAGGCAGTCATGAAACAGGGAGGGAGCGGGAAAGAGTGGTCATGATAAAGACCCCAGGAATAATTGTTGTTGGTTTTTACAGTGTGCTTTTGTTGTTCTCATATGGTCAGTTTCCCAATTATATGGCTGATTTGTCCATTTTTTTTTAACAATTGATAAATTTCACCTGAAGTATTGTAATTGTATTCTTTGTATTGATGAAATGTTAATATGCACTATTGCACATTTTGGCACAAAAGACTGGATGACTTTGACTTTATTGTCATCATAAGCTTTATTGACTTCATGTGCCCTTTTTTATTTTTTTATAAATAATAAAAGTAATAAATAAATTAAATAAATAAAAAAACAAAAGTGTATTTTTTGTTGTTGTAAATGTCTTAACTGGGATACTGGATGTGCAATTTTCAAATAGTTTAATTAAACGTTCATGTTGTATAATTTAGTTGCATTTGTGAGTTTTGTGAAAATAAAAATGTAACTGGTTGTGTAAAATAGGCACATAATTATATCTACATATCAAAAAATTGATCAATATACCCCCAGATTAATTAAATCATAATCATATCACTGAATTTTTTGAGGTATCAAAAAAATTCTTTGTGAGACACAAGGGAATGGCTACACATAGACAAATTAAAACCCGCTCGTCTTTTTTTTAATGGTTTGCTAACTAAATTTGTGCTGTTTGGTACATGTACAGTTTCATTTCAGCTGGCTATAACAGACACGTTGATCAATCATTATTGTTCCTTTTGTGAGGTGCGCTGCGTTTGGTAAAGTTATTGATGTACCTCGTTCAAGCACGATCAGTCCTTAGAGTAACAAAACATTAGACGTTTATTCCACACAGTCAAACAAACATCCTGGACAGCTCAAAAGGTTGAAATTAATTTATTAACAAACTTGTGTATGAACTAAAGAAGATGTGTCAATAATGTTCAGTATTATCTGCTTGCTAACCTTTATTAAACCCACATCAGGAACAGAGAAAAATCGCTCAGCGCTTCTAGTGGACATTTCAGCTGAAAAGTGCAGGGAATTGTACCTGGAACAATGTATTTCAGGATATGCACAAATGTAGGCAGAGTCATGTATAGCCAATATGAGCCTGGGTTGCTAAAAACAGTAATAAGCTGGTTGCAGGTGAGTTGGTGCAGTGTTGTGAGGATGATTCAGCTCTCATTGTCCTCAAACGTTGCTGTTTAATAGATTAATGAAACAAAATTTTACATTTTCCTGCCAATCCATTAACTTTGCTTCTTTTAAACTTGTCATTCAAACATCATTCTATATGAACATATCACTGACGTTCCTTGAACACAGGATGTATAGATTGTGATAGTCTTATATCCTGTTGTGCTAACCCAAAGGTGTGTATGTTCTCTAGATTGAAACTAGCGTCCAGTGGCAAAATAAAGTTAAACTTTTTGCAAATGCATAATGACTTTGTAGATTATGACTACCAGTGGGAGTGACGCCTCTCACATGTTGAATCCAGCATAAGTGAACTTACTGCAGTCAGTTCAGAGCAGTGGTCAATATAAAATCAATATTTATAATATGATATTTGTAACCATAGGGGTTGTTTACATAGGATGTATTTTTATATGCATTCTTGCATATTGTCTTTGTTTTGTATCAGATATTTTGCTATTTGTTTTGCAATATTTTGCTATTTTTTGTGTACAGCTATGTGACTTATGTTAGGGACTCCCTAGTATGCTTTAGCATTGGTGGAAAAACAACTCTTCTACTTTTAAATCTCAAATATTTGAAGTTCTGCTTTTAGTAAGAACAAGACAGTTTTAAAATAAAACTGATTAGAGTTTTTAATCAGAGGGAGGCATATGTTCTACTGTTTTCATATGACATCTACTATGGTATCCAAAATAATCAGTGGTTTCTTGGTACATAAATCAGTGCAATACCTATGGCAGATATATAACTGTACAAAAGCATCTGGATCTATTTCTCATCAGAGTATGCAAATATCTGTTACCCACTAACATGCATGTAAATAATGCTGTTACACATATGCTGTCTATAGCCTAGTCTACATCTGGTCTAAGGTCAGTTTTGTAAATGTCATACCATTGGGAAGATACCAATATTATTGACTGCTTGCCTTTATGGTCACTGCAGCCACCTCTTGACCTACTGGGCCAGAATCACCATTACATTGTCAGGTCACATAATGAAAGGGCAAAGAACAAGGGCTTGCTTGCCACTGAGAAATTCATTATAGAAAGCAAAACCCATTATTTTTCATATAGAAACACTTGGAACATCTGTCTGGAACAAAATATAATGGTGGCTTGGTTACTTTCAGTCCTTAACAGTTTAATAAGTGTAGGCTATGTAGGGAACAGTTTTTATATCATCTTTAGACATCTTCAAGTGGTTTATCTGACTCTGTCATAGCTAGCTGATGATGCTATAGAAACTGGTTTCCAAGAAAAGCTGAGAGTAAACTAGTGTTTTTAGTAAACCTCAGCAGGAATGTTTCAGTATGTTCTTTATACAAGCTAGTTGATGACAACACAAAGTGTTTCATTCATGTGGGGCATCAGAGACATTCAAATAGTGGCACATGGGCAATAAATCAGTTTCCTCTACTCTCACAGCAAAGCTCTGAGTGTTTTAATTACAATTTAAAAAAAGTCAGACAATGCATTTTATTTGTTCTCGTAATGCTGTGTCTGTTTGGAATCAGTCTGACATCAGGTAAAAAATAAAAGAAATAAAAACATTGCATTTTGTTTTATGAATATGAAATTCATGAAAAAGTAATAAAGTAATAATCTGATGTCGTAATGATGATTAAGCAATTAAATGGTTAAAATTCCTTTGGGCTCTTCTGACCTCAATCCTCTAGGGTGAAATTATGGAGCAAAAGCTAGCAAAAATAGAGGAGCATAACCTTCGATTTTCATCCCAGATATATCCCATAACCAACCAATTTCTACACTATTGTGACATAGCACTGAGTTATAGCTGTGTGCAATCCTAGCCCCCTCATCCCCTTTGCCTCCTAAAGAGGCTCATCACAAACAATTTAATCAACCATGAATTTCATATCCTGAACCTTTCAACCTTCTTTTTCCTCCTCCTTTTCTATTTTAATTCCAATTGTTAATCAGCCTTTAAAGGCCAGTTACGTAGACTGTAACACTCTCGACTGGATTATTTGCCCTTGTTGGGCTCTGGGTGATCATTCTGATACAGTCTTCAAGCAGTAATTGGCATGAAAGAAAAGAAAAACTAAAACCTGATTTGTGAATTTATCAAAGGCATAGATTATGGCATGATGGCACATAACTGGTATGTTGGCACAGATAGATAGAGTGCATTCAGAAAATGTTCAGACCCCCTTTACTTTTTTCAGTTTTGTTGTGCACCTAATGCAATCATTTAAATTATTTAGGTCAAAATAAATTAATAGAAGCATTGTGAAAATATTACATGCTCCAATCAGAATCCAAGTTATCCAAGTTAGCTGAATATAATAGATAGTATGTACTGTCTTCTGTGTTTTAATTCCATCAAAATCAAACAAGTTATTTTCTGTCTGTCGACCTATCTGCATGTCTTTCTTACTCGCTCTCCCTTAAACACTCTCTTGTCACCCAGGGCTCTAAATGAACAGTGGGAGTTCAGAGCCCAGAAAAAGGGCAACCATTATTCAGTCGCCCAAAATGAAAGGACCCAAACGTCTATTTTTCCTTTTCTCCTTCCCTTTATCTTGTACTCCCTCTTTTCCCTTTTCCTTTTCAAGTGACCCTTTTTGTGTGGGGGGGTGATTTGTCAGGCAATCATGGCAGAAGTCAAGACCTTGAGGGTTAAAGGCCCTGACCCCAGGAGCGCCTGTGCTGGACCCCAAGCTTCTGCTATAATAAAAAAAGCCCTGGAGAATGGCTGCCTGTCCTGGGCCTAGACACCACAAAGCAGCTTATATGCATACTTCAGGTAGGCCATTTTTATTGAAACTGACAGGGGTGTAACAGCCTGGGTGTGTGTGTGTGTCTGTGTGTGTGGGATGGTAATGACTAAAAGCAGCTTTTCCACTGGATTAAGAGTAAACCAATAACAGTCTCTTGTGGCATAATAAACAAAATAGTAAACAATGGCATTGTTTACACATCCAACAGGCAGTGCAGTTACTGGATTTTTGTGATTGCTAAATGGCATATTGAAGTGTCAGGGCAGAGGCCATCAGAGAGACAGACTGAGAGAGAGAGAGAGAGAGAGAGAGAGAGAGAGAGACAACAGAGCTATAGACAACTGACATTCTGGCCTGCCTATTAATTCTTATCCTGTTTTGTTCCCATTTCATTCCCTCCTAAAATAAAAGAAAATTGTTTGTTGGTTTCCCACCTCTGCTGGGGTAAAAGATACAGTACTTCAGATCTTTCTCTCATGGGATTGGGACTGTAAAGGGATTACATGGAAGGAAAATGTACTTAAACTTTGTCTTAAGCTTTTGCTTTGTTTGTTTGTTTGCGACAACAGACCATCAATAATCTTCATGTCTTCTTTAAAGTTTCAGAAGAGATTGCAATATCTCTCATTGTGTTCAGATTGGCTCCAACACCAAAGTGTGCCATTAAGTGTCAGAGATTCAATATGAATTTATAAATCATTACATTTTTCTGTAATCCACATTTATATATCATACTCAGTACTGTACAGTAAATTCAAATTAATTTTTGTCTAAAAAAAATTGAAATTGTAGGGTGAAAAGGAAGACAGAATTATACCTGGGCTTGCCTGCTTTCAGTTTATCAAGAATAAAAGTGGAATGTTATTGCTATTATTATATTTGCAAAAAATAAATAAATAAAATCAGCTTTATTAGAGAGTTCTCAAATTTACATTGTAAATAAATAAATAACAACAGACATTTTGAATTTCAATTAATTCTGCTTAAAATAGTTATAAACCTTAATGTGTAATAAATCAAACCCTTTAGACATCACCTTGCCTGATTGGCACACATAATCAACGAACAGGCCTGTTGGCATAAATACAGCAAGACTAGATCCATTCTGGGTCTGACTGATGAATTATAAAGACAATTGGAGTAAAGCAGTTGTCATTGGAAGCAGATGAAGCATTTTAAAGAGACAGAGAAGAAGATCATTTCAGCATAGTATCCTTCAATGTCTGGAAGCATTTGTGATCCACAGAGGCTTCTTATTGTGTCCAAAGTTTGTCCAAAAAAATGTCCAAAGTTTATGATGTGATGTGATTAAGTGCAGTTTTTTTAGAACTCTTTAAGCCACAATTTACACACATGCAAAAATTAAACTTGTCATTTATTTATCCTTATTATACGTCCATATGATTTGTCTTCTTCACTTGGAAACAAAAGGACAAATAAAGCAGAATGCTCTTTTCCATACAATGAAAGATAATATAGACCAAGGACAACTTTGTAACTATTCACACAAAATCACCTTGAATAACTTACTTTGTGTTCTACACTCAAAGAGAGATCCAAGTTAAAGCTTGCCGAGAGAGAACATCTTTTAAGTTGTATATAAGAAGAGTCAAATGCTCTCATCTAGGGTATAGCACACGCTTCCAGACAGAGAAAAAGGCAGGGCCAAGTGCTGCTTTTATCCTATGTCACATTATCCAGAGTCACGGTATGTGTATGCATGTGTATGAACATGGAGATAAATGATTTTGAAGATAAATGCATGTGGCTTACTCTGCCATGGCCTCCCACTCCATGTAGCCCACTACCATGACAAAAAAAGAGTAGGGGCAAACATCCACTTTTGTGAAGGGGCTAATTTAATTTGTACCTTCCAATGAGGGATAAATATGTTTGAACTGTCTTAGCGAGTAGTGTTTACCCAACTGTTCTCACGGGAAACTGGCACAAGGCAGGATATTATGCAGTGCTGCATTGCTAGTTCAGTTCAAAACAGCTAATTTGATTATTTCCTTTTTCATTCCCTCTTGCTCACAATCCCACTGGCTCACTGTCTCCTTTTGTTCAGCTGTTTGGGGCTGTGTGCCTCTTCCCAAGAGTACATACACAAACACACACCAACTCTTGATATTCCCCAGGGATGACCCCAGTGAATATTTTGTGTCTGTTTGGGATCTGACATCAAAGGTCTTGTTGCTAGGAATGGGGGCTTGTTTATTAACTAATATGACCTCTCTTGCCTTTCCTGGTCTATCCAGCTATTGAATATATAATTTGTGCCTATTTTAGCTGCTGCATACATAAACACATTCCTGAGCCAAAGAAAGATTATGAAGACACAAGACCCAGTATTAATACTAATATCTATATTTATATATAATATCTATATAATATCTATATTATTAATTCTAATAATAATATTAATATCTATAAAGCTACTGTATTTAAGAAGTGCACACTAGTGCTTTAAGGTGTTTGGGTGACACCTAGCCTTTTACACTACAGAGGCACCCTGGGATCGCCTGGTGACCCTGTAGCATCCAGGACTGACCCCTTTGTTGTCAGGCATTAGTCCAATTTGTCAGGAACATGTCCATCGTTAACTACACGTCTGGTATAGAGGCATCTGTATGAACTTGTGGCCAGTGGAGTTCATATATCCACTTAAATCCAGTTGCTTAAGGGTAAGGGGTAAGAAAAGTGAAGCAAGTTTGATTTTTGTTTACAGATGTCACTTGGTTTGATAGTTTATCATTTAATGCACTGAAATTTTAATATATTAAAATGCGAATTAAAAATTACAGTTGGCCCTAAAAAGGCTTAAGTATGAGCCCAAGTTTAAACATTTAAAAATCATCTAACATCCAACACCCAGCATTTACTAAAGTAAGCTTTGATGTTTCACTGGCTCAGTTCAAGTTTATTTAAGATACTTGTGTCATGTAAGTTGAGCGTTCTCTAAAATCAGGCCAGAGCACCATAACTCACAAATCTTCAGCTGTGTTTACATTCAACACGGCACTATGTTGGGACAGTTGGAAAAACAAGAGGCAACCACCATGCAGCCTGGGGGCCTGTTTTATAAGACGCTAAGAAAAGCAGAGATTAAACTCCAACACCTGACGTGAATTAACGTAACAATTAGTTGGGGCTAAAGCAGTTTCATAAAAGATAATTGAAATTCATGCAATCCAACTCATTTAATCCAGGTTTACCTAGTCAAGATTGCACATTCTTATTTTTATAAGCAGCTCTAGAGGTAGAAAATGGATAAGATCAATCGGAAAGGGCAAAAAGCAAAGAGAGAGTGGCACTGTTCACTGCTACTGAGCAGCACCTGTTATTAGACATGTATTAGTAGTAAAACATCTAAAAACTAAAAAAACAATACCACAGTAATAACTGCTGGTCGACTGAATGCGTAAGTAGCACACTGAGTTATTGTTTTAAATATATAAACATAATTAGTTTGATGCTACAGTTTTCTGATTTCATGATGTTTATTAAATGCATCTGCCAAAAAGAAGAGTGATGTTGCTGGAACTGGTGGAGGTGCTATTACCAGCACCCTGTGTATATCTGTGTATATATATCTGTTTTTTTTATACTTTTGTTCTTGCCATGCTATGGGTTATGTTCATGTCTGGATTTAGTAAAAAAAATCTTATTTGATCGATCAAATGTCTAACGAAGATGCATCAATACCACAGGTAAAATATCTATACTTTTATTTTGACATTCTCCACATCATTTCCTCACTGTACTGTCTGCCTGTGCATCAGATTGCGTTGGAAAAAAGAGGTGGCAGCAGTGAAACAACAGACACAGAATGCCAGGCAGTAACAACGTTGGCATTGTTAGTGTCCTTGATGTAAAATAATCATGAAATACAAAAACCTGTCAGTGTACTTTAAAAGAAAACATGGAATTGAAGAAAGCACTTTGGTTGACGAAATGTTAATCACTGTCATCTCAAATCATGTGCCTATTATTTCTTTCTCTTTATTTAAAAAAAAAAATTAAAGTGTATTTTTTGTTTATTCCAATAACGAAAAATCGATAAATATACCCCTAATATGAATCAAATCACCAAATATTGTATCGTTGGATGAGAGAATTGGTATCATATAATAATGTAGATAATAATGTAGAGTAGATGTCTGATTTACACCCCTAATTAATACTGTGCACTGATTTCATCTTATAAAACGTCTGCTTCATGCGGACCAGACAGACACTTTTGCTTTATAACATTTGTGAAAGCTACAAAAGTAAAAGGGTTAAGCTTCTGTCACCTCAAATATTAACACTCAAAAATATTTCTGACCCCTGTACAATTATTATAAAAAAAAAACTTACATGTGTAGCGTGGCCACAGGTAATAAGTCAATTCTACTACTATATAAGACAATTCTATTAAATAATAACCCTTAAGAAAGGGAGTATTAATGTTGACTATGCCACCCCTTTAAAATCAAACTAACAGAACAGAATAACAGAATCAAACTAAACAAAAAAAATAAATCAATGATAAAGAAAACACAATAAACGAAAACAAATGTGATAATGCAACCAAAACAAAGACTAATTGCACAACCAACATAAAGAAAAATAACCAAACTCCAAAACAAAAAGAAAATCACATCAACAACCCTACACACAGCCAGTAATTTTATGACTGAAAGGCAGGCAAGAACACACAACCCAACACATACGACAGTAAGATAGTTGGGACCGTTACTGCCACAATCACCGGCTTTAGTGTAAGGAGAAGGAAACGAAAATAAACCCCAACAACATCGTTCATCCAGATATTGATCACAAAGACAAAGTCATAGTTGCTCACAGCGAAAATCTCAGTAGTTTGCCCGAAGAGGAAGGGCATCAACCCAGCTACCAGGGGATATTGACAGCCCACACACCACCACGAATAAGATACTTTTCCAGTTTTTTAGGCACGGGCAAGCGCCAAGGGCCAGAGCTAGCAACAACGCATCCCAGGTAGTCTAATGCAGTCTTTATATAACCAGTACCAAATTCTAATAGGCTGTCATTCTAAATACCAGGGAGGGAACATTATCCACTCGGCCACACATGCAATTCTATAACAGGCCTGTTTAATGGTACAAATTGCTCTGTGGTCAGGAAAGGTGCTTAAATCATTGAGCAATCTTTTTAAAGACAAGTTTACCATTCGCACACAGCAAAAAAGCCAGTGTACATTTAACTCAATCCGAGTCAAATTTAACACTCTAGAAATGTATATATGACTCCCCCCATTTTGGAGTTAATGAAAGTGTTGAAAGTGTTAAATATGTACACTAATTTTAGAGTATACTTATACACAGAGAGAGTTTATTTGTATATCCAACGGCAGTGTATGTATAACCCTTTAAAGTGTTATCTTCTCCCACTAGTGTTAAAATGTACACCCTCCTAAAGTTAATTATAAGCAATTAGTATATTCAATATTACTTTTCTCTTAACTATTTTTGTGTGATACAAAATAGATATATATATACAGATTTCTTTATTTAATTCTTTTTTATTTCAGACATTTTAAATGCTTTATGAAATAGTTGGGATAATTTCAAAAATAGAAATGTACATAATATACATTGAATATGTATTTTAAAACTCATTACAATTCTGAACACATGAAAAAACGAAAACTGAAAACCACAACTTCCCAGTTCAAGCAAATCAGAAAACAGTGCAAGAATATTAACATTATATAAAACTGCAGTCTTAACTGCAATATATAAACTTCAATATATAAACAGAAATTCAGTTTAGTAAACCCATGTCTGTAACTCTTGGCTTTATGCATATGTATTTCTTCTTACATGGGAGGCATAAACATGCCCTCATAAAAGCAACAATACTATTTTTACAGCTGTCAAGTGTGAATTTAATTAGATTAGATTTGTAAATACATTTCACATCCATGAAAACATTATCCCTAACAAATAGTATCAGAGTAAGCTTAAACATCTTCATGCACAAAACAATGCACTGGAACAATATACAAATATGGTTCTTTAAAACCATATGATGCTTGTAAATCAAAAGGTCTAAACAAAAGAATATCCTCTAGTGTTAACAGATCAAAAACATTCTGTTCTTTAACATGGTAAGCATGAAGATTCTCGACAAAACCAACTGTTTCAAAGTCCTTTGTCACTAAAACATTTTGATCATTTATTAGAACAATTTCAAGGATTTTACTGAAAAGTGGTAGGCCGTTCTCTATTTTAGTGTAAACCAGTAGGTCACGATAATATTCAGTTCCAGAATGTCTTAACCATGATGCTACTGTGATGTCACAATCCAAATAATTTGGGTACATTTGAAGAATGATGTCACGGCATGGCAAATCCTCAAACTCTAGAGTTTTCAGTGGTCCATATTCAACATTGCTGTGGGGCAAACTTTCCCAGTGATAAGCAATTGCATACTGATGTTTTAATGCAAGAGACTTTGTGATGTTTTTGAAGTTCTTAACACTGTTTTTTTAAAAAAAAACATGTGTTTAGCCATACATGTACTAATGGACCAATCTTGCGTATGCAACGTGGGTAATATGTAATGATGTTTTGAAATCAAATTCTTGTTTTGATATAGCTCTTTAAAAAGACTATGATGATCTACAATAAGGTGTTTTAGATAGTAAGTCATACCTTCTGTTATTACAGGAGAAAACACTATGTTAATTATCTGCAATAAAAAAGCAGTAAGTGCCAGTGTTTATTTCCCTCATCAACGATGTCTCCAAATATCAAAGGAATATTTCGAATTAAACAGAATGTCTGAATAGCGTTCAGTCCAATACCATTCCCTGCCTGCTCTAGATTTAATCTAGTAGGCCGATTTTTTTCTTTCCAGGAAGCCATAACTGAATGAATAAATTCTGTTACATATGTCTTGTCTTGGTATAATGCCAGAGAAATATTCAAGAAGTAACTTTATCTCACATTGTCCAACACCCTCAAGGATGTCATGCATTATATCTGGAGCGTAATTGTCACAAATATGGAAATATTTTAAGTCATTGAGTAGACAGTGCGTTTAACACCGAAAGATGCAGTGATTGTAGGGTCAGCTAACAAATCCACATAGTGCTGTTCTTGTAAAGCTTTGTTTCGCAATATAACATCACTGAAAACTGACTGTGATGTTTTCTTGTCTACTAAACAGAACCGACAGAAGTAACGGGCACTGAAAGATTCCATGAACCCAAGAAGTGTGTGCATCCCTAAATTATCCCCTGTAACCTAGGCAATTGTGCCATACAAAGGCTCTTTGGAAAAAGGAACTTGGATTCCTGAACTTTCAAGGACCTTTAAATCTTCAACAAGGGGCTGCAAAATTGCATCAAATCCATATTTCTTAACATCTTGTGCAAGGAATAAGGACAGTAAATGAATATTCATTAAACTTGAATTCATTTTTGGTGGAAAGAAGAATTTTGTGGATGCCTTGCTTGGAGCCCAGGGGATTGGCAGATTCAAATTCATCATAAAATAACTGTATCTGAAGTGCATTTTGTTGTTTACTGAACAGTGGGTGGTTTTTATAATAACTTCCATCACAAAAATCTTTATAGACCATGCTACTCTTTCTTGGATTTGACATATTACATATCTTAGAATTCCTAAATATAAGCTGCAATGTGTCCAACAGGGGAAGGTAAATTAATTTGTCAGTTACAGGGACTTGATCATATGTTCGTGTCATTCAATCTGCTATCAAATCTTACCCCTAACTTGATCTCTGTAGGGTCAACAACAGCCCATTTCTCTTTGAAATATTTTTTCCATTTGGTTTCTGTACTCAGTTTTGAGAATGGATTATCAAGGTTAGTAAAACAGTCATCTATTTCGGAACAGCAAATTCATCACATTACTTTTGATATTTCAATGGGTTTCATGAACCAGTTCTTCCATATCCGATACTACAGATGTTACAACACTGGTTGCTACTCCACTATTCTGCAATGTAGCAATAATGGATGCACGATTCCTGAGTTTCAGTAACCTTCCCATTATCATTGGATGACGTCTCGGGTAATTCAACATGATCATTTAAATGAAATGGGGTATTATCTACATCAGTTTGATTTTCAGTCACAATGTGGTCAAGTGAGTCATTTCTATGAAATATTTTCGAAATCCAGCATAGGTCATGAAGCTGCGTTTACAATTGTTCTGTGCACATTTCAAGCTCAATTTTTTCCCAGGATAGTATGCATGAATAAGTTTCAGGTGCCGTATAAAATCATTAACATCTGAATGTACCAATTTGTGGACAAAACAGCAGCTTGGGCAGCTGTAAGACTTTGCCTGACATGGACTGAGTTTTCCATCCAGCACCCAGATATAGAAATCATGGATGTCATTCTTTGCTGCAAGAAGGTGTGGTTGAAAACCTTCAGTCTTCTCAATGTGTTTAGCCAGACTGCAGCAAAACTGAAGCAATAGAAAATAAATTAGAAAACACATAACCCAATTCATGATTCATAGCTCACTAATGTTTCCATGCAAATTTTGTGAAACTGCACAAAATAGTCCATTGCCTCCCTGATGCTTATCTTTGTGGATTTGTTCCTACCACCAGCTGAAGGTGGCAGAAGGTAGGCCAGGAGTAAAATAGTGGACATGTCACTGTCCCATCCTGCAAAAAAGCATGTGGATTAACAGAAGTCATCACATTGCAAGCAGAAGACAAAATATTAACATCTTTACAAGAAACCGCACCATGCCATTCAGAATCCTCGTCTTGTCTGTTACTTTGGGCAGCTGTAAGCAGGCTGTTCAGATGTAAGGTGGAAGTAAGGGTTTTTTCTTCTGCAATGATCTTGGGCTTTAGATAGTGTCATTGTTCAAGAAGTCTTGAAACTGTTTCTGTTCTAAATTTGATGTCAAAATCTTGAAGTACCTGCAAATATTGTGAATCAACATTATAAAATGATCTTAGACACCATGCTTTTTTCACATGAACTAATTTTTCTCTTCACATTATACTAATCTTACTGTATCTTACCAATCCTTTAATGTCGAGAAATCTTGGAAAAACTGACAGCACTGTATTGGACTTGGCTACATCATGAAAAAGCTGCTGCCTGTGTTTGAAAGTTACTTTCATCTTGTCAAAAATCTGGTCTGTGTCTGTGCAATGATTCATGAAAGATATTGCTTCTTTGCATTGGTCACCCTCCAACTGCAGTTCAAAGTGCTTCCAAATGGCTCTGTGAGCTGTTGGCCCTCCACTGCCCTCACTGTCTGATGTCCCACTTGACCTAGAATCCTGTTTGCTCTGATGTTTGCTTTGCCTTGAAATTGTTTTCAGCCGCCAGGATATGTGTTCTTGATTGCTCTTGCCATCATAAAAATGTTCCTTTACATAAAAACAAAATGATTGCGGAGATGATCAATTAAACATTTCAAAAGTCAACGTTGCATTTTAAAAATGGGTATTTTATTACAATGAATACAAATTTTAAGTACTTACATATCCAGTTCTTGAGTATGGTTCCTTCAGTGATGGGAAGTGTTACAATTCCCAAGGCACAACGAATTTTTGTTTCTTTGAATGGGACACGGCTTTGAGAAAAACATAATATTGCAACTTGAATTAACCCACTACAATATGTTAAAACTGTTAAAGATACATTAAAGTTAAAATTGTGCCTTACCCTTCTTTGTCAGTAATGTACGCAACTACAATGTTGACTAAGTGTCACTGAGTTGAGTCTGTAAGATTTCCATGTTCTTTATATTCAGACAAAATCGCAGCTCCACCTGCCTTTTCCTCTAAAATGCCACTGACAAACTATAAGTAAAAAAAAACATCATGAGCTAAAATGTATTTGTAATATAAAATGTATGTAACTGCTAAACTATCCAGCTAGTAAATTATGAATTTTACTTGTTTTGCCTCTAAAGCCTCATTAAACGAGGTCTCTTGGAGCTTGGTCCAGCACTGTCATCAGTCTCGGATGATACGGATAGAGTGTCAGTCTGTGAGCTACATGAAGAATTGAGGACTGGGCATTCTGGAAGTAAAGTAAACAGACACCCGATGTGTAGCAGATGTATACATTTTTAATTAATTAAATGCTAGTTATGAATCGTATAAAGTATGTTTAGTAACACAAAATTAAATTTATAAATAACTCATTTGAATTTAAGTTATAATTTTACACAACAGTGCTGAACAGTTCTGATTCCACTAACCAATAATTTTAAATTTAGCAACAAGACATTTTTTTTCAAACTGAAAATTCTTAAAATGAGGAAAATTTCATGTATTTGTCAAGATTTTCAATGTGTGACTACTTAAAATGCATTTTCCCCTCACATAATGCTGTCCTTTGAAGTAATTTGAATATATCTGTATATGTTGATTTCTTTGTGGAAACAGTGACTTCCTCAACTCCATGTGGGTAAAAAAACAAAAATCAAAGCAAGCATTTTTTTTCATTTATGGGTAAATTATTTCTTCAAAGATTTTCTTCAAAATGTAATCAATGTATATCCTAGACACACTTGCCTGAATCTTGGTTAACATCTCTCCAAAGTATATCATGTGATCTCTCTTCCAGAAGGTCACTAAATACATCCTCATCAAATTTCAACAACCTCCTCACTTGTTTAAAGTTTGCGTGGTTATCTCAGGATTCATTCGGTGACGCAATATTTTTGTTAACGTCTGATGCATAAGCTGCTGTTTTGCTGTGCGCTTCATGTACACGTATCGTTACAGAACTGAATTAAAGATATGTTTCAATCTTTAACTTAACTTTAAGGTATGCTTGATAAGGCGCGTCTTTTAAGGCTAAAGACCGCGGAAAACCGCGACCCACGCATCAATTTAATTTAAAACACTTACAGAACTCCCGTGGCAAGACTTTTAAGATTGATTTAAAGAAATTAAGAATTCTGTTTGATTAAACAAACAGACAGACCGTCATTTACTAACGTCTATAAGATCTTTCACATACCTTTGCAGCCATGCGTTCTTTAACGCATGTGTAATATAGTACTAATGCACTTACAAGATAAAATTTAGTAAAATATAATAACATGCATACATAAATACAGTACATATAATGCAAAATTAGAAATTAATCCACGTGCCAGTTAGCATACTTACCTGTGATGCACGTGGTGCTTACCCAAAAGAGCCGTTAAGGATTGTGGGAAATACACTACTTATAGAGTTAAACGTTTAACACTGAAAAAGAACTCTTTATTTGGATGCAGTTTAACACTTAGGATCAGAATGTAGTCCTGTTTTAACACTGGGCAACACCAAAAAATTTACACCTCAAATTTAACACCAGTAAATTTGCCGTGCACAGAGTGGCAAACCAGTATTTGCTGATGTTCTGTGCATCTCCAGTGGCGTATAGAAATGTATCATTTGCAAAAAAGCAAAGCACTATATATACAGTCTGTGAGAGGCTACCATGTGCGGGATTATGACTGAATGCCTCTAGATCAGAATCCCCCCTAAACGGAACAAATAGGAATCTCTGTGAGATGTTTAGAGGTGTCAGGAGGTCTTGGGGTCCAGGTTTCTCAGTTTCTTTGAATCACCCTGTTAAGCAACCATAGCCTCCAGGAATGGTTGCAATGGTTGCCTATGGTTGTAATTAACAAAGAAAATAAATAGCCAACTACTTAAATAGTGACATGTAAATCACAGCACAACTTACCTGTTTGGGTATCAGCAACAGTGCAGGGGAACAGCTGCTACTTCCGTGCTCTACCCAGGGACAATTGTTCTCGGGCTCGATACAAGACAACTGTGCCTAGTGTGAATGCACCCTAAGTTTGGGTTTGCTGATGAGGTTACAATAAGCAGGAACTGTGTGCAATGGTGGTGATAGTGAGGTCGTTTATTTATTTTATCACAGCTTTCTAATCATCCGTTTGCACCTCCCTCACCTCTATTACAAACATAACATACAAACACATAGGTCTTCTGCAGGTAAAGGAGAGAGCCTACAAATAGTAGGGGCAACTACAAATATTTGCCACACCCCAAAGTCAAAAATTCTCTGTATTCACATCGGATAACTGTTTGGGACTTTTTTGTTTATTTATATGCTTTAATGAGAAACTAAGTGGACAGACAATTTAAACAAACTGCTCATTTACATGAGCCTTACTAGTTCTTTTCACCATAGAGATTTGACCATAGAGACTCACACCATGTGAGTTTACGGAATAATGTTGAACATTGAATGTTGTACTTTCCATTTATGTGAACTGATTTGAGCAGTTTAAGTATTCTTTGCTAAATTATTTCTTTTTGTGTTTTGCATTTACCCGAGCATTTCAGTGCTATGGTGAAAGTTTGAATGGTTTCGATTTAGTGACTTTGAGATAACCTGCAAAAAAGTTCCTGTTTGCACAAACTGGAAGCAAGTTATATTTAGACATATTTAAATAGTTAATTTGTATTTAAGGGAATAGTTATTTAACTAATTATCTAAGCAAATTATCTGAGGACCAAATATCAGAGGATTCAAATTAGTATTAATATTATCATTATGTTTTTTTTTCCACAAATATCGGTACAATTCTTTTCCAATTACTTGTTCTACCTTTTTGGTATCTACAGAAAGAACACTTTCACAGTAACGTTTTCTGAACTCTCTCAGAAGAATGATGATTTTAAATAAATGATTTGTTTGCACTCACATACTAACAATTTCAAGGCTACGATTTCAAGGCTTAGTATATTCAATAAATGCTGAAGGACTTTTTTGGTTCAGTCTGTGACTGAAACTTCCAGACCCTCAACAGAAACCTTTATAACTTTTAAAACATGTAAATGATTGAAACATTTTAGCCACAATCTTAAAAAAGAAAAATGAACAAATTTGAAAAATGAACAAATTTCAAATTTTCACATCAGTCATACATGCCTAACCAGGAGTTGATGCCTAATGCCTAGGTATTGTATCATACAGTTAAGGGAGCTTTTGATGTTGGACTTTTGATGTTGGTTTTGATCTCTGGACTACAAGGTTGCAATAGCCTAAGTAAATATAGCTTTTTGCAACAGATTTGTGCAGAAATTTAAACTTGTTCAATGTCAAGCTAGTCTCAACAAGACTGAATTGAGTGTTCTATCTCCTTGTGAAATAAGTATCTTAGAAACCCAGCCCTCCCTCTCTCTCTACATACTCAATTCTAAAAGGTCAGTATAGCCAATGATACACCTTTGCGTGTGTTTAGCAGGTGCAGGATGCTGTAAGTACAACTGGAATCCAATGAATCCAAGAAGATTAAAAAGATGATATTTCGCTTGTAAATAACACATTGTGAGGAGAGAAAGTGAGATAAAGAAAGAGGGCCTCACACTTTGAGGCTTCATTCTGTATAAATATGTAAAATAAATATGAACAAAACACAGGTGTTAAGTTGCCTGCAAATGAAAACATTTAATGGGATTTCATTTCCGTATCATGCTAGACAAGATAAATGCATTTCTTTTTACGTAGTTAATCCAGTGCATGCTAAACTATCTAATGTCTATTTTCTCAGACTCTTTACACAGATTTTTTGTTTGTTTTCCCATAAACATTTTATACCATAAACAGTTTCATTACTGCCAACTAAAACACACAAATCTCCACAACGTCTACACATGCTTAAACTTAAACACAATGCTTCCCTTAAAAGCCTGTGCTGTGTCACAAAATTGGGCCCAGTGCACAAGCCTGTACAGGTAATGAAAGGTGACAACCCTGCTATTATTACTGTGAGTCTCTGACCATGAAGATAGCCTTAGTGGGTTTAGGTGTGGTCTGCTGAATGCAAAAGTTTTTCTCACTCACCACATATCGTGTAAAATAATGTTCATGTTCATAAGTCTGAACACATGGGCCTGCTCTCCATATCCTCATTCTCTCCTCGTGCTTCTTCCCCAGCCTCCTGCCATCCTAAATCCTTTCATTCATCTTTTTTCTCTGCTCTCTCTAATTCCTTGGTTCCTCTAAGGCATTCTCCATGACTACCTGGGGTTCTTAACTGCTCACTCATGAGGAGAGAAGTGCTGGATGTTTACACCTGATAGGCCAAAATCAATACCCTGGGATGGGGTTAGGGCATCCCCATTTACTCCAACCCTCTTCTCCCTTTTCAAAATGGGAACAATTGACCCAAAGCAGGGCACAAATGGGTCTCCCAGCTGGGTGCTGGGCTCATTGAGTAGAGAGGTGCTTGAGCGGTGTGGAGTGCTAGGTAGATGGCCACCTCTAAATGCTCTTCTTCAGGGCCAGAAAGTGCTTGGGTGGAACACTGAAGTGATTCCAGTTAAGGGAGGAGTAGGTGAAGTGATGAAGATGGAAGGGGTAAAATAGGAGGGACCAGAGAAAAAAAAATTGTTGTCTTGATTATACAAGAGCTACTCAAGAGATGAACAAGTGAGTTAAAGGTAAGGAAGGGCCTGGGAGGAACATATAAACTCTTATGGCTTCAGAGAAATCTCAATGAGTAATGTTTAACTTCTCTGACAGAAGATAGTATGGGGAGAAGAAATGCTCTTATTTTAACTACAATGTGTAGAAAACTATGATCTGATCTGAAAATATCACCACCTGTAAAATATGGTTGTTCTGTCCATCAGCCTCTAAAATAAGATTAGATGTAAAATAAGAAGTCGTAGCTACTGAGGAAATGTGTGTTTTTAGTCCAGACTACAAGGTGGATAAATGCAAACTACTGCATACCTAAATACATTAGATTAGATTCAACTTTATTGTTGTTATGCAAGTAAGTACAGAGCTAATGAAATGCAGTTAGCATCTAACCAGAAGAGCAGGTATATAGTGATTTATATATAGGGATAAGTGAAGGGTTGAAAATATACAATATTTACAGAAAATGTGCATAATATGAGCAGGGGCTGCACATATAAGGATATGAGTGAGGTAGGATAAACAACAGCAATACAAATACAGATGGTTATATGTGCAAAAACGTTGTGTATGAGTAGTGCAAATAGTATGAATGTTGAACAATTACATATAGTACTCTCTGAACAAATACATATAGTACTCTCTGCCACACACACACACATACAACTCTGTGAACTGTGAAGCTGTCCTTCCTTCTCTCTACATTACAGCTTACTACGTAAGCTGACAACATTCTCTAATCCAAAGGGTGTCATAGGTTCTTTTCTTTGTGAATGCAAAACATACAGGGTTCTGAACTTTTGACCATGGTTGAAGAGAGAAAGTGAGAGAGGAAAAAAAATCGAAGTGCCCCTTCACAATATGTGAAACAGAGTATGTGAAACAGGGTTTGGGTTAAAACAGTTCATGCCTTTCAACACTCTCAACAGTTCAACACTCAAATGATTCCATGAGTTCTTTAAGAAGCAATGTTCTGGCAACAGGTTGCTCCAAGGCCAAACTGCAATACATGTCAGGGTCCTGGCTTCTTTGTCTTGTTTTTTTTTTCTAAATTCTCTTGCCAGGATCCTGACAGCCCTTGTTTTTTGTGTCAGGGCATGATATTTGTATCCTGACTCTATTGTAGTCCTGGTTCTTGTATTTTAGAGTCAGGATCTAAACTCTGTGTCTTTTGTGCTCTGTGTTGCTTGTCTTTGTGTGAAAGCACATGGTCATTGTTTGTTTACTGTGTGCCATGTGCTCTCCTGTCTTGAGTCTTGACCCACCCTCTTCTTTCCTTATTAATTATCCCATCATTAGTTCATGCCCCTTACCTGCCTGCCCTCATTACCTGCTTTTATGGTTCCCTTATTTAATGCCCTTGTTTCTGCTGTCTTGTGTACATATAAACATATATACATATATATGGGTATATGTATATGTATGCATGTATGTAATCTAGTCTTGTTTTGGTTCATGTTCTTCCCCCTTTAGGGAATTTTTGTTTAATAACATACTTTTTTGTGAAAAGTTGTTCTGGATTCCTCCCTCATGGTTCATGACAATACCTGCTGTTCAAGACACAAGGAATAGTGCTGTGGTAAAAAAGCTATGAACACTACCGGTCAAGGGATTGGACACACCTAATGATCCTTTATTCACATTGTAACATGTTTAGATGACATTTTACAAGTTATGCTTTACAAGTCAAATAACACAAATGGAACTATTATATTGTTACCAAGAAGAACAAGTTTTAAAAAAATCTAAGCATACTATATACATATGCTTTACACATACTTTACACATTTAAGTACATTTCTGTATACCATATAAGCAATTTTAATTCTCTCTCCATTAACAATTCCTAAAATGTTAACAATAACAATGTTATTCAATGCAGTGATTATACATTGTAACTAGTTGAACATGTTTAATGTAATAATTCTTACTATATAATAGATTTTAGCACCAATGATTAATTAATTAATATTAAATACAAGAGGGCTAAAGACATGCTTTGAGACCGAGCATGTGATTGTTTCAAAGTCAAAGGCCTCTGCTAGCTCAACACCTCTATGTGTCTTGTTTTCACATTAATCAGAGACAATTACAGACCTGTATTGTCAAGGGCAGCAGAGGACAATTGTCTCCCACATGTAAAGCAAACAAGTTTTTGTTCCATACGCTAATCTTATTGTTTAATGCCTACTCATACAGCGGCCTGGAAAATGAGTAAGCTTGGGATTTGTTGATTCTAAGTCACATGCATAAGGTTGTATGTCTGGTTCCTCCCAGGGAAGAGTGGTAAAGTGGTAACAGCTGGAGTGGTAATGGAAACATATTTTTTTCCTCGCTGGATTTTCCAAAGGAGATAGGAGATTAAATCAGACATCCATAGTAAAAAAGCCAAATCATATAGTAAGCAACTCCATCCTTGTATCTTTCCAAAACTTAGAAACTTAGCATCTATTTCATGTTCTTACAGGTCAAGTGGAATCATGCCAAAATAAATACTTTAAGCATAACAAGTATGTGAGACAGATCATACCATATCCACTAAGTAGTCAACTATTTGACACACCAGTTTCAAGCCAAATAATTTATTTTAAAAAGGACAGGAGAGTATCCTTGATTTCAAAATAAAATCCAAGTTCCCAACACTTGTTGTCCACTTCCCCCTAGTGAAGCAGCTGTATCCTACAGCATCTCATAAATCTGTCTCTATTAAAATTGTTTCTCAAGGTTTTGTAGGAAGGTTAAATGAAAGTTGAGAGTTCACTGCACCACACATGTAGTATGAAAATTAAAACACCAGAATTCTTTGATGCGGCTGAGACAGATATCTTCTCTCTATCTTTTCCAAAATGTTGTTCTATGTTTTTCTACAGCAATTACATGTCCAAACACTTGAAAAAATTACAAGAGTGAGCCTCTAAGGCAGGTTATTTAATAAAACACAGCGGGAGTGAGATTATGGACAGCAGACCTTTGGAAGAATGTTTATTAAGGGGGTGTTGAGGAGCTGTTGAAAGTTTTGAGAGGACAGAGGTGCTGCACAGAGGGCTAAGGGAGTTTGGTGGCTCTAATGAATGTGGGCAAAGCCATAACTTATTTTGGTTGTTATCGGGTCACAACTTCAGTTAGACCTATGTGTCCCAAAGGAAACAGAAACTGTTTAAGCAATAAGGTGAAAATTCTTAGAGACCGGGAGGTGGAGCTCTGTCTGTTAGCAAACATCTCTAGACTTGGAAAAGCCAAATGCACTGCCAAAAGAAGTTGGATGAGTGTGTGTCTCACAATGCTATGTCTAATGTTTCTCAGATAACTTCCTCTATGGTTAATTGGCCCACATTTCCAAAAGAAAATGTATTCAAAGTAGATGCAGATAAGACACAAAATTTCTGTAATGTACATATGTAAATTTGTATTTCAAAGCTGCCATCTTTTCTTATTTTAATTAATTTTAGTCGCCTCTCCATCAGTCAGTGCACAGATATCACATTTAGTTTGTACTTTGTCATATCAGTAGCACTACTTGTTTTACTACAAGTGACAGATGGACCAAAAGTGGCCATTATTTATTTCACCTTAAAATCTGATTTTGAATTTTTCAACTATAATACAATTTTACATTTTCTTGACAAACGTAATCATTTTTTTAATTGTCATTTTTGTTACAGAGGTTTAAAAGAATATTTCAAAGGACCCCCTGTGCCACTTTAAATTGACGGTTAGTTAATTTTTAAAATTTTTAGTAAAGTTAATTTTTTCAAGCCAATATGGCTCCAACTGAGTAGCATAAATGTGACTTCCTATTGTTTATTGGCGAAATGTTGATGTTGACAAATTAAAACTTGCACCCATGGCTCCATTTTTTTAATAATGCAATAATTGCAATATTTTAGATGTCATCCATTATGGATCAAGAGTTTTTGTTTTTTGTTATAAGCACAATACAAGTCAAAGGGAAATAGCCCTTTGTCTAACACGCCATTAATTAGCACAGAAAATTAAATTTTTCATCTCACATGGAGGTGCATTTGTGGCTTCTAAGATCACAGCGCCAACAAACTTGAGCAAACAAAGCTTGTGTAATGTTAATTCTTTGGTGTTTGCTGTGTGCACTGCCATGTAGACCTCATCATTTAACTTATTTAACAAAGGCATATTCTTTTAAGGCCAATCCGCCCTGAGAATAGACATTTAGGATTTGTGTCCATCTATTAATATATTAGCCATTCTGTCATATTTAGCAAAGAAAAGATTCAATTATTTCAAATTATTTTGTCTTAAGTAGCTTGTGAATAATTCTGAGCTTTTACTTTTAAAAGTAAAAGTAATTGCAGTCATTTTTCATGTTTTCATGACGTGAGATGCTGAATAAACAGTGAGGCATGGCACAACAGCTAACCAAACACATTTGTCTGCACGGGTCTGCACAAAAAATATTTTACAATGGCTCCTAAGGCCCAAAAGATACTCTGTGCAAGCATATCAATGCAGAATGTAAGCCTGATTTCATGCAATGTGTCTCAGAATGTGTCAGACTGCAAATCAGTACAACTTTGTGCTGCATTTTCAACATTGTCACAAGGGGTGCTATTGCTAAAATTGGTGTGAAGGATCCAATTCCACAGTTTTTTCCAGTTTATGCAGACTTTGACACAGAATTTCTAACCCTGCCAGAACTGAGTGATTGCAAAGGTAATTTATCGTCAGTCTGTGAACATGTCACACTAAGTGATCAAAGACAATTTTGCCCTATGACAACAAATCTTTTACGATACCAGAAATACTGTAAATTTGTTTCAGACAAACACAGTGTTTAGTTTAGTTTATCTCAGTATTTTTATGGGAACTTTGCTGAATCATAACCATACGGTTCAATAACACAGACTTTAAGGGTAAATTCCCCATTATTGAAGTCCAGTGAAAGCCAATTTAATGAAAACAATTAAAAGTATGTTAACTTTTATAACACTTAAAAAATATTTGAATCATTTATTTTGCATTGTTGCAAAGCAGCTGTAAAGAAAACACACTGAAAAAGAAAGATAAGACAAAGAAACAGATGAGGCAGAAGAGAGAGAGAGAGAGAAAGAAAGAAAGAAAGATAATTAGAGAGAGAGATGGAAGGAGGGAAATGAAAGTACTTATGGAATAAGTTTGTTAAGGTGATGTGTTTACTTTCTGCACCACTCTGCCGTCACCAAATAGAATTACAAAAATAATAACTGTTCATACTTTGAACAGCAATAATTTTGAAATAATTCAAAATTATTTTTATGCACACTCTCCATCTGCAGTTGGCCGGCAAACCAGATTTTACACAGCCCCACAGACTTATGCCATGAGATAACAGCAGGCCAGTCTGGAAGTTCAAGCAAAAAGAGCAATGTTTTGGTAGCACCACAGATTTGCAGTGTTTACACTTTTTAGGCGACTCAACCTTTGAGTTTGCTGTAAATAATTAAGAGAATATAGGACAAAGTATGATTTTAACATCATAAATTAAACTTTAACACAAACATATACAACCCCAAATCAGAAAAAGTTGGGACAGTATGGAAAACACAAAAAAAAAGAAAGTAGTGATTTCTGAATTTACTTTGACTTGTATTTCATTGCTGACAATACAACAGCACATTATTCAATGTGTTCCTCATGATTTTTATTGTTTTTTCTTCAAAAAAACCCCAAAATTCCTATTTTGGTTCTTGCAACACATTTAAAAAAAAGTTGGAACAGGAGCAATTTAGGGCTAGTAATCAGGTAAATTGGTTAAATAATGATGTGATTTGAAACAGGTGATGTCAACAGGTGATTGTAATTATGATTTGGTACAAAAGCAGCATCCAAGAAAGGTCTAGTCCTTTAGGAGCAAAGATGGGCAGAGGATCACCAGTTTGTCAACAAATATGTGAGAAAATTATTGAAATGTTTAAAAACAATGTTCCTCAAAGAAAGATAGGAAGGCATTTGCTTATTTCACCTTCAACAGTGCATAACCTAATTAAAAGATTCAAGGAATGTGGAGGAATTTTAGTGCGTAAAGGACAAGGGCGCAAGCCTAAGCTGAACAACCGTGCTCTCCGATCCCTCAGGCGGCACTGCATCAAGAATCGTCATTCATCTATAAGCAATATCACCACATGGGCTCAGGACTACTTTGGCAAACCTTTGTCAAGTACCACAATACGTAGTTACATCCACAAATGCCAGTTAAAACTGTACTGTGCCAAAAGGAAACCCTATGTTAACAGTGTCCAGAAGTGCCATCGACTTCTCTGGGCTCGGAGGCATCTGGGATGGACCATCACACAGTGGAAACGTGTACTGTGGTCAGATGAATCAGTATTTCAGGTATTTTTTTGGGAGAAATGGATGCCGTGTGCTCCGGACCAAAGAAAAAAGGATCATCCAGACTTACCAGCAACAAGTCTAAAAGCCAGGGTCTGTCATGGTATGGGGTTGTGTCAGGGCCTCTGTGATGGCACCATTAATGCTGAAATGTACATAGAGATTTTGGAGCACAATATGCTGCCTTCAAGAAGACATCTTTTCCAGGGACGTCCATGCATATTTCAACAAGATAATGCAAAATCACGTTCTGCACACATTACAAAGTCCTGGCTGCGGAGGAAGAGGGTACAGGTACTTGACTGGCCTGCCTGCAGTCCCAACCTGTCTCTGCAGTCCCAACAAGTCTTAAGGTGGGCAACAGTACGGGGTCTTCGTTGTCGCAAAATAAGACTTGTTTGCAGCAAGAATGGGACAAAATTATACCTGAAACACTTCTTCACTTGGTGTCTTCAGTCCCTAAACGTCTTTTAGGTGTTGTGAACAGTAATGGCAACATTACAAAGTGGTAAATGCTTTACTGTTCCAACTTTTTTTGAAATGTGTTGCAAGAACCAAAATAGGAATTGTTTTTGAAGAAAAACAATAAAAATCATGAGGAACACATTAAATGTGCTGTTGTATTGTCTGCAATGAAATACAAGTTAAAGTAAATTTAGAAATCACTACTTTTTTTCTGATTTGGGGTTGTACAAACAAATGCATTGGCTGAACCATTCGTTTCACAATACACACTTAAAGGGGAATGCCACCAAAAAATGAAAATTGGCCCAAAAATTACTCAACCTCAAGGCTTCCTAAGTGTATATGACTTTCTTCTTTAAGGGGAACAGAAGCAGAATTATATAAATTATCTAGGCTCTTCCCAGTTGTAAAATGGCAGTGAATGGTGCCAGAAATTTGAAAACTCCAAAAAGCGCACCCCTCAATCATAAAAGTAAGATTATCCTACCTGTGTTAGATCGAAGAGAGTTGGACATTGTGCCTTTGGGAATAACTATAATTAAAGTATGTGTGTTTAAACTTCATTAGCAGGTGGGTGTTTGCCTCAGCAGAGTGGACACAATTCCAGCATCCTTAATTGAAAGATAATTCATCATTGCCTCCAATCTGCTCCCAGATTTTTTTTTTTTTTTGTTATCTGAGGGGTTGTGCCACTCAATAACATCATTAAGGTGCTTTCAAGGAAGTCCAATAGGAAATCTCAACTTTTGGCCAAGTAACAGAGATATTAAAGTATGTAAGGTAAAGGAAAGATAAAGTTAGAAACACTGAAAGAGCAAAAGATACAAAGAAAGAAAGACACCTACTGATCAATTTACACATGAATTTAGCATGCAATTATCTAAAATGGTGGGGAAACACACGCATACACAGTCTGACATAAATCTTAAAGAGCTAGGGGGATATTAAATATGCATGAGCTGAAACAGTTATGACACTGCCTCCACATTAATATTCTTGTCACTGGAGGTCTGGAGTCACTCTAAAACAGGGGTAAAAGAATCTGATTTATAATTAAAGATGAACAAGCCTGTGAACCCTAGCAAGGGAGAGTACAGAGCAGAAGAGAAACTGTTCACCATTGTTTAAATAAACCAACACATGAACAGAGACAAGAAAGATATGAACATACCATGTACCATGGTATCACCATCACTGTACTATGGCACCTTCACAATACTTAAAAAAAAAAATTTTAAAGTTGAAATACATTGCAAACACTACTACAAAATGCTTATTGACTTCAACAACTTATTAAGCACACACAAAACAGCTGCACCAGGCATTTAATATGCATCTTGAAGCTTGTATTCCAGGTAAATTAAATCACTAACAATCTCAGAAAAAGTATTCAGAAAGTAAGTATTAGGGAAATAGATCGGGTTACGAAACTGTAACCCTGTTTCCTGAAAAAGCAGGAATGAGATGCTGTGTTTCATAACGCTAATAAGAACATTCTTTGTTCGACTGGTTGTGAAGCTTGTACCAAACACGCCAAGAAATAACCTTTGGCAGTGATGTAATCGGAATCATGGAGGTTATACATTGACGTGAAACATATGTCTTCAGGTTATAATTTTGTCTTATAACTAGTTATAACCAGTAACCGAGATGAGAATGCCAATGCCTTCACATTGGAAATGTCTGGACCCCTCAATATTGTTCAAGTTCAAGTTTAAGTTCAATTTATTTATATAGCGCTTTTCACAGTGGCACACTTACAAAGCAGCTGTACAAATGAAAATATCCAAGAGTATAAGTGAAACTGACATTGAAAATGAAAGAGAAGGAGGAGAGAAAACTAGGAAAAGAAAAGAACGAATATTCAAAATTGATAAAATTAACAAACAACGAATATAACACAATGTACAGAGCAAATGTTCTAAGCTAATATCAGCAGTCTCCCCATAAGCAAGCCAACAGGGCAACATTATGCTTCTGCCAATTGTGTGGTGTGTGCAAAAGCAGAGATTTCAGACATGGCCTTGGAATGTTAACTCAAAGACATGTGAGCCCAGAGTAGCATAGACATCCAAACTGTAAAACCTGATAAATGTGTTCAGCGTGGACTGGAGTGCCACATCACATACTTTTTGCAAGAGGGCATCTCTTGACAAAGTCCTGGAGGATGCTACTCCCCTAGTAGAATGAGCCCTTACTCCTAGAGGTAAAGCTTGACTGCATACCTCATAGGCAAGGGCAATGGCATCCCTAACCCAATGCAACATATTTTGCTTACTGGCAGCCACCACTCGGCTGCCCCCATAGCAAACAAAAAGTTACTCCAATTTGCAGCACTTGCTAGTGTGGTGGACGGAAGTCTGAAAGGCACAAACTGGAAACAGTACATGGGACCTTTCCTGCTCCTTTGTCATGAATGGTGGAGGACAGAAGGCCTAGAGAAGCAGCCACCATGAGATCCAAAACATTTGAAAATGCTGGAAAGTAATTTTGTGACCTAGCCTGATTCTTTAGGGTGCTTTAAATGGACTTAAGTCCCATATGAACCCTAGATATGTTGCCCTCTGGGCAGGAGAGAAAACAATTTTATTGCCATTGAGTCTCAACCCCAGAGATTCAACATGAACAAGGACAACATTCCAATGTTGAAGGACAAGCTCCTGGACTGGTCCAGAATCAAACAGTCATCAATGTAATTTAGAATGCGGATTCCTTGAAGTCGCAACCGAGCCAGAGCTGCATACTACATTTCCTGTATGTTTGGGGTGACAAGGCTAGGCCCAGCGTCTCTTCTACCTGGGGCATCATCTTATAACAATGTGCCCATGCACCCACCATAGTAGAGTAATTCGACGTAGAGGGCACAAAGACATAAATAATAAGGCTTCCCCCATTAACATTAGCTTTGAGAGTTTAGATATGTCTTGCTTTTGTGGAGAGGTCACAGGTTGATTTAAAACTGGTCTGATTTTATGACAAATGTCAGGCACTGAGGAACGTTACAAATAGAGATGGTAACAGAAGCATAATTTTACTATTTGCAGCTATAACATTGATGTAACTAGGCAGGTAACAAAAATATACAATCTATCTAAGCTAGAGGTATATAATATATAATAGAATTAATATAGCAACAAATTACATTTACCAGTTTAGACACCAAGGAGTAATGAGAAAAGAAAGTGGTGAGAAAAGAGATTCAGAGCAAGGCTAAGCAGAGGCACAAACGCAAACCACAGCAAAGCAGACAGAAACTGCAGAGGAACCAGAAACAATCCAGATTAGTGAGGGAGTCACACAATCAGACCCAACAGTGTTAAATCAATATGCAATTAAAATCATTATTAAAAACTCTCAATTTTTAACCAGAAAAGTTACATATTTCAGCTTTATCGTGCCAGAGGAGAACTGGCCCTCCTGGCTGAGCCTGGTTTCTCCCAAGATTTTTTTCTCTATCTACACATCATTGGAGTTTTGGTTTATTGCCACTGTTGAGCTGTCAGCTTGCTTACTGGGAGACTGCTGACATTAAACTTGGCTTAGGGTTTTGTAAATTGTTAAAATTGCTGTTAATATAATGACCTAACTACAGTCTACATGCCATTCTTTTTTTATTATGCAATTTTCATATATTTTTATGGTATTATTGCAAATTCCTTATATTATTGCAAATTCCTTTTGCAATTATTACATATATTATACTCATGTTCTATTAAATGTTATCTTTTCTCTAAGGGCCATCTCCATGTAAGCCAGAATGACTTATCTTTCTTCATATTATCTGTCATCCATCATTTTAATTGACTAAGTGTCACATAGTCTCAGAAAAAGTACTTACAGTTTTGGGAGGCTGTCTGGAAACTACTGAGATGGATATGAGCCTTCACATACCCATCACATGCAATCACAGGTATTCTTGATGCACCTCCATTCCTTCCAATGGTTCAAATGTGTTGTAGTTATCATCAGTTCAGCCAACTTTATATTTCTAAACAGATTACATTCTTAGTATCACTAATTAGTTTTACTAATATACATTTAATAATAAACAATAAAATATGCAATAATGTATTAATGTATTCTGTGCTATACATATTTCATAATTTTGCTGTTTTCTGTGTTTTCATTATATAATAAACCTGCTTTGAAACAATGCAACATTGTAAAAAAATCACTATATAAATACATTTGAATTAAAATTTGAATGACTGCCCACTTTCTCCCTCATACAAATAACAACATACTGTGTCCACTCTCTCTCGTAGAAGTCCCTGCTCCTAAATGGTGGTCTATTTATGTGGCACGCTATAACTGATAACCTGATGAGATAACAGTCCCAACTCTATATTGTGGTCTGCCTTGTATGAAGTGCAACATGTTTTGCCTGCTTACTCAGAGTAGCAACCTGTTTTAAATGGCAGTCTGCTTGAGTGGTTCACTATAACCTCTCATTTAACAAGATAACAGCCCCCATTCAAAATACAATAGCAGCCCCCCCTTCATTGGTTGTCTGCATATGAACTGTGGGGTACTATCACCTCTTCTTTAACAAGACGACAGTTTCCGCTCAGAGTGGTTGTCTACCTCGTACAAAGCATCTTTTTTATTTGCTCCACCCACATGCTCTCTATAGCAGTCTAATTGCTTTGTTAAGCACTGTGCACTTCGGCAGCTGTTTCATGAAGTGCAGTGTAACCGATCCTGCCAAAGCTCATCCAGAATGTGATTTGACTTGATGATTGCTACTGTTTAGCCCATTCAGAGTCGGATTCAAACTGCTCTTGGTGACCATGAGTTGGTGTTCTAATCAGGCTGGAACCAGCCTCTGGTAGCTATTACAAATCAAGTAGTGGGATTACTCTGTACAGCTTTCACACTAGCTGACCTATGTTATAACAGCTGCCCCCCTACCTCAGTGTGGTGGTCTGCTTGGTTAAGCACAGTGTGCTTTGGCTGGTTTATCATGCTATGCAGCAGCCCTCAGCGTCGGACAAACTTACTCCTCAGTACAGTTGTTTCACTGTGATAAACTTGGTGCAGCCCTCCCTCACATTCCGTTCTAAGTTCTAAATAAGACATAAAGATGTGTGTTTCTATATTTAGATAGCCCCTCATATTAAGTGCTTCCTGGTATTGCATTTGGATGGTTACATACTTCTTTTTGGTCTGACACTGGGTGCGTAAGGAGGCTGTCCCTTCTACGTACTGTGGTGTGGACATGCTCTTGAGGGACAAATTCCCCTAAGAGAATGGAAACTGAGTTTAGAAAAGTGGCTGATATGGCTCCGCAGTCTTACGTTGTGAAGCCTGCATATATACAGTAATTGGTTCATAGGGTCCCCTGGTACCAAATTTCTTACTACACCATACTAAGAACACACTCATTCAGGCACTGGGCCAATATACGAGGCACCTGTATGCTCTCGAATGGGCAATCTTTGTCACATGATGTGGATTGACAGTTGTGACATAGCGTATTCCTGTCTCAGCCGTTGTGGCTTTGGCAGCAGCATTAGATGGCATTGCCCTGTCTACACTGAAGGTTTATTTTGCTTTATTGCAGCCCTTTCACCTCCATACTAATGAGTGTTGGGGTGGCAGACTCAATTGATAATTAGATTTCTGAGGGCAAGGTACGTTTTCAATATAGAGTGAACCATACTCGAAAGGCAATGTCTCCGGTTACTATCATAACCTCAGTTCCCTTAAAGGCGGGAATGAGACACTGCAAGCCAGATGTTATTCTTCATTTTTGTAATAGCTGTTGAACACATTATAGCCATATTACAGCCACACTAGTATACAATACATTCTGTCAAAAGTCAGTCATATAAAATGTAGCCCCTATCTTTCGACCAATTACACAAGGTAAAAGTTTATGATAAGGACCTGGGTTCTTTTTCTAAATGATCCTTTTAATCCTGTCTCCTAACACAGTTGAACTCCTTTTGAATCACAAAATACAATTTTGTTATTATTGTGTTAAAATAATCAACAATACATGAAATTTAAACTTTTACAAAATGTATTGGAATTGTATATATATATGTGTGTGTGTGTGTGTGTGGAGCGGTGTATTTGTGATTTAAATGTTAATACATAAAACCAAAACGATAAAGAAAAAACTGTTATATCCTGTCTTTTACTGAACTGTTTCATAATTTCAGCCAAAAACTCTTCATAATTTTCACAGTTCACAGTAGAAATAAAGAAAAAACAATCATTATGTGTTATGTAACTATCTCAAGTTAACACAAAAAACACATAAGGGCAAGGAAACCCCAAATACTTCAGTACAACATCTTACTATGTACTTTCAAATAACGAAAACAAAGTAAACAAAAACGTCTAACTATTAATTTTGCCTCTACACTGATTAAACTCAGTTAAACCAAAGAGTTGTAAGCTTAGTGTAGAACCGCAGAATATTTTAAAATGTCATAGCGTATGTAACTGCAACATCACAGGCATGTAAGGCACAGTCATAACAATTAAATTACCAATTCACAACATCGCCTTTACATTCTTTTAACATTGCCAGGAAACCGTCTGGTTATGTAATATATTCGTCCTATTTTGGTAATTACATGGCTAACTGGAAAAGTAAATAGAACGTGTCAACGTAATTGAATTACCATTAAATTAGTTTACAACTTGTTCTTGTAACCAAATTTGCTAATTAAATATGTTTGTTTAAAACTTTTCCAATAACAAAACTGGACAATCAAAACAGATTTAGCACTATGTATGCTGCTCTTTTAATGTTGTATTGTATGGGAAAGAGCCTGCATAACAGCGTGAGCCTCCCAAGTTTTCACGCAGAGCGCACAGGGCAGAATAGCTTCTGACAGGACTCAGCATTGCTCCGAAGTTGGATTCTTTAATTTCACAACAACTTATATCAATGTCTTAATACTTCCCAACAAATTAACAGAATGTAGGAAAAATAGACACATAAAGTCTGTCTGTATATGTTCTGTGTAAATGTGCATTTTAACAGTGGTGTCAAGCAATGGTGTCAAGCTTGAAAATAAATTGACTGAATACATTTCAGTTTTAGTCTCCTCATTTACATTTTCATTTAGTTTGGGGCAATAAAAGGACATACATTGTTAGACTACTGCATATTTTCAACAAATTGAAAATACAAAGTAAATATCTACCACAGCACAATGTTGTCACAATGTCGGGATTACTACCATGCAATGTCACATAGTTATGTCATGGTGACCAATCCGGGACTTTCACTTTTCTGGTTGCAACAACGTAATTAGTTGCCACAACAAAAGTCTGGTCATCAGAATACGTCGCCATTACTTAACAGTTACGTGTTTGGGTTAGCTGGACTGTGGTGCACTTAATTTTCTTAATTTCATGAAGTTAAGAGGTGATGATCTTCAACTTGTCCGTCCTGTGAAAATCAGAGCAATCGTCCATCAATCTGCTGGGTTTAAGCATATTACCATTTCAGTTTCACAATATTGTGCAATGTACATCAATCAACAGCCTCAAAATTGACAGCAAAATGCTTCCTAAGCGTAGCAATATGAGCAGTTCTCCTAATTACTAAGAAGCAATCCCTCATCTTTAAAACACTTGAGTTTTTACTATGATAAAGAATGTGCCGGTCTTCTACTATATCTTCTTCGTCTCTCTTTTTTTCCAAAACTTCTCCAATAATCCCCAAAGTCCCAAGTTTGGAGAATATGCTTGCTTGCAGTGGCAAAACTTGGTCTAGAATTTCAACAACAATGTTAACATGTTTAAACATGATGTTAGCATGAATTAGCCTAATTCTAACATGACGTACAAATATGTTAGCATGAATTAACATTATGCTAACATTTTTAACATGATTTAGAATGACACTAGCATGGTTTAGCATGGATATATATATATATATATATATATATATATATATATATATATATATATATATATATATACTAAACTATGGCTTATTTGTGATGTTATGAGGTTGTTAGAGATAATATATATACATAAGAATAGATTCTTTTTTTTGATGTGTAAATATCTGAAATACTGAAGACCTCTCTATCCAGTGTCAAAGCAACTTTCTGTGAGGACAGAGTTAGACAGATTTCTTTCTCTTTCTAAGTTGGTTAGCTTCCTTTTGGAGGACATACATTGGATAACTGACTTTAATAATAATAAAAAACTCAGGAATATAATGGTTATGATAGGGAACAATCACTTTGTGTTGACAACTGGGTCTGTAAATGCTGTTATCCTCATTAGTGGCTTATAGTTTAATAGTCAACTAGTCAAACTCACTAAATTACTAAATGATAAGGTGACCATTGAGACTCCTTTAGTGCCACTTCTACATTATGTACAGAGTAGAAGTTTATTATTTAAAACTAGAATTAGAATGCCACATTTTAGGCTAGCTAGAGGTGTTTTTAACCTTGTTCAATAATACAGCCAGCTCTTGCAACAAGGTGCTGAGGTGTTTACATAGACAGCAAAAATATATCTACTGTCCCACTTGGCCTCCGAAAGTTCTCGTTTTGCTGTTTATGTTAATTTTGTGACTCACAGTTCTTGCCCATGTTCGCAAGCTGAATACTTGAACTGAATGGCCAAATGTCACGGCAGTACAATGACAGGAGAGGACTTGTCAGCCACCTTGTATCAGGACATGACAGCTGCACAGGAAGATAATAAGATTAATTTCAGAGTTTCAGAGCAATAAAGGACAATATTGCTTTTCCAAGCTGTTTTCCCACTATTTCTCTCAGAGGGTTGGAACAGTGAGAGCAGAGGGGGTGAAGTTTCATCCACAGGAAAGATACCACAAGGACAGGCTATTTTGACTTAAATTACTGGCAGAGTTGTAGGGATACCGCATCGCTGCTTATGTGGTCGGGCAGCCCTTGATACATCACATAAAAAACATTCAATTTGAGAGAGCTATCTCTCATTTTTTCATCCTTTTTCATTATTGGACAGGAAAAAATAGAATCTGTGTAATTAATTATCGGCTACAAGAGATAAAAGCTCAGATGAGAATTCATAAAGCTAAACATAACTCTCTTGGAATACACGTATGCAGTAGACATGGTCAAGAAACTTACGGCATTTTACAAACCCCACATAATTTACTTAAGAAATACCAGTGTAAGATTCTCACTGCTAGTCATCGCTATGTTCCTATAATGCCAGAATTTAAACATGCGTGCCTTGTGCAGTGCTCTGTCAGTGCACCTGAGAGCAATTCACATTATTGTGGTCTCATGTAGTGACGTCCTGCCAGCATAGTTACAATTGCAATAATGCAGCAGAAATGTATGGAATTCTTGCCTATGGAATTTTCTCACATACATCTACAGCACGTGTGATCTATACTTTAAAACAATCTTTTCCCCTTATGAAAACTAGGAATGTGATAGACCCTGATGATTTTAAAGAAAAAGGAATGAAAGAGATCACTGGCTGGATTGAGACATATGGGAAAACATTATATGTGACAACAGAGTCTATCTGCTGTTTCCAGATCACACACATAGCCGGCATTACCGAACATTACAGATGCCACCCTGGACCAACCTTTTGGATGTGTGATGTCACCACAATGTATAGGAACTGGTGGGTGGTTTCATTATATGCTCCAACAATGTTCTTTGAATGCTGCCCAGAGGCAATGTATTTATCATAGCAGGACAATATTAAACATGGTCTGAGTACTAAAACCTGATGTTAAGTTTTTTTTTTTTTTCAGTTTTGCCTTTTTTAGTGTTTATTAAATTTGTGAAGGATAAAAATGATTCTATGAATACTGGATGCAGCATGTCAAAAACGAGCCAGGGCCTTCATGAAGCAGCACCCTGTAATTGACACAGTTAGGAGGCAAAACAAAAGTCTATTCAAGGCCAAATCCTCTTATAGACTCAACCAACCCCCCGTTAAAATGAATAAAGGAAAAAAAAAAGAATATGAAAGAGGAGAAGTGTAGGAGAAGATCTAGCTGAATGGCCTGCAGCCATTAAATAAGTGCCTGATAGTTGACTGGCAGTTAGGTTTAGTCCTTTTCATTTATTGGCGTCAACAATTTTCCACTCTGTTTAGTTTTGACATTTTTTTTTGACATTCTCTGTACAGTTTTATGCATTATATTTTACTTGTGTAAAACAGAGTTTTTACATCACTGTTCTTTTCGAAAAGGAAATCTGAACTCTTGTCCATCGAAAGCAACTAGTTGTTCTTAGGTGTATTAAACTTGGCATGCAATTACAAATGACAAAATGACTCATCGGCATACTGCAAAATAGAGCTTAAAACTACCTTAAAACCTCCATAATTGACTAGCATGAATTCATGCTTGTCACATCACCTGAAGATGTGTGACTTGCTTGCCTGCAGCTCAGTGCAGCTGTTATTGTTCCTTAACAGCCCATAAATCCACATTGAGATGTTTGCTAAAAGCGGAATCTGGGTCAAAGGTCACCCTTGCTACCCTTTAGCTCCCTCTCGCCAGATGGCATCTCAAACTTTCCCAGGCTGTCATGGAGCAGCCAATGGCTGTCCCACCACTTCGGCTCCTGGGTGCTCTGGTTCCTCTGTGCTCTGCAGTGTAAAGTGAGTCAAGCTTGAGTCAGGCTGGTTCAATTCCAGCGCTGGCAGGTAGCAACTGAAGTGCCCTTGAGCAAGGCACCTAACCCCAAATTGCTCCCCGGACGTAGTAATGTGCTGCCCACTGCTCTGGGTGTGTGTGTTCATGGCTTGCAGTGTGTGTTCACTTCTCACCAGTGATGGGTTAAATGCAGAGGTCACTTTCACTGGGGAATATGACTGTGTAAACAGGAAGAGAAACTCAACTACAATACATGGCATTTCAGAGTCATAATTATTTTAAGACCTTATATTAGTTATATGAGAAAATATGGTATCATTCATTGTATTGTACTTTTTGGAAAAACAGTTAGTAGATTTTATTGCAATAAAGCGTTATTCATTGTGAAAATAAAGACCTGATCTATGCAAATTGCCATATAAAGGTTTTTATGCCTTACTTTTTGTAAACTTTGAACTTTGAACCATAAAGATAAACTGTAGATATTTACCAACTATAATAAATATGTGCCTATTTTAGTGAAGTGTCATGCAAATAAATTAACCTAAAATATGTAATGCTCCAGCACATGTCGAGAACAACACAGTGAAGTCACTCCTTTTTATTCTCCTAAGTTTTTCTCCTAAGTTTGTTTGGCTGATTTCAGTCATGGAAGTATTGTATGTTCTTAAAGTATAAATGTATTAATTAAAGTACATATTAAGACACAAAAAGACTGACACATATCAGGAAACTCTGTTACCATCTATGATTGTGTATAGTGCTGCCTTGTGCTCATCTCATTTGATGCATCCTGTGCTAAAGAACTCGGCATTAAAGCTTGCTGTAATGAGGTATTTTCTCCTTAAAATTAACTCATTTGCAAAGCAGCTTTTCCTGTTTTAATGTCAAGACAAACTTTTTTGCATTTATGTCATGTCATTTCAATAGGACGGGTAATAGTCTGAATCAACTACTCTAGGCGAAGCCTCTTATGCTTACTTAAAGATTTGGTAAGGATGAGCTCAGCCCAGGTATGAAAGTCCACACCTCATGCTTGTAAATGTAAATAATGTAAGGATTCACAGGTTGTAAATAAGTAAAGGGGGCCTGTTCCCTTTTGAGAGAACTCAGCACTGCATTGTATGATGACAGGGAACGCCTTTAGCATGATGGTGGTTATCAGGTTCCTCAGTTGTGATTTTTGACTGAAAAACAAAAGCTGTGATTGATGACTTATGTTTTCAGAATGAAAACAATCTGAGGGTCACACACATAAATATAGCTCTAACATTTAAACAAAACTGGCCTTGCTGTTTTGTAAAATTCATTCTTAAGTCCTGAGGTCAAGGTTGTAGACACATACTCTAAACAAAATGCAGATATGAACTCAACACCACATCATGCTAGCATATTTCCCAGACTCTTTGTTGTGTGACGTTTATTCATACACGGACAGCAGCTCACAGAAAAACATTTATTCGTCTGATAGTAAAGAGCAGAATCTTAATTGCTGTTTCTCTCTCTCCCATGAGATTAAGTTACAAAAAGGGCATTACCGCAAAAGAAAACATGGACATGAGAAAACAGAATTGAAAACATAACTGATAGAAAAGAAATAAGCAGAATTGTTGTTTTTCTCTATATACTGCATCACCATGTGTTCTCACTTCAACAAGTTTCCATAAAGCGAAGAAATGACTCAGAAAGTGTAAAATAATGGAAATAATCAAGGTAAGTAGAGTATTAAATAGGGATTAAATAAGATTGCTAAGAAATTAAAAGAAACACCTGTCCCCTGAGATTAGGTTACAAAAGGGAAGAGGATGGACAAGACAGAAAGTTAAGTAAGCTTGTTAACACTTATTGCAAAAGCACTCATTTCAATCAGATAATCAGAGGTAATCACACAAGATATATAAAACACTTTTGTGTGAATTCAGTAATATATGTATGTATTAAACAGTCTATTTTTTATACTTGTTACATATGTACCATTTATAAACACTTGGAATGTGTCTGAGGTCTGTTGAAGAATTAGGAGACCCTGAATTTAATCAATAACTTGGCCATGGAAGTGAGATAGAAAAGAGATAAACTGCCCTTTTAAGAAGGTTTCTTTGACCCTTTGGGAAACTCAACAATGTTGTTTGGTTAGACAGCCTACATTTCCATGATAGCCCCAAAAGGGCTTCAATTTATGATAAAGATTATGTTTAGGTTATAGACAATTGTGATTTTCTAAGAAACATTTAGACACCTATGTAAGTAATATTTTGATCTACAGGAGCAAGTGGCTGATAAAGCACATTTATATGTGGGACAAAAAGTGACAGAAAATAAATGTAACAACACAGAAGGATGTAAACAGAAATAGAAAGAAAGCCTAAGCCGCTCTAATAAAGAATGCCTAAGCTAGTTGGTGTTGTGTGAAAAGGCTGTCAGCCTTCGACTATGTGCATTTTAACACATAATAAATCATTCTTCTACCCCATACTGGCCCAACCAGACCTTATTGTCCTGACGGCGACTCCTGGCTTAAGGGAATGCACCAGGGAGGACCTTCTCTCTCAGGGACAAGGCACATTCCAGCACCTGAGGCCAGATCTCTGTAATCTTAATATCTGGGTCTTTGACAGGATGCAGAAGACTTAAGCGATCTGTTTATACTGTCATTGACAGACACCATCACTCAGGTGAGGGCTTCATCAACAAGGCAGCTGTACATACCGAAGTTGGGTCTTTTCACAAACTGGTGTTTTCCCCGTGGGGAAAATCCACAGTGATATGTGCTATTAGTGTTGTGTTGTCCTTCCTGCGAGAGGATGGAGAGATGGGTGTCTCCCTCCACTCTTCAGGTGTGATGTGGCTATGATTTTGGCCAGCCATGACACAATGAATGGCAGGACAGTGGAAAACCATGACCTGGTTATCAGGTTCCTCAGAGACTCCAGGAGATTGACCCCTCCATTCACCTCATTCCCTCCTGGGACCTTTCGGTGGTCCTAACAAGTCTGTGAGGGACCCCATTTGAGCCCCCTGGAGAAGCCGATCTCAGCATCTATCACTCAGTATGGAACTGAAAGGAGTAGTGACCGTGACCGAAAATTGAAACATCAATACATCATAATTTTAATGAATTTAATTCTCATAATTAATAAATAATTGGTGTGCTGTTTGCTGCTGCAGCACATATTGATAAGGAATAAAATAATGGGAAAAATAAATAGAAACATTTATTTTGATGCTGTCATGTGGGAAAGAGTTTTATCACAAGTCGCTTGTGTTCAACTCAAGTCTTAAATCAGCTGTTCACGAGTCATTGTTTTGGAGTCATTGTTTTGGAGACTTAAGTGTGACTGTGACTTCAGTGTCCTGAATATATAAATCCGAATATATATTTATGAATCTTGAATATATGCTTTTGAATATATAAAATTTAAATATTCAGGATTCAGGATTCAAAACCATGTATTGTAAGTATATTTATGATAACAAAAATAATCAAAATTAATATAAGAAATAAGATAAGAAAATTAATATTTAAAATATAATATGAAATATAATGAAAATGAATAAATAAATAAATGATTGAACTAAATTAACATTATTTTTCTCTGGTAATTAACATTATGCAACAAAACATGTTAATTGATTTCACCTTGTATTGAACCCAGAACATTCCTTAAACTGTATTACAATCGTAAAACTGTATTATTAAACTGTATTACAATCTCAACAGTCTTACTCTTAGCAGAGACCTCCTCCGTAACAGAGACATATGGAAAGTGGGAGAGTGGACCAACATACCCAGGATTGAGTTTCTTGAATGGAAGCTTGAGACGAAGATCTCTTGTAGATAACCAGACCCACCAGGTGTGTAAGCAGGGCGGGACGATGGTTCTGGTATACTGGAATACGTAAGTACAGCAAGTTGTAGCTTCGTGTAATTATTGGCCTTACGTAACTGCTCTAGGGTGGCTGGAACCAAGGGAAATGGGTAGCAAAACTTGACTGTAATGTCATTGAGACCTAGATAATCAATACAGGGTCGTACACCACCATCTTTCTGTTTTCATAAAGAAAAACCGGGCTGCTACTGGGGAATTTGATGGTCGAATGAAGCCCTTGGCCAATTCTTCCTTTTCGCATGTCTTCATAGTCTCAGATTCAGGTTGGGACAGCGGAAAGATTCTTCCTTTAGGGAGGACTGCACCAGGAATTAAATCTATAGCACAATCAGTGACTCTGTGTAGAAGGAGTCAGGTGGCTCCTCTCTTGCTAAACGCCTCTCTTAGATCACCATATTCGGTGGGTAACGTTGATTCAGGCTTGACAAACTATTCTTGTGGCTTGTGACAAGGTATGTAGCGAGTAACGTTGGTTAGACAATGTTCAATACAAGTTGAGCTCCATTTCATTATTTGTCCCTCTGACCAGGAGATAACAGAATTGTGTTTACATAACCAAGGTAAACCAAGTATCAATGTGTAATTTGGCCTGCAGTTTAATTTCTTACGTGATGCGACAGCATTTGTTCCGTTTGTTGAATGGTACCTTTGCCGAGTGGACGTCCTTCTATCACCTCCACTGCTAGAAAGGAATTACAAGTAGTTAGGGCAACCTGATGTTGTTGAGCAAATTCATAGGAGATAAAGTTGCCGGAGGCACTGGAATCTATTAGGGCTTGAGTGGAAATAGTCTGGTTAGAGGTAATGAGTTTGACAGATACACTTATAGAAGAAGCTTGAAATGAAGAAACTGAGACAGCATTCACCAACTGTGGTTCTTTTAGTGGTCGTATGGGACAGGAGGACTTGAGGTGACTGGGCTGGCTGCAGTATAGACACAGATGGTGCATTCTTTGACGTTCTCATTCTTCTGATGTTAGACGAGTAAAACCAAGCTGCATGAGTTCATGGTTAGACAAATCTCTGAACGTGTGATGCGGCGTGGAATTTTCTGTGTGACGTGAGCATATCAACTTATCAATCTGAATAGTGAGTTCAATATAGGCAGCAAGGGTGTTACCCTTGTCCCGGCAGGCCAACTCGGACTGGAGTTTTGGATTTGAGTGTATCCTCTATCCAGCTGGTTTGAGCTGAAAGGGTGCGGAAGGTGAGAGCGTACTCTGCAGCTGTTAGTTCTCCCTGTGACAGAGATAGCAGTCATTCGCCAGGACATCTCCCCTCTGTGGGGTGCTCGAAAACCTCTTGGAACTGTTTGAGGAAGGCTTCGAAGGTGGTAAAAAATCAAACCATTCACTCGCCATACAGCAGTAACCCATTCCCTCTCCCAGTGAGTAACGAACTGACGAAGGCTATACGACTTGACTCTGTGGGGTAGAGAGAGGGTTGTTGGTTAATAAACATTGTAGCATTGTAGAAGGAAACCCTTACACTTAGCGAGATTGCCATCAAACTTCTCCAGGAAAGCCATTCGCGGACTGATTGAAGCTGTTGGAGTGGGAGATATGCTAACTGGCATTAGAACAGGTGCCGGTTGAACAGGTGAACAAGTGAGGAACAGTATGCGGCATTGTGGGTAATGTAGTCTGAAACAGAGATAAGTATTAAGGGGACGGTTCCCTCTGGTGGTGCGGAGGAGGTGGAGCAGAGACCTCCTCTGTAACACTTACTAGTTTTAAACCCACTGAAGCCAGAGACTATCAAGCAGATAAGCACTAAGAGTACGCACTAACTTGTGCTTCTTCCTTTACGCCATGAAAAACCCTGTGTTACTAAATATTGATTTAAACGTCTGTGTGTTTTTCAGCACCTCTGTGTCTGGCTCAATAAAAGAGATGAGTTCTCAATACCACCCCTTACATCCAAGTAATTTATGACACGCCTTGTGCCTAGCAAAGTGCAGCAAAAGGCACCTGGTCTAAACCTGAAAAGAGCACCTATATATAGCGTGAAAACAAGGTTACCTTGTAAGATACAGAAAGAAGTGAAACAGCACAGAACTGAGATTTTGATTATGTTGTGCATACACTCTGTCATGTAATAATGTTTTTTGTCCCTTAAACCGCAAAACCATGTATGCTTAATGAAGCAAAAACAGCTCCATGTGAAACCGCTATCTCGATCTTTTGAAGGCAATATTGCTATCATAAAGCATGCTTGCAGTACTAGAAATAAGATTAACACAGGCTAATGCATGTTTGGGAGGTTAACTGCTGTGTTTCTTGACAGCCCAAACGGCGGCTCTATTTAATAAGAGTTTCAGTCTTTTTATGGTTTTTTGTAGGGGATTGCTACACCAATGTGTGCTGAATATGCAGAAAAAGCTGAAAACAAAATCACTCTGCTTATGCAGACAGTAAAAGAGGTGAATGAGTAACGTATGCTATTGGTAGCGGTAGTGCATTTACAGTTCACACAGTCTTACAGTCTTTGTATGCATATGATTATAACAAATATAATATGATTTGTTAGTGTCATCCCTTTAATGCTAAACAGTGCTGTAAAGCAAGATTTTTTTTGCAATAGAAGTTGTTGTTACTCTGCTGGTATTATAATGATTGACATGCAGTCTCTTATAAAAATGAAAAGTCATTTATCCAAGACATCCATAATATTAAATGGGGAGCAAATGAAAACTTTTGCTTAAGTCTGCTCAGATGTTTCTCTCTAGAAAAAGACCCCTAGACCATACTACATGTTCCACATGAGTTCAGAACAGATCTTAATGTGTTAAGCTGTGCTCAGTTTTGTTAATTCTAACATGACATTTATACATTGGCAACAAAGACCTGCCCACATACACAACTAGCCACAGCAGATCCTGAATCCATTGCGCAAGAAAGTACTTCCACATGCAACCCCAAATCAGAAAAAGTTGGGACAGTATGGAAAACACAAAAAAAAGTAGTGATTTCTAAATTTACTTTGACTTGTATTTCATTGCAGACAATACAACAGCACATTATTTAAGGTGTTCCTCATGATTTTGGTTCTTGCAACACATTTCAAAAAAGTTGGAACAGTAAAGCATTTACCACTTTGTAATGTTGCCATTCCTGTTCCCAACACTTAAAAAGACGTTTAGGGACTGAAGTCACCAAGTGAAAGAGGGTGTTTCAGGTGTAATTTTGTCCCATTCTTGCTGCAAACAAGTCTTAAGGTGGGCAACAGTACGGGGTATCCGTTGCATTGTCTTGCTGAAATATGCATGGATGTCCCTGGAAAAGATGTCTTCTTGAAGGCAGCATATTGTGCTCCAAAATCTCTATGTACTTTTCAGCATTAATGGTGCCATCACAGAAGTGCAAGTTACTTTTACCAAGGGCACCGACACAACCCCATACCATGACAGACCCTGGCTTTTGGACTCCATTTCTCCCAAAAAATACCTGAAATACTGATTCATCTGACCACAGTATACATTTCCACTGTGTGATGGTCCATCCCAGATGCCTCAGAGCCCAGAGAAGTCGACGGCGCTTCTGGACACTGTTAACATAGGGTTTCCTTTTGGCACAGTACAGTTTTAACTGGCATTTGTGGATGTAACTATGTATTGTGGTACTTGACAAAGGTTTGCCAAAGTAGTCCTGAGCCCATGGGGTGATACTGCTTGTAGATGAATGACGATTCTTGATGCAGTGCAAGGCATCAGAGAGCACAGTTGTTCAGCTTAGGCTTGCGCCTTTGTCCTTTACGCACTGAAATTCCTCCACATTCCTTGAATCTTTTAGTTATGTTATGCACTGTTGAATGTGAAATAAGCAAATGTCTTCCAGTCTTTCTTTAAGGAACATTGTTTTTAAACACTTCAATAATTTTCTCACGTATTTGTTGGCAAACTGGTGATCCTCGGCCCATCTTTGCTCCTAAAGGACTAGACCTTTCTTGGATGCTGCTTTTGTACCAAATCATAATTACAATCACCTGTTGACATCACCTGTTTCAAATCACATCATTATTTAACTAATTTACCTGATTACTAGCCCTAAATTGCTCCTGTTCCAACTTTTTTGAAATGTGTTGCAAGAACCAAAACAGGAATTTTGTTTTTTTTGAAGAAAAAACAATAAAAATCATGAGGAACACATTAAATAATGTGCTGTTGTATTGTCTGCAATGAAATACAAGTCAAAGTAAATTCAGAAATCACTAATTTCTTTTTTTATTTGTGTTTTCCATACTGTCCCAACTTTTTCTGATTTGGGGTTGTACAAGTGGGTTTTTGGGGCACTCCTTAGTTGTCTGTTAAAATTTTGTAAATTACAACTTGGTATTATACTCACATTGTGCTGTTAAAACCTATTATCTGTTCACGATGGCTACTTTAAATGTTATGAATTACCTGCACTAATTATGGATCAACACTCTTAATAGTGTAGCTGCTGAAGTTCTGTCTTTGTAGTACAAGGAGGGTTCAATCAAAAAAAGTCAATGTTCTGACTATAAGGATAACGTCACATCTTATAAATGTGAGCACTACACTTACATCAAAACATTTTTTTTCTGTGGCTACTGTTTGCCTCCTTCCTATCTATAGTATTGGCATACTTTTAACCTTGTTATTCACAGCAATCACACTACTAAATGTCCCATAATTCTGATAAGTAACCATTAAGCACTTTTGTCTTTTCAGATTTTGTCGTATTTGTGCAGATGATATATTGAAATCCATGAGGCTATAATCCTATTAATCTGGATCTTGTCTGTTACATTTATTTTTTCTCCTAATCTCCTGCTCTGGCCTATCCTCTCTTTTCTTCCCTTGTTTTTTCTCTTTGTGTGTTAACTCATTCATTGAAATGGAAAAAGATATATTTCGTCATGTAACTAGATCACCTGGGAGTCTGGCTTGATGTCTGTATGCCTACATAGGTAATGAAGGCACCAAAAACACATAATCCTAATGGAAATCCTGGTCATACACATCCCATGGTTTATGGCTTTGACAGTATGCTGCACAGTAATACTTTTTTAATTCTAGAGTATTTTTTACAAGCTCCAAGCAGCGAAGTGGAGGAAGTAGAGTCTAATGAATGTGAATGAGTGGGTCTTGAGTTTAATTGAAGGCATGTATTTACGCAGGATCTAGAATTTTCAGTTTAAACTGAGACAATGAGGAGGGTTGTAGGGTTAACTAAGCCCCTTCGTCAGATGCTTTTGATGAAGAGGGATGAGATGCGGACAATAAATGAACCACATTACCAGTAAGGAGTAAGGAGAAAAGTTATTTTCTTATGTCCTTTCGCAGGGATGGATTCCTTTGCTGGCACTAGAATTATGTGTTTATAGTAATTTCATTCCAAGCTTTTTCCATAAACAATTACCAGCCACCAATCAGCCAAGCCTCTGTCTCAGGTAATCTCGACACACCAGCTCACCTGAATACTGATCACCTACAAATGCAATACCTCATCAACTCACTAGATATAAGAACACACCAAGCCAGCACTCATTGTCCGGTCTCGTTTTACAAAAAGAATTATTCACCTGTGTTTCCATGCTCCAGCAATCTCTCCAGTGTTGTCCCTTGTCGAGTTTCTCCAGTCTCCTCACCACCTGTGTCTTCCCCACTCCAAACTTGTGATAATACTCACCAGTTACTCATCCAGATATTCAGTTCGGTGTGTACCACCATCTTATCCATTGTCTCACTGATGTGTGCCACCATCTTGTCCATTCTCAGGACATTTATTATCAGTTAAATCACTGCTCTAAATTATCAGTCACTTACCTGTTTAACTGTCTGTATGCCAATAAACTTCACCTCTATGATTTACATCTGTTTTATGAGTCTGCTTACCATAGCAGAAGACCAGACCAAGACAGTGATACAAAGCCATGAGCACTCACGTCCACTTCCACCTCCTCTGGTACCACTTTTTCATGTACCATCATTAGTCCCATGGCCAATCTGGCACCCTACTCTCTATTAAACCATTTAAATCAAGGAAATTTATCTATTCATGACTGTGCTCTCAATTTCTGCACATTAGCAGCCTCTAGTTGATGGAACGAGTGCTTCATCTCCATAGAAAACCTGGTTGAACTACAATCTGTTGACATTCCAACCTGTTACAAGAAGCTCACTGTCTTGTGTCTTATGCCACTGGCTTGAGCAGTGGACAAGTAGCTCTGAGCAGCTCTGATTGGACAAGTAAAGACCTTCTTGTTCCAGCGACTCATCCGGCATAGGACAAAAGGCCTAAAGCACCACTGGGTGACTGGCAGTAGATGGCACCTTAGGAATACAGTCTGGTCTAGGGTGCAAAATCCAAACAGGCAGGGTCTACAGAAAGAGCCGGTTAATCCCCTTACCTCTTAAGCGATGTGAATGCTAATAAGAGAGCCACCTTAAGAGTCAGAAACTTATCTAAGGCTGACTCTAGGGACTCAAATGGAGTACCTTCCTGTACCTTTCTAACTCTCACAGTTGATCAGTTCAGCACTGTGGCAAAAAAGAGACAATGTCTTGTTCCTTCCTCAGGGAACAAGGAATACATATGTAACTGAGACACTCCCATGCAAATTACATGTGGCAATTTTCATTGGCCTTTAATGTAAATATCAGAGTTAATTGAGGAGTGAACCCCTAGTGTCGTCATTAACACAACGTTGAGCAACTGACAGAAAGGGACTAGAGTCTTTTCCACATAGAAAGGATACCAAGCCTTTGGCGAGTAATCTTACTATCATTAAGGTGTGGTTTTGGGGAGGAAAACAAAGGAATCACATTGGCTGCTGCTGCCATAAGGCCTAACAGCCTTTAAATCTGGAGGACTGTTAGATGCTGGGAACAAAGGGCACAGACCATCTGCTTGATTGTACAGAGGGCAAGATCTGTGGCCCTGCTGAGTTCCTGAAACCGCATTTGTTTCTAACCCCCTACCTTGGTCCAGTTCTTGGAGCAGGTCGGCCAGGTATGCCTGCAAGACTGCCATAGTGTGCAGGGATGCACCAGCCTGCCCAATATATATGTTTAGAGGGCAAGGCAGGGCAAGGCGCCTTTAGGTTACATGGCACACTACATCACATGATCTCGATCTGACAAATAGTTGTGTTTTCACCTTAGACCTTTGATAAACCACCTCAGATGTTTGTCAGACTGAAACTACACAGACAAAAGGAAAACAACAACAAAAGTGTTGCATATGGTAAATCATGTTTTCAATCAGTCTTATATTTATGACAACTGTGTTGAACTTTGAACTGAAAAAATTAGATTTATCTACACAATACAAATGATAAGAGATGTAACAGACATATATTAACATCAATAACATTTACATTTAGTCATTTAGTAGACGCTTTTATCCAAAGTGACTTACAAAAGGACAAGAGCATTGAACATTTTGCCTTGCGAGCCGACAAGCCAAGTCTGCATAGCTACATTTACAAGCGGACATTGTATTCTTCTACTAGAGACAAGATGAACTAGAGACAAGGAGATTTTGTTTTTTTGAGAACAGAATAGAGCATTAGGGATTAGTCAGGTGTCTGCGAAACAGGTGTGTTTTGAGTTGTTTTTTAAATGTTGTGATGGTCTCAGCAGATTGGGTGGAGGCTGGGAGTTTATTCCACCACAAAGGAACAGAATAGATAAATGTTTTACTGATTGAATTGGTGCCTCATTGTGGGGGAGCAATCATATGTCGCTCATTGACTGACCGTAGCTGACGGGAGGGGACATATGTCTGGAGGAGTGAGTTGAGGTAGGAGGGAGAGGTTCTGGTTACTGTCCTAAAGGCAAGCGTAAGAGATGATGTGGGCGTAAGTAAGGTCAGGAGTAAGGTCAGGAGGGGTGTGACATGGGCAGTTTTTGGTTGATTTAAGACCAGATGTGCTGCAGCATTCTGGATCATTTGCAGGGGTTTGGTGGCATTGGCTGGAAGGCCAGCCAGAAGGGCATTGCAGTAGTCCAGCCTTGATATTACAAGTGCTTGGACTAGGAGCTGCGTTGCGTGCTTGGACAGGAAGGGTTTGATTTTCCTGATGTTGTAAAAAATAACATAGTCAACATGCTTTTGCTATAATTGTAATAATAATTTATTAATATAAATTCTAAAATAAATAAGCACAACTACTACAGTGAAGTCTTACAGAGAAGATAAGCATCCACTCTTAATGTAAGCACTCACATAAAAAAAATATTTTACTTGTAAAGGTCTGTTTTGAACAACTACCCAGTTGTGGTAGTGGGGAAATGCTGTTTTAAAACATACTGTATTCAGACAGAGTGAAGCACACCAAAGAAAAGAGACAGAGCATATCTTGCATTCCAGTTTTATCCTTTCCCTGACCATGTGGCTGAAACCAACTTCAAACCAACAGACAATCAAAGTGACCAATCAGAAGACCATGTTTAACCCCCACTGTACTAGACAAAAGGCAATCACCTTGCATGCAGCACAAACATCGCAGCCAATAGCCTTTGTTCTCTATCAGCTCATCTGTGGGCTCTGGAATGCAAGGGTCCCCTTAAGCAAGAAGATGGGATTGTGACACAGCAATAAATGCCATTTAAAATTCAGCCCTACAGTGAATCTAAGTGTGCAGGTAAAAAAATAAAAACTTCCATAAAACCTTGCTTTTACTGCTTATAGAATTATTAATCATAAAAAGAGAGTAATTCATCTATAAAGAACTCCTGAATAAGGAGAGCATATATCCTGTGTAACAATACACCTTGCTGGGATAAATTATCATGACAATAAATTATCTAGCTTATATGTATCATAAAAAGAGAGTAATTCATCTATAAAGAACTCCTGAATAAGGAGAGCATATATCCTGTGAAACAACCTATACACCTTGCTGGGATAAATTAAACATGACAGTATGATTTACAAAGTATGCATATAAATTACTGTAATATTTAATAGGCTTAATATTCGCATAGGGGAAATGCTTAAGTCTTTATCCAGGAGCAGCAGGTCACAAAGAATGTCTGACATCAGGTGGATGGATCCTGCCACAGTGCCACACAAAGCGTTGTATCATGGCACCAGATGTGCAAAAACTTATGGGAGCAATCATAAGTGACCAAAGCTTGGGCTCTAAGGCCTTATTAAACTAGGTTGCAATCCAGCACCTTCAACTTATTAAGCTGAGTTGCAATGATTAAAACCAAGGAAAGGTCACAAAAAGATCATCGGCATTGTGAAAGGTCTGGTATTTTCTTAAGTATTGTCGGCCCCAATGAAGAAATTTTACACTTGCATGTAGGATTTTGATATAGCTTTTTAGCAACAAGCTCTTTCTTATTCTTTTCCCTTTTAATGTCTGAGAGTTGCTTTTTCCCAGCACTCAACCACCTGGTATCAGATGGTTTTGCATAGGATAATCCATAGAGGTCAAAGCTGAGATAATAATTAATTTGTAATAATTACCAGCTGATTGTGCAAATAGAGAAATGTTCGATATGGGCAGTCTGTCACCTACATATCAGACTGTACATTTTGCTGATCAAGGGATTTTAATGTTTGCCATCTTCATACCATCACCTGCCAACAGTGATTAAAGAAACAGCAATCCGCCAAAAGTTTTATTGAGAGCTGTCACTCTTGTATTTTTCAATGCCAGTGGCCCATGCACAATTAGCTGTCGTGATATATTTCCGTGCCAGACCGAATAGCGCATTGCGTGTAAAGTAGGTTGTCAATGAGTTGTGTTGAAACTTGCCTGAGGATCAGAAAACATTTTGCCTGAAACTGCTGTCTACTGTGATTGTCAGAGACACATCTCCATTCACTCAGTCAACCACGCCTAACCGCTCCCAGTCACCTGACTTTTAATCATGCTCACCTGTCTCCGATAATCACCCATGCTATAACTTCCTTAGTCACTCCTTACTTCCTCATCTGGTCTGCTTGACAGCTACATGGACTTACCTGGACTCTTACCTGGACTCTTACCTGGACTCTTACCTGGACTCTTACCTGGACTCTTACCTGGACTCTTACCTGGACTCTTACCTGGACTCTTACCTGGACTCTTACCTGGACTCTTACCTGGATTATCTTTTCCTGTGTCCTCGGACCTGCTATACAGAGAAAAGACTCTGAATTATAAGACGCTAAATAGCGTTTATGCTAATCTGCTCTTAGCTGACTTACCTATTCTTAGACATTCTTTGATGTCAAGTTTGCTCTGAATCAGTTGTTGGTGTTTTGCTGCTGTTTATTTTCTGTTATTCGAATAAACTATCAGTATTGATAATTGTCTCCTGTTTCCTCCGTGTATAGGCTGACAGCGATAAGGCTTCTTTTAAAAAAATTACTTAATTCTAGACAAGTTGTCTGTAATGAAGGCTTTTTGACAATATCTGATACCTTTCAATTTGATCTGACTGCTTAAATAAGTCACAAAGGCCAAACTTTCCCCATCTATAATATCATTCTACAGCCTCTGCATAAAATCTACAGCTTGGTGATCATGTGGCCTTTTTAATAATATAACTCTAGATATTGCTGAAACAAGATGAAAAAGTAAAGGGTACAAAGTATGCCTGTCTCATTTCAAAGTGTGCCCTTGACATCTTTGTAGATTGGCTTTTTCCTCTTTCTCCTGTATTGTACAGGACACTGCTATAGCTGAAAATTGCCAATGACATATGCAAAATGGGATAATACAAAGTTCTCAGTCATTTTTTAAAGCAGACACATACTGGTTGTGTGTTAGCTTTCTAGGGGGACTGTGTGATCTTCAAACAACTGTTTTCATATACTGAAATACATATTCTTAATAGCACATATTGCTGTATGTGCTGAATGAGAAATCCTATGTAGCGAGAAATCATTCAACTGCTCTTCAGGCTAGTGTAGCTGTCAAAGTTGAAATGAGAACAAAATAGCAAATGTGGTTTAGGGGCGCACAGTTTGACATTGTCTTACAAAAGTTTCCTTCCCTGTAGAATAAGAAATAACATTTTGTTAACAGCTCATGCCCATACTTGTACTGGTTAGTGTTCTCTTTTTTATGTTAAGGTTATGATGACTTTCTACATGCTGTTGGGATCTACACATACAATCAAAGCCACTGAGATGCTCTTTTGTCTTAGGCTTCAGTTGTCCTAATTTCTACTGTGTGCCTCACAGGTCAAGCCAAGCTTTTAGTACTAGCCTGGCACCATAAGAGTATTCACCACTCCATTAGCATGACATTTTAATGCACAGGGCTAAATGTTCTCACTCAGACTCTCAGCCTCTGAGGATTCTGTGGCCTTCACAAAAGACTCAGCTTAGGTGTGGCCAGGTTTTTGCTGTTGGGGAAAATGCTGTCAGAGAACTGAATATGAAAAGTTAGATTTAAATTGAGGCAAAGTGGAAAGATTCTGTGGCAGTGTTGCAAATAAAATGTAATATACCTTGAAGAGTACTTGAACGTGAATTTTATTGCTGAGAGGATGCATTTTTAAGACTTTGAGCAGGATAAGACTTATTGGTGATCTGTTATGTGTAATATAATAATTTGCCTGGCCTCAGATGTCTATCCTTGTGTGAGAAATACGCAGGAGACAAATTAACATGAATGATATACTGCTGACATACTGTACAATATGAGCACAAAGCTATACATTTGATGTGGATATTTGATGAGAAATGTTTGACCAGGACACTCTAGAGAAAAATCAATAGTACCATGGCTGTCTTATTGATGTGAAAAATCAGAGCACTTGCAATGTCTCCTTAAAAAGTAACCTTAAATCTCCCAAAAGTAGCCTTAAATCTTTTGAATCTCATGATAATGCCTGGTGGGTGAAAACCATAAGCTCTATCAAGAGAGAAAGTAGATGAGTATGATTTATTAAATACAGTTAAAAGACCTACTTTTGAAGTGCAACACCGCACCTTGTTGGCAAAGGTGACTCTAACAACAACATTAAAAGCACTACCCTCTGTTCATTTTGTATTGCTTTCTTTCCTAAAACAAATTGCCTGAAGAAATGTGCACTACTTCTGGTCCTGCAAATGCAAAGGAGATGCAGTGCCTGGCACATTAAATTAACAATACCCTTATGTTACTGCTCTTTTTTAAACAGTCCCCTTAAGACAAATAAATAAAAGATGAGAAAGTAACTTTGTAACGTCTTTGCGCTTGTGGTTTGCGCTCTGGGCAACAAACAGCACCATTGAGCAATAACTCCTTTTACGAAAGCTTATTGACACACTGCTACACGTTGGAGTTTCACAGTATAATTTGAATGAAATGATATATGATATGAAAAGATTGTAGTGACAAAATTTTCATCACAATAGAGGGGTGCGATATGCTCATTTAAAGACATAAGCATTGAATGAGGGGGTTTCTGTGAGACCTCTTATGCTCTATCCAACTTCATGTCTTTTTAGTTTGCTGCTTGATGAGAAGCAAACTAAAGAAAAAGAAACTTCTTTGGTGTGATGTGATGCAAACTAAAACACAGATACTTGATACAGATATAAAAAGAGATTGCATTTACATATGGCTATTGAACTCTTGAACTCTTCTTAAAGAGAGATAAAAATGTATTTACACATCATTCATCATTTTATATGAATAAAAGCCTGTTGGATCCATTAGGAAAAAATCTACAAGCAGAAGCTGGAAAAAAGACAACTTTTGAGTAAAATCTTAGAGTGAGGCTCTGCATGCCAGATATAGGTATAAACTGGGAAGCCTGTCAGGGAACACATTCTACTGCATTAGAAATGACAGAGGTGAGAACATCACTTGTTTCCTATTTCACTCTTTCCTTTAATCTATCCTTGCCATTAAAGAGCTTATTACAGGGTATGCAGAATTACATGCACAAGAGGAACATGCACAAAATAGAAAATAATTTTTGTACAGCTAAAAGCTATTCTGCCACTCTGCCACATCACGGACAGCTAATGGCACACTGTTAAATAACTGCTTTGGTTTATTACAGAAATGATTCCAAGTCAGTTTATGGATTTTGCTTACTTGTTCTAGAAACTTGAAGTCATTATTAATCCAGAAATCTGATTGCATATCAGCTTTTATAAATCAGGTCACTAATTATTTCTTAAATATCTTAGATGGGTGAGGAACTTTGAAAACTCTGGCTTAATCACTCTTAGCCCTGCTGCACTAACAATGATTTAAAATTTCCATGCACTTTTAGAAAAGGCTCTGAAAGAAGTCAGGCTTATAATGATAAATTAGTTTAGAAGATAACCTGGTGCACATCACCTATTGCAGCAAGGCCTGCAGAACAATGCAGAGCTTCCCCTGAATACAAAAAAAAACAAGGTTAAAGACATGAAATATTTAAATAACATAGCTGGATTCACTCAAGTTCAGTGGAGGCAGGACAGCAGCCAGGAGTAAGGCAGGAGAAAGGGAAATGAGAAAGAAGAGAGAACATTTTCCTTTTCCGACTCTTAAACCATCTGAGCTCTTCCCCTGCTCATCTGCTCATAGGTGTTGCAAAAATGATTAGCTTTCAGCAATCAGTCTCTTAGCAACATTCTTGAACTGGTCAGAGCTGCCTAAACACATGACCAGCAGCCGTTTGTGGTGGTAGGCTGAGCCGCAACATCAGGTGAGAGTTGTATTTTTTCCAATTCTCCATATGGAAGTAATGGGTTCACAGCCTGCTTAAGTAGGAACCAAACTGGGGGAATTGTTGGCACATAATCATTTTAGGATTATAAGTAACAGCTTCCCTCTCTCACACACATATCACAATTATCATTCCACAACCACTGCTCATTGGAGGTCATCTCCAAATGATAGTTGTCACTGGTTTTGGATTACCCCCACCTGGGAGTGTGTGTGTGTGGGTGTGAAGAAAAACACTCTACTATTTGAAAACACTGGACTCTGTATGAGTAACAGTGTAAGACAGTTTGGTCTTATTCAATATTGTCTACAAAACACAGTTAACTTTACAAAACTTTACATAACTTAAACTTTATTTCCAGATGCCTTAAGCATCTGCCTTAAGCGTCAAGACACTGTATGTCAATTTAATAACTGTTTCTTAACCTATCCACAACCTAGTTTTATGAAAGTGTGCAAACTGCATGTAAAACAAGAATTAAATATTGTAAAGTAATAACACACAAGCAAGAGTGAATTATGGCAGTGCTAAAAATGTCTTTTTGCTCTGCATGGTTTGATTCACTTTACTGTCAATTCCACAATTCCTGATGTGAGCCGTCACTAATGTAAACCACTATACAATAATAATTGACAAAATGCTGAGGTTTATACCAGAAGACACATAGGGTAAGGCAACTTATGTAGCATAGGATGAAGATTTCAATAAGGATGGGGGTTCCCAATGCACCCAAATTTTATTCTCAGAGTCTACTCTGTGGTTAACACGTCTTGGTCATTTAGCATGCAAGGTGGGTATCATGCCATGATAACTTTTAACCCCAGAGGAGGGAACTTAATGGCAGACCTCAGGGGAAAGCAGCATGTTAATTTCAGTGTGAAATGTAGTCCCTGGTAGAAAGGTCAAGGTGTCAATAATCCCCCTTGAGCCAGGCTTAAGGTCTTTTTGGCTCACTGGTAGAAGCCTGACCCATATTCTCCTCTACATATCTTCTAGACATCTCCACCTTCCAAGACCACAGAGGATGTGAGAGCTGCTGCAAGTTCTAAGGGGACAGGAGCTTTTAATTATTTGTTTAACTTGCTGTGATATGGTGGTCTTCAACAGTTGGCTCCGTCAAAGATGTTTAATTTGGTAAAATTTATGAAAAGGAATCAGAATTTGAGATGAGACACTACAGTTTTTTAAAGAGCCACGATGTGATATGTGCAGCTTTGTTGTAGGTTGGTAAATTAGAATAAACAATTTAAAATAATTTGTAGTTTGTCAGATTTTAAAATTATAAAGTTATATTTGTTTTTGATAACAACATGTAAGGATGCTACAGAATAATAACATGTAAAGATGCAGCACTGTATAACAAGTGGCTTTAGAGGCTAATGCAGAATTATTACCATCAAATTTACTTATGCCCCTGCTGGAAGGTGAACTTCCATTCCAGTCTCAAATCTCTGGCAGACTGAGGAATTACCCTGTATTTAGTACCATTTATTACCTCTTCAATCCTAGTTATCCACTCCCTGCCTATGAAAAGAATATCAATAGCATGATTCTGCCACCATCATGCTTCACTGTGAGAATAATGTTCTTGGGGTGTGGGAAATGTTTCCCCCATGATGGCCAAAGTTACAATATTTTATCATCTGAGATCCATCTTTCATGTGTTTGAGAAGTCTGCCACATGCTATTTGGTGAACTCTAAACGTGTTTTCCTACTTTTCTCTTTGCATCGAAAAAAAAAAGCCAAAAAGCAATGGCTTTTTGGCTTTTCTGGCTTTATTCTCTTCCCAAAAATCCATGTTATTTACAGTTCTTCAGTGTTATGGTGTCTTTGTTGAATCTCTGTTTAATACCCTCCTTGTCAGGTCTTGGTGGGTTCTGGTGGGTGGCTTTCACTTGGCAGGTCTGGAGTAATGCCATATTTTTTTCTGTTTTGTTATAACTGATTTAATAGGTTTCTTTAGGATATTCAGTAAAGTTTTCTTTTTGTTTTTGTTGTTATTCTTAGACTGGAAAGTTAGATTCTATAGCTTCTACTCTGGCAATAGGAAATGTCTGATTGCAGTCAATAACTTTGATGATCACGGCTGCATTATTGAAAAATGTACATTTTGACCCAGCTGTGATAAGTGATTGCCACAAAGTATGAAAGGATTTGAACTCCACTTGAACCTTACAGATTAAGTTAAGAATGGTGACATAACATCAATTATAACTATGCCACAGAGGTTATAATGCATGACACAAGTTTCCACAAGAGTTTTAGGTGGCCAACTTGCTTGTTGGATGCAAAAGAGCAGCCTACTGAAACATGCCTATTAAATCAAGGCAGGAACCATTTGATAAAGCTGGATGCAACAGTAACACACCTTAGTGAGGAAAAACGTAAATGGGTGGAGAATCAATGGGACACTTTAAATGCATGACAATTGGTTGTGTGGTTTAATATTTTGTGGTTTGTGTGGTTTAATATAATAACGGTAGGTTGAGCGTTACAATATCTTTTCAGAATAAATGTTAACCTACATTCCCTCTTCTAAGAACACCTGCCACCAACCACTAAAACCACCAACACTCCAAAGCAGACTGCATGCAAAAGCAAATATAAGCATTTTTGCACATATTAGGACTTATATAAGCATTTAAATATAAAATAAATTTTCAAGACCATGCTGAACTTTACACAAATAGGACACAAAATGGTCAGTAAAAGGAGATGCTAAACCTTCAGAAAATTAGTTTCAGCAAAATGTAACTGTTTTAATCTCAATTAATTTACATGGTGTTTGCAATTTGCATGCTAGTCTTCACCGCGGATATACCACGGTATCTGGATATAAAAGATGGCATGCGGCACTCATTCCAATTTGTCCTTTGAAGCCAATCTGTGTTTGGTTTTCTTTTCTTATTTGACTGGATACACAACACCTTTCAACAGTCTCACTTTGGTGGCACAGATAGGTGCAGAGAGTTCCCCTGAGTGTGTCAGTTGCACAGAAAAAAGCAAATTTCCTCTAAAAGAGTTAATGCCCACAGGTGGAATCGTGCCCTTTTGTGCATGTGCTTTTGGTTGCGTTTGGTACCTCTCTTTCTCGGTTGGCCAAAACTCTGCCTCAGATGTTTGGGCCATGCCCATTTGGGGAGGCATTCATTGAGATTCGTTGGGACTTGCGAAAAGTTATCAATCGCAGCATGGAGGGTGGGCTAACCCTATATGATGTGAATGACTCTGGGATGCTGGCACCCTCAGGTGGTTGAACGATTTCTGAGGCAGACACAGAGATGATGGCCATGCTTTTCCTGGCCACTTGGATTGATTGGCGCTTCAGGTCAGCTGGGAAAAAAGCAAGCTCTCTCTGGTGAAGAGCATCTGTTTTTTCAGGATGGAGTTGGACTCGGTCAATATGATGCCACACTCACGCACGTTCAATCAATGTTGAATTGCCTCAAAATATTTTCAAAGGCTCCTGGGGCGTATGGCATCCTCGACAGCAGTAGTGCTTACCGGGTCAATACATATAAGACTTTTTCAGCATTAGTTACAGAGCAGAGTCCTGAGGTGGGCATGGCACCGCAGCACATATGGGGTGGCTATCACTTCAATATATCATTGCTCCTTCAGCCTGTGGGTAGACTGAGAATTCCCATGCAGCAGGTCTTAAGATGTGTAGTGATCTTCACACAGGCACCAGTTAATGGTACGACTCACACAGGACACCAAGGGTGTGTGAGTTTTGGTCAAGTGTGTGTGTGTGCGTGTGTGTGTCAGATGACCTCTCCCTCCTTTTACCTCGGGGCACCAGCTGAGGAATTCCACCTCAACATTCGTTGGAGTAATCCAACATAAATCATAAATGATAAGAAAAATTATGTAAAGTGGCGGGGGTAAATCACCTGGGATATCTGAAGGATTTTGTGAGATTCTTGCTAACTTGCAGAGCCTCTGATTACCAACACAAGAAAGACACAGTTGTACAAATACAAAAGGGTTTATTTACTAAACATACAAAGGGAAATAACTACTGAATAATGTATAGACATAAAAATAATACTACAACTGAATAATACTTTAGAAAGATTATCGAATGAAAACATTGACTGGAATAAACACAAAGATGCAATGCTGTTGCTGAATGTGGTAGCAGGAGAATATTCTTAGGCTGTCCACTATAGATAACATCTATACCCTCTGCTAAGTAGCGCATACAAAGCTTATACTGCGATTACTAGTGCCATGGTCTTGAAAGAGGTTTGGAAGGAAAAAGTATATTTACGTTCCACACCATCGGGAGATCAGTCCTGCATTGGAGACGGGTTGTGTGGGTTGCGTACAGTCCGAAAAGTGCAGAATCACTCTCAGAGAGTTGCAGTCATGGAGAGGTGAACACTGCTGCACCAGAAAGATTGTAAGTCCAAGGCGTGATAGAGTCATTGCAGTTGAGCTGTGAGGCTGGAAGAGCCGTGAGGATTGGTAAAGTCCACCCGTGCAGATGATGGTAAAAATTAAGCTTTACTTGCAAAAGCTTAAACTTAGTCAGAAAGCTCAGAACAAGGATGGATCCGCTGATGAGGGACTTTATATCTTTCTGGTGAGGTGGAGACTGTAATTCAGTGCCCCCCGTTTACAATAAGGTGATTATCGGGATGAAGGCTGACCACGCCATATGGCCCACCCTTCTCCAGCTGTGTGGAACTAGTTTGCATAGTGTAAAGTCAATTTTAGAAAAATGTCCCTGAACCTTAATCCATGCATCTTTCTCTGTCCAAACCACTCTCAAAATACACGTGACAATGTACTGAATGCATACATACCAAACATGATGTTGAAAGGCTGGAATAATCATTTGTACCTATATTCAGGGGCTACAGGTGAGGTTACACATGTTATTATGACATTCCAGCTACATTTACATACACAATGACATTTTGGTATGTTCAGCATTTGTAATGTGCAATTGTAATGTCCTTTTTAACAGTTCTGTATAAATGTAAAAGGTTTGACTCTCCTTGTTTCAATCATTGCGTGCTGCCTGGCCAGCACATTAGCATGCTGTATCTGGAGGATCAAAGGAACTTTACTGCCATCCTGGCCTGGGCCCCAGGATCAAAGTAATGGGTGATAAGGGGAATCTTGTGGACCAAGGAGAAAGGGTCCTCTCCCTCCCTATCTTAACCCAACAGGGGTATCTGGCAGTTCCCTTAGCCTCCTTATTTGATGGCACTGGGCATCTGGTTGTGTTAGCCCACCAACGTCCAATCGCAAGTGAGCAAACCTTCCTCTATTGTGGCAGTTAGACAGGGGCCCCGTCATCTGGGCCCTGGAATGTCCTTTGTTCTGCTGTTCATTACAGATGCATTGTTGTATTATTGCGCTTTCCCCCCAGTGAACCTGTTGGGGGGAATAGGAGGAGCAAGACTGGATAGTGGCCCCTTTTTGGTCCAGTCTGACTTTGTTCTCTGAGCTGATGTTCCTTTCAACAGCTTCTCCCTGATGCATTCCCCTGAGGACCTTCTTTCTCAGGGGCAGGGCATGTTCTGGCATCCCAGGCAAGACCATTGGAAACTACATGTCTGGTCTTTGGACAGGACATAGAACACCTAGATGATTTACCACTGAGGTGGTAAACAGTATCAATCAGGCTGGAGCCCCCTCTACTAGGCAGCTCTACACCATGAAGTCTTGTGGACTTGTGTTTTTCCTGGGGGGAAGACCCATGGACATGCCCTATAGGATCTGTGCTCACCTTCCTATAGGAGAGGTTGGAGAGACAGTTGTCTCCCTCCACCCTGAAGGTGTACATGGCTGCTTTGCAGCACATGACATTACACTGGATGGGAAATGGATGGCACAATCTGATAGACAATCTGTTAGATTCCTCAGGTGCTAGAAGGTTGAACCTTCCAAGGATGCACATAACACCCTCTTGGGATCTCTCCTTAGTCCTTACGGCCCTTAGGAGTCCTCCCTTTGAGCATTTGGCCTTGAGGCCTGACTCACACCCAGGTACAAAGAATTACAATAATCAAAATGAGAACAAAGGCATACTAATCTAAATAAGACACAAAGGCATGAACAACCTTCTCCAAATCATTGAAAGACAGGATAGACTGTAGATGACTATTTGACGAGTCAAACATAAAGCCAAATTTTTGTACAAAGGAATGTTTTTTCCTGAAAGCAATAACAAATTGCCATTAGAATCTGTGTCACATTCCTTCTAAAGACAATAAACTTTGAATTGTCTTCATTCAATTGGAGAAAGTTGTTTGCCAACCAACACTTCACATCAGCCAAACAGTTATACAAAGACATAAAAGAAGATTTCTCCCCACGAAGTCCATCTGTTTCCACATATAACCTCCCCTTATGTAAATTGTGGTAAGCATTTCTATGCTATGACTTATGTCCTTTCAGTACAGCATTTACCAGGAGCCAAAGTGCATGACATCAAAGCAAATTTAAACATGCTGGCTAAATCTACATGCAAATTTTGATTATTATACACATCGACACAAATTATGTTTGTCTAGTCGAATATCACTAAAAATAATATTGAAGAGGCATGTGAACTTTTGAAAAAAAGCCTCCATCCCTCCTGGTGTGATGCTGCTCTTCTGTATAGAAATATGACACATAGTATAGCTTTTAATACTGGTAATACTTGATTAACTGGGTCTGCTAGCCACCACACATCACAGAAGACACAATTTACAACACATAGAATCACCTAAATATCATAATATACTGTACAATCTGTCCCCAGACTGGAAAATACAAAAAAAAAAAAAACTCTGTAAAGAATTTAATGGCAGTTAATTATTAATTAATGTTAAACAAATTAAAAAAGATACATAATACAGACAAACAATTAATAAGGCTTGGTTTGTTAAATATTAGATCTCTCTCTCCAAAAGCTCTTTTTGTTAATGATTAATCATATCCTAGATCTGCTCTGTTTGACAGAAATGTGGCTAAAACAAGATGATTATATTACATTAAATAATTATATCCCCAAAATTACTGCTTTAAGCATAAGCCTCATCCAAAAGGGAAAGGGGAGGTGCTGCTGTACTTTTAAGTTACCCAGAGGTCTGATTTCAGAAACAAATCTTTTGAAGTGATGGTGCTTAATTACTTAACTTCATTAAATAACTTTATCTAGTTTAAATGATAAATCTACTGGCTACTGTATACACAGAAGATTATCTGGTGTCCTGTTCAATACCTATGGTTGCAAAATCAGCTCCTTGCTACAATTATGGCATGAATGATAAATTCTGCCACTAAAGATTGCTTTATCAATAATCTACTTGAACTGCCTCAGTTTCATAAAATAATAACTTTGAAAACCTTAACAATGCAACAGAAAATGTTAGCATCCTCTTTTCTAACACTTTAGACATAGTTGCGAATCTGTGCTTAGAGAAGATAAAGGGCAGCAGTCCAATGCTGTGGTATAAAGAGGACACTTGCACCCTATAAAGTGCAGTCCAGAAAATGGGGTGTAGCTGGAGGCAAACAAAACTACACATTTTCCGTACAGCATGGAAGAAGATTGTTTTTAAATCTTTTAGAAAAACAACCACAACCCTAGATATTTGATACAGCGGCTAAATGAACAAAAAGCATCAACTGCTTTGAATACTGTCTAAGAAAAAACATAAACATGCAATTGGCTGCTACACAATCACATCAGACAGAGCATCATAGTTTGCCCAAGGACTAACTATCTACTATAGGTAAGGATAACATGTAAAAAATAATTACAAAAATAATCACACCAGCAACATGTATGCTAGATCCTATACCTACCAGGTTGTTAAAATAGATTCTTCCTGAAATTATGCATCCTCTCCATAGTTTAATTAACCCATCATTGGGTGCAGTTGTAGCCTACTGGTAAGGGAGTTGGGCTTGTAATCAGAAGGTTGCCATATCTGGGTTACCATATCTGTACCATATGTCACTTTCATTGGTGTTTTGATATGTCCCAAAAACTGGCTGTTGTTTGACTTCATCAACAAACCACAACTTGAACTAATAAATCAGAGATCCATCTCATATTTACATTTAATTTCAAAAATACCTGAAAAGGTGGTGTCCTCAAAGATATGTTCTTTTCTAAAAATAAATGGTATCTGTGAGGATGTTTAGTCAAAATTTAGTCATGTCATAGTACAGAGACTGCTCTCATCGGAGTGACAAATGAATTGCTACTGTCGGCTGATAGAGTGCAGTCTTTACAGACCACAGTATTCTCTTGAATAGGTTTGAAAATTAAGTTGGCATAAACGGAACTGCACTGGCATGGTTTAAATTATTTTTCTGACCTTTTCTGATGAGTGAAAAGGTGTCATATCTATAAGAAGTTCATTATAGAGTGTCGTGGGACATGGAGTTAGTTTTTACTGCTATGCTGACAATACTCAGCTGTTTCTTTGAGGCTCAACAAGATCCATAAATTTACCAAACTGACAGAATACGTAGTTGGTATGAAAACCTAGATGACTTGGCAACTTTCGACTAATAAACAAAGAAAAATAAATTAATAAATTAACAAAAAATAAATTCAAACTTGATGGATGGTCTATAAAGTCTTCTTCATGTGGCCTAGGACAAATGGGAGTAAAAAATTTAGCACGACTACGCCACCCTTCAATCAGGGACCTTTATTATATATTTATTTGTAGGCAACACAGATCAGCTCAAAACATAGTTGGCATGAGACATGGCTATACAAAAGATACATTTTATTACAGTAAAACTAGTTGTTACATAATAGGAAGAGAAGAGAGACAAATCACTAGCTCAACAGTAAACATAATTTAACATTTAACATAAATTCAATTGCACACTTCACAAATGCGATGATGGCAACCTGGGTCAAAGGACATCCAAAGGTCCAAGCACAGGAACCGAGGCTTGACAGCAGGGCTTAAGGGCGCAAAAGGCCTCCACAGCAAAACAACCCTCACATATACCTGTGCCCCACACACACGCACACACACACACACACACACACTCCAACCACACGTGTGAAAGAACACCAACATCAGGGATCCACCACTGCCTTAGGCACTCAGCTCCTGTAACAAGCAAAAACCAAATTATGCACTTGAAAGACACAATCACTATCACAGGTGGGTTCCAATAAAAAAGAATTATTCCACCCACACAATTAACCCCAAAAAGGACAGCTAACAAACACTTAAACCCACCAATCAAAACCAAGACAATAACATGGATGATAATAATGCTGACAATAATGATAATACAATAACAATTTTACAGCATGAGTTGCTGCTATACTGCAAAACAATACAATAAAAAACAACTATTACAAACACTCAATATATGGACAATAATAAATTCCATGAAACACACACACAAATAAAATGAAAAATCACTGAACACAGTGATATCAATCTCACATTAAACACTCACAATAAGACAAGTTTCACAATAAAGGCACCAATCAAAATATTCCAAAACAAAAAGATGTTAATAGATCAAACACACACACACACAAACCTCACAACAAAATGAACAAACTTAACGAATTGAACCAAACAAAGCAACAGTGTCTCCAGATGACCGTTCCCACGTAGCCCAATGACAGGAAAGTTATGAGTAGCGACGCCGTGGATATATCGTATGAACAGTGATATCAATGTGAGATTGATATCACTGTGTTCAGTGATTTTTCATTTTATTTGTGTGTGTGTGTTTCATGGAATTTCCGTGCCCTTCTTAGTGGAGAGTAAATATGACGCACTGAGCAAAGGGGGCGTAACTCGTGACGCCATACTACCTCGCCCACGACTTTATATATTCCCCACTGCCAGTGATAGGATCATTAGTGAGCGCACAAACATCCAATCAATTGTACACAAAGAACCCCACTGCCACATTCATAAGATAAAAATCTGGGTGTCCTATTTGATAGCAATTTGTCCCTTTAAAGCCACATTTCCAATATATGTAAAATTGCATTTTTAATCATTCTGTTAAACTACGACACGTCAAACACCAAAAAGTTAGTTCATGAATTCATAACATCACAACTTGCAATTGCAATTGATTATTGCAATGCCTTACTAGGTGGCTGCTTCACATGTTTAGTACAACAACTCCAGCTGGTCCAAAATGCAGCAGCCAGAGTTCTTACGAGAACTAAAAAGTATGACCATATTAGTCTGGTTCAATCAATACTGCACTGGCTGCCTATTAAGTATTGTGTAAACTTCTATAAGGCCATAAATGGTTTTGCTTCTCAGTACTTGAGCAAGCTCCTTCTTCATTACAGTCCTTTATGTTTACTGCAATCTCAAAATTCTGGCCAGCTGATAAACCTAGAATTTCAAAATCAAGCACGTATGGTAAATCCTTTTCATACTTGGTGCCCAGACTTACAGTCTTCCCAGTCACTTACAACAGACTTACTTAAAACAGACAGAGAAATAGTCTTCTGTTAATTTGAATTGTTTTCAATGCTTGTGTAAACTATGCATCATCCTCTGTGAAGCACCAGGTGCTCATGGTGCCATAGTGCTTGGGCCCATCATCGCTGCTTGAAGCTATATTTTAGGATTGTGTTTACAAGATTTCAGATATTTCATGAAATGTATATTTATTTATCAATTGAAATTGTATTTTTTTTACATTTGACAATATAATTTGGTTTTATAATTTGGTTTTAATTCGGTAAGTCTTTATACAGTAATCATGAGAGTTGTCATGGAGATTCATTGTCAAAGTGTTGTAGCGAAAATGTGTTTAAGGAAAATTAATAGTGAGGCTTGTTTAACGATAGATATGTCATATATGAACAAGTTCACTCAAAATTAATGTTAATATGTTCTCCACCATTCCCTGTGTAAGGGACATAGGGAACATATATACATATACATACATATATATATATATATATATATATATATATCATATATATACATATATACAAATGCATATATAACATTATTAATAATTAATCAGGATAAATGATTTGGGGAATTCTTAATCAATGTAACACTTGTAGAGCATGTAGCAAAGACCAGTAGAATTAGGGACTCCAGATTATAAGCATGAACCAGTACCACAATTATGTAGCAAATTGAATGTCAAATCAATGAAACAGTGTTGTTTAAAACACCATTTCATTCGTGGAACGAAACTCAATGGAGAATTCATATAATTAATCGTCATTAAATATACATATTTTGTAGTACCTGATCAGCAGGGATGATTCCAATAATCAGCTTTTGCATTCGTCCAGGGAGTCTGTACTTCCATACCACCAATGGTTTTATGGCCAACCAGAACACCTCTGGCCTTTTGTTCCCCTCTTACCCCTGACAGAGGAATGTCCAAAAGGGGGGAAGATAGCTCTGCTCACGAAAGTGAGAAAAACCAGGTGACTGAAGAGACTGAAGGACTTTTAATACACATCAGGAAGAACTTTTGTCTCAACTCAGCCACCAAAAGAGCTATCCAAAGTGTATGTATATATATATGTCATGTTCTTGATTGTATGTGTCTCCCCATATTAACCCCCATCATCTATTGCCTTGGTATATATATATAGTCAGACAAGTATTCTACCTGTATGCATACTCTCAAGGTAAATTGCATATTAACGTGTGTCAAACCTGGTCATGTTTACATTCTAAATGATCCTCTCTGGATGTGCTGACCAATGCAGTATAAGGTATGAATGTATCTGGCCTGATATACTTATTATTTTAGATTCAGCTAAGGGGCACAAACTTTCCAGCAACATGAGGAACATGTAAATGAGGTCTTAAGCAGGACAAAGAAACTCTTTTCCCGCCTCAGTATACCCCTCATTATTGGTCTATCAGCCCTCAAGGGGTGTGGTACACCCAAGGTTAAAAGTCCACCACACAGGGCAAACTTCGCTCGCTCTCTCCCTCACCCACTCGCTGCACATCCTCTCAAGCCCTGCCTCACTCTCGAGACAGCCTTTCCAGCGGTGTTTACTTCGGCTCAGTTCGTCTATCTTCACTGACCAATCCGACGTCGGGAAGGACCCAACGAACTGTTTGACCCAACGAACATAAACCCCTTTGTACTAAATACACATATTTTACAGGTTTAGCAAAGTAGGGACCTTATATAAAAAATGATGAACATTTTTAACACCTTTATTATAGCCTCCATGCAAATATGTTGACAACATGACTGCCATAACTGCTCTGGTCTGTCTATCTGCCTGTTTATCTGTCTGTCTATCAATTTGTCAGTTTATACATCTATTATATTTGGTCTTGACTTAAGTCTTACACACCATTTCTAGTGTAATATACTTAGTGGAGACCTCTAGTATGTTAGAAAAAACAATATAAGCCGTTTTGTACTAAATACACACACACTTTTAACAGGTTTAGCATAGTGGGGACCTTGTCTATTAAGTAATGACCAATTTTTTTTAACACCTTTATTATAGTATCCATACAAAGATGCCAACAACATGACGGTCATAGAGAACTGCTCTGGGAATTCTGTAACTGCTGTAGGCACGTCACGACTCACGACAGTTGAGGTAAGTGTATGTGATATCTATAACAGTCTGTCTGTCTGTCTATCAGTCAGTCACTAAAGCAGATTCTCCAGAACTCCAGTTCTCATGAACCACTTATATTTTATATGACTCCCTAATTAAAACACTAAGACAGATGAGTTCAGTTTTATGCAGAGATTTGTCAGTACACAGAACACTTTCAGCAGACCCAGTGTCCACTAAAAAGAGAAGTATGATCATTTTAATAACTGACTAATTGACGATTAATCTAAAAAAGGTTCTCCTGTTGCATCAGGTTTTTGTTTACAACATATTTTTGTTGTAAACAAAAGCATTTCAGTATTCTAACTATTGATGAGCAGATTAGATAGTTTTAGAAAATTTGCTCTAGATTTACCCTCCAGGAATGGCCATCCAGGATGTAGATTGCTATTTTAAGTAAAACAGTAAAGACATTTTTAGCTGGTCCTTGCTGGTTTATGTAATGCAAGTTAATGGGTGCTGTCACTTTGACAGTGAAAAAAACATACAGACAAAACAAAATAATACCTGTGGCTCCGGATAGTATGTTGAGGTCTTATGAAGTGAAATGATCAATCAGTGCAAGAAATTGAACATTATTAATAACGTTACTACATGTAATCCACAGCATGGGCAAATGGTCCTGAACGCATTCACCACAGTCTGCAACACAAACTTTCTGTCACATAAAAATGTTGGAGTAGGACCAAACCCACTCGTGAGCTAATGCTGTGTTTGCTTACAGAAGAGAGGGAGGACATGTGTTGTATTGTTTGTCAAAATGGTTTTGTGATTACTCTTGATGCCACCACCTGTATGCGTGATCTCAAACAGGCAAATTGCCACTTAACAAATTTCCAGTGTTTTAGCTTTCATACATGTATCTCCTAAAGTTACGGCACCCATTTACTTGCATTATATGAATCACCAATGACTATGGTTTCAGCTAAAACTCTTCTTTACTATTCTACTGAAGTGTCACCTACATCCCAGATGACCTGAGGGTGAACAGATTATATCAAATTTTCATTTTTGGTTTTAACTAAAACACAAAAAAAACATGTCTTCGTTCTCGGGGTGATAGGGCCAAATTTCAATTTCAATTCATTATTGAGAATGATCTAGACTTATTCTCTGTGTCTTTGTTGTCTGTGGAAGCACATGGCCATTGTTTGTTTACTTTGTGCCATGTGCTCTCCTGTCATGTGTCATGACCCCATCCTCTCATTTCTTCGTTATTTTCCCGTCATTGGTTTATTTCCCCCACCTGTCTGCCCTTGTTACCTGCCTTGTTTCTTGTCTTATTTAATGCCCTTGTGTTTGCTGTCTTATGCTGATTCATTGTTTATCATTTCTGTTTTTCCTCCTTAAGGCAGTTTTGTTTAATAAAGTTAATTTTGATGTCAAACTGTTCTGCGTTTAGGTTCTCCTTCCCCGTGTCCCTGACAGTTATTGAGTTTTAAATGGAAGCTTGGAATAAAATGTAAAAAGGTAACTCTGACTTTCACAATTATTTGTGTATCTAACAACTCTGACTTGTTTGAGTTAATTGTAGTTGAATTTTGAAAAAAGTCTCACAATTCGGACATTTTCTTACAATTGTGAGATTCACAAAACAATAAACAGGGTTGCAATTTTTTTTTTTTTTATCTATTGACAGAAACAAGTTTCCATGGTTTTCATCACATGGTTTGGTCACATCTTAAAACACTGTATGGATTTCTGGATTGTTGTTGTAAAAATGTATTAAAGTGTTACACTGGAATAATTTTTAGTTTTTTGTGTTGATCCTCACAATGACTAAAAACTAGCTGTGTGTTTTGTCAGACCTCAGATATACATTTGCATTATTTATTTAGCAGACACTTTTAACCAAAGCGACTTACAAAGGAAGGGAGCATTAAACAAGGTTTCTAACAGACCGAGTAGGTGTAGAAGTTGATGACCCAAGTTGAACTGTGAAGTTGTGTTCTAATACACAGTACCTAAAATGTTTTTAACTTTTATAGTAAAATGTGTAATCTGAGGGGACATTTTTAAACAGATAATTAACAGGTAAGCTAACTAGTGCTGTAAGTTGTCTGACAGGTTGACCTCATTAAAAAGTGTCCAAACTCACTCAGCGAGTTCACAACATTTGGTTTCATATATAATTCAGAGCAGTGCATAACCAAAAATAATTTATTTGATAAATAAATCTGCAACTACATACCAAAAATTATATTTTAAAAGAGAAGCTTACAATTTTCAAAATACGAACAGTTTGAGGTCAAATCAGTTCTTTATTTCAGTTAGGAAAACTAAAGACACAGCATATATTAACAGCGGTAAATCAGTTACTTAGTGGTAATAATAATTGGTGCACTGTTTACTACAAAAACAAACAAATGTCACTATTAAAATCTGATGGTATATCATGGATATAACTATAGATCTTTAAACTCAGTGAAAAGACAAAGACATTGGAATGCTTCATTTATAGGACCTAAAAGATCCTGGTAGAGGCCCTGCACAGATGGTTTATGTTCCAGTGTCCACTGTACATTGGGTTAGGACGTAGCACCTGGAAGTTTAGTAATATCTATATTTTAGTAATTTTATTAGTAGTTTATCCAACTATATAGGTGTTCTGCACCTCACATTACATTGCAATGATCCCAGAGGTGCTAAACTATAAATTCTTTATAAACAGATTAAACAGGCACTTAAAATCAGGCCATTTAAATCATGTTTCTTTACATATCCCATCAGTAAAGTCACTGATTGGGAACCATCAACGATTTGGTTTGCTAATACAACCTGAACATGTTATGTAAGCTGCAGTACTGGGGACTATACTATGTTTTTTGGCATGTCAGTAGTTGTTAATTGTGATTGTGAAGGGTGTGTCTGTGGTGTAGTGAGGATGAAGTCTTCTGTGGGTGTATTGGTATTTTGAGAGTTAATGTCCTCAGGGGTGTGTTGTGATGGAAGGGGCTCTGCAACAGGAAGATTATGGCATTGGTACCTCCTGTATGTTCTCCCGGTGCACTAAATGGTGTAAGAATGTGCTTCCTTGTTCACCCCTTTAACTGTGCCTAGGTGTTTATATCTTTTGGGGGTCTGAATTCTGACGACTTGTGTCAACGTCAGTGGCATGTCCCATTGTCCCATAGAGTTGTACATTGATTTTATGGGCATGTTTAGGGTTGGCTCCAACAGTTTTTTTTTAATGAATATGACTTATTAATAATATAATTAATATGGCTTATTGTGTCTGCTGTGACATAAAGGCGTTCTGCAAGGGAATGCAATGTTGGGTCATGGGAAATTTTTGTGTTTGGGGCCTGAGGGTATCTACCAGGTACACGTGTTTGCCCTTTATATACACCAGAGGAATATCGTAACACTGTAGCTGATGTATTATCCTCTGATGTTGTGTGAGTGTGGATTGGTTTCTTTAGAATGGTCACCAGGGGCTGGTGGTCTGTTTCAATGAGTGTAGGTGTCCCATACACATAGTCGGTTTGCTTTGTACAGGTGAATATGACAGCTAACTGCTCCTTTTCTATCTCAATATCATGTCTCTATGTCTGTGAGCATGCGAGATGCATATGCAACTGGTTTGCCATCCTGCATACATGTGGCACCAAGTCCATAGCATGAAGCATCACAGGTTAGGGTGATTGGCATCTTTATACGTAGTATGCTAAGACAGGTGGGGTGGATAAGCAGGACTTATGGGTGTTGAATGAATGTTGGTGCTGCTGACTTGCACTATACTGTCTCTTTGAATGTCAGCTTTCTCAGGGCACAGAGATGTCACTGAAGTTTGGAATGAAGTTTGGAATAATTTGCCATTCCCAGAAAATGCTGCAGTGCAGGGACATTCTTGGTAGCTGGCATCTTAGAGATTGGTTTTGTTTTGAAAGGATCCGCTTTTAGGCCTTCACTTAAAAGATAAGTAAAGATGTGTCCTACATAGTTGACTTTGTTAAGATGAATTTTACAGGATTTAACTTTAGCTTGACCGTGCATGCTCTTTTCAGAACTATTTTTGGATTGGTGGTTTTGCAACCTCTGATGATGATATCATCAACAATAACTGCATAGGGGTACCCCGAAAACAACTGTTCCATCGAGTGCTGGAACACTTTGCTGGTAGAGTTGCCAAAGTACATACAAAAAAATTTGTACACCTGAATGGTATGTTGAATTTAGTCATCACAAAGGATTTATGGTCAAGGCAAATCTACCAGAAAGATTTCTCTGTATTCAACACTGAAAATATGGCTGCTCCTGACATGTGGGATGCCACTTCCTCTACACTATGCATTGGGTGGTGGGGTCTTTTAAGGGCAGTGCTAAGATGTTTTGGATTAATATGTAGTCTTATTTCCTGTGTGTCCTTTTTACGTGAGACCATCATGGATGAAACCCAGTCTGTAGTCTCTGAGACTGCTGTTATAATGCGATGGCTCTGCATTGGGTCTAGTTTAGAACAACCTATGGGCTACGGGCACACTGGGATCTAGTATCATGTATGTGACACTATGTCACATTGTGTCACATAGTCTTTGATTCCTTGACTGGTCAATCACTGGCAATTTATTTGAATGTCTTTTTGGCATTACATTACATTTTGGCCTAATGTCAACTTTCACCTCTATTGGAATTTTATTTACATGAAAAGTAACAAATCTCTCCTCCAGCTCGGCCGTGGAGTGGGTAACAATGTTGACCCACCAAATTCAACACCATCAATGTAATGTGTTGTTCTGGCTGTGGGACTCATCCACTTTAAGTTCATATACAGATTTGACAACGTGCTTTGCAACAGTTTTTGAAATGGGTCATTTCCTTGTCACTGTTGTGACACTGTTGTCCAAAGGCTGGACATTTTCTTTGCTGCATGATTGTTTCCACAGTTTTTGCAGTTGGTTATGGCTAGTAAATCACATTGTTCTTTTTTGGGGTTTTAGAATAGAATAGAATAGAATAGAAAGAGCTTTATTGCCAAGTATGCTGAGGGCTTTCTTCTGAAGTCCACAATCATCTCCACTGTTTTGAGCATGTTAAGCTCCAGGTTGTTGTGACTGCATCAGACAGCCAGCTATTCAACCTCCAGTCTGTAAGCAGACTCGTCAACATTCTTAATGAGGCCAATGACTGTGGTATCATCTGCAAATTTCAGAAGCTTAACAGAGGGATCTTTTGTAGTGCAGTCGTTTGTGTACAGGAAGAAGAGCAGTGGAGAGAGCACACAAGCCTGGGGGGTGCCAGTGCTGGTAGTGAGGGATCTGGATGTGAGTTTCTCACTAGCTGTTGCCTATCTGTCAGTAAGCTGGTGATCCACTTGGGGATCAGATTGGGGATGGCACAGAGAGCTGGGTAAGTTTGGATGACAGAAGACCAGGCATGATGGTATTGAAAGCTGAGCTGAAGTCCATAAATAAGATCCTTGCATATGTCCCAGGTCTGTCAAGATGTTGCAGGATATAATGCAGTCCCATGTTGCCTGCATCATCCACAGACCTGTTTGCCCAGTAAGCAAACTGAAGAGGGTCCAGCAAGGGTCCAGTAATGTCCTTCAGGTAGGCCAGCACCAGTCTTTCAAACAACTTCATGACCACAGATGTAAGAGCAATAGGTCTGTAGTCATTAGGACCATTAGGACTATTCTGAGATTGCTAATGAATGCCTCGATAATCTCATCTTGTTTTTGATTTCTTGAGTGAAACTTGTGTCTTTTCTGTGTTTTTCTTTGGGGGGTTACAGATTTAACTAAACTTCCATTTCAGACACTGTGGATCTTCTCTGGATTCAGTGGGGGACAGTATATGGCTATTCTTGCCTGAATTAACATTTCTGCTCTATGACTTCATGTCCTGCAAGATTGAGAAGGATATATGCCCTTGTTTTAAGTTTATCATTGTGAGCCGCATCAATGAAAATGTCATATGTCATAAATGTTATATTTATTAATTGTTGGCAATATTTTCATTAAAACTAAGTGGGGTCTCAGAAAACAGTCTGCCATAGTCACCTGCTATACAGGCCTGCAACACTTTTTTCAGTTTGATCAGTTCAGTTTTCTATGCAGACGGTTTACTAACAGGAAACTGTCCATCCCATCTTCAGACACCATATTGTGCATTTAACTTTACATTGCAATTATCCAGGCGTCTTTATTAACTTGTGTTGCAGCTTGATGAACACATTTACATAACGCTGATTCTCACACACCCGCACACCTGCACACATGTGTAAAGAGAGAACAGGGCTCACAGCTCAATACCTTACTTGTGGTTAGAAATCTGCATGTTATTTAAGGTTTTGAGATTAAATTTATGTACCTGGACTTTGGATGAATGTTAGACATATGCCAGTTCGTGGCCTGGGTAGGTAATCAGTACAATAGTTCTTTGGGTGAAGGTCTCCCGGTGGTTAAATTAACACAGAGGTTACAGGTTCCATTACAAACAGTGGTGACTCAGGGCCTGAACAGTTACCAGGATCACATTCTTGTGCTATCACCACAGTTTCCTTGACTACAAGCATAAGGTTGCTGTATGGGGTTGTCTCTGAATCAAGTTACACTCGACATAAAGCATGTGTACGTAAGTATTTGAGACAGAGGAAAAACAACAGTCACATTTATTGTTGCACAACTGACATCATGCCCACAGCCACAGTAAGGGAAGGCCTGCACTAGATGCTGTGAATAATTGGCACAGAGAACATCAGGAGCAGAAAATAGATTTGTCAACCCAGGAGGACCTGAGCTGAATTCAAGTCTAAGCTGCAAAATCTAATTAATGTGTATGGAGGACCAGCCTGCCAGAGCACAAACATCACTTAGAGATGGCCTTAGACAATGCCTTAGATGATGTTACACTCCTGGTAGATTGTGCTCTAATGCCCAAAGGGGACACTAAGTCATGGGCCTCAAAAGCGAGGGTAATAGCATCTGTGATCCAATGAGATAAACACTGTATTGTCACTAAAACAGACTAAAAGCTGGGACGTCTGGCTTGAGTGGTGAACATAGATCTTTAAATCTGGACACAATAAGTGCATCATTTCCTGTTCTGGTTGAAGGACATGCAGCAGAGGACAGAAGGCCTAAAGCACCACCAGGTGACCAGCAATAGCGGTATAGTCTGGTCTGGGGTGCAAAAATAGCTTTAACAATGCCAAGGGCAAAATCCAAACAGACAGGGTCTACAGAAAGAGCCTGCTATTTCCCCACCTTCTTGTAAGAGTTAATAAAAGAGCCACCTTAGGAGTCAGAAACTTGTCTAAGGCTAACTCTAGAGGCTCAAATGGAGCAGAAGATAAACCCCTTAAAACTACAGTAAGGTCACAAGAGGGGATTTGTGTGCAACAAAAAGGCTTAGCCGTCTGGCACAGTGATCAAAGGATGTCTCCCAATTGGGCTCCATCAACAGATTTATGGCTAGCAGAAATACTGGCCACATAAACATTGAGGGTAGCCAGAGGTCACCCTACAGAGAGGCACTCCAGGCAGTGAGTTGGGTCAACATGGTGTTGCTCACACCACAACACAAATAGCTGCCATTTCAGGGCATACAGTCTCCTTGTAGACTGAGTTCCTGGAACTCAGAATTGCCTCTACAAACTCAGTTGAGAGACCAGCATCTAAGATCTGTCTCCCCTCAGGTTCCAGACCCACAATTTCCAAATTTTCAGCTGGGGGTGAAATATTGACTGCAGAGCCTGAGACAGAAGATCCCTCCAGACTGTAAGCTCCCAAGGCACTCCATCCAGTAGAAGTTGGCCAGAACAGAGCTACCAAGAGTAGATGAACTCGGTTTGGGACCCAAGGTGAGAAACCAGGGTCTGATCCACATAGAAAGGGTGCAAATCCCTTGGTGCATAACCCTCACCATCCTTAGTGAGTGTTTTTGGGATGAAACCCAAAGTCAAAAGTTAGTCAGAACTGAAATGGTCTCATATGCAGTAGACCCAACTGAATTACATTGGCCACTGCTGCTATAAGGCCTAACAGTCTCTGAATCTGGAGAATTGTTTGGTGCTGGCCTAGCCGAACACTGCTCACAGCATCAAGGATTGACTCCACACATGCAGAATACAATTGTACCCGCATCATAATGGAGTCCCAAATTACCTCTAGAAAAGTAATTCTCTAAACTGGAGAAAGCATGCTCTTTTTTGGGGTTGAGTCTCAGCATCCCAATGCTGTGTATCTAGTTTTAGGGAGCTGATCATGATTAGCCATTCATCTATGTAATTTAGAACATGGATGCCCTGGAGTCTCAAGTGAGCCAGAGCTACATTCACACACTTTGTGAACGTGCGTGGCAATAAGGCTAGGCCAAAAGGAAGCACTCAATATTGAAAGTGACATGTTTGTCAGATATGGTAACCTATACCCGAAATGTGACTTCTTCATTTAACCCATCACTAGTGAAGAGTGAACACACACTGCAAGTCGTGAACACACACACACACCTGGAGCAGTGGGCAGCACTGCTGTGCCCAGGGAGCAATTGGGGCTTAGGTGCCTTGCTTAAGGGCACTTCAGCTGCTACCTGCCGGCACTGGAATTGAACCAGCAACTTTCTGATTACAAGCCTGACTCACTAACCAGTCAGTCACAACTATTTGAAAAATTTGAAAAATCGATTTGAAAGTATGCGTCCTTCAGAATTATGGCCAACCAGTCCTGGGACAGAATTTGACATCAATATGCATTAACATTTTGAATCTGTATCTCCTCAGGGACTGATTCAACTTATGCAGATCTAAGTTTGACGCAGCCCCCCTGTCTTTCTTGGGAACCATAAAATAATGGCTGTAAAAGCCCAGTTTTCTCATGTGAGGGGGAACTTGTTCTGAAGCTACTTTCACCTAGAGACTCTCAATGCCTCTCTACATGGTTGAGGTGTCAGTGCCTCTCTACATGGTTGGCCAAAAGAAACTGGAAACTGCTCTTTGCATGATATAGTTGTGGCCCATGCCGTGGCATGGGTGGGGTCCATCAAACAAGGATGTGCAGATTAAAGCTTTTCTTTCAAAATGTCAGTCAGAAGAATTTTATTCTCTATAAAGTCTCAACGCCAAGGTCTAGCCTGGTGATCAGGATGCTGGTGTGACAATTAAGTGGGGCACTCAGACTGCTAAATTACTCTGTTTATGTGTTATTCTGTGTGGTTGTAAAACAGAAAGTCACTGTATTTTAAATGATCTATTTGCTGGCCCTTACAGCTATGAGGCTACATCTCTGATTCGAAGCCCATTGTCAAATTACATATATTCCTGGCAGGCAAGGATGCTGTACTGCATATTACATTGATGAAGTGCCCAGTAATTTAGCATAAACCTATCAGCACAGTTTCAGTAATACATAATTAATGTTAGTACAATAGGCCTACTGGAAAATCCATTTTCATTTCTTTGAATATGTTTACACCTGTCTGACAATTTAGATTACATTACAGACTATTCTGGGTAACTTGCTCAAAGTCAAATGTTAGGCTAATCATGGCTAGTTATCTTAATATATAGCAAGTAGATTGTAATAGATTTTTAAAAGAAAAATAGAAATTGTTGATTATTACACTATTATTACACTATTACACACCTCTTGCCATACAACGGCAGTTACCATGTCTGTCAAGTACAGGAAGAACAAAAAGACACATCCTACAAGTTTCATAAAAGAAGTCCAGACAACTGCTACTGTATTCTAAATCTTATAAATCTATTTGATAGTTTTGAGTAAGGAATATTAAGTGGAATTTAAGAGATTGTTCACTAAATTATAAGTTCTATTTTCAGTCCAGTCCTGCTGTATGGTTTAAAATTAAAAATTGTGACCATGAGGCAAACATTTTTAAAAATATATTCATGTGCATTTATGGTGCTTTACTAGATAATTACATTTGAAATTAAATAGCATATGATTTTGAAACAACATGAAAGTGAGTAAATGATGACAGAATGTAAATTTGGAGTGAACTATTACTGTCTTGTTCTGACAAAATGGAGCATCTCCAAAACAACTTGATGTAATTTACCAAAATAAATGAATTTTTCAAAGTCGGTTTTTGCTAAACTCAGTCCTTAAAAAAACAATTCAGCTGCAGAAGCAGACAACCCTCCTTCAACCCCCAGAGACTATGCAGAGAAATGGCTTCCTGTGAAGAAGTTTATCGAAGCGCATGCAAGATTAATGAGGATATTTTCATTAGACGCCTCTGTTTTATGTCACATACTCGGAGGTGATAAGATCAGATTATTTATTGTGTCTGCCTCTCCAGGTCATTTACTATGTTAATTTTTATGAGTTGCTTGTTGTCTTGTAGGTTGCGTGTTGCTTTGCAAAAAAAGAAGGGGGTGGAAAAAAGGGGATTTGTGTACTTAGTGAAGGCTCTGCCAAATTAGTCACCCATGCTAATTATTTCTGCTATTGAGGGCTGCTATGAAATGTCTAATTTAAATTGCATTGTGTGAAATTCATTTCCTTTAGCAGAGCCAGAAAAATAGGCCTCTAGGACCTTGTGGATCTATCTGAAGAGATAATGAAATGTTACTTGTTACAGATTGGTTTGACTTGGATGTTATTTTTGGAATTTCGGGTATTGCTGCAACAAATCTGCCATTTTAGATAAAAATGTTTACCTTATATTACATATAAACATAGCTAAAAGTGGGGTCATTGAACAGGGTTTAGTCACAGGACATTTACAGAATACACTTTATTGTGTACATTTTCCACTCAAGTTTTTAAAATTATGTACAAAGTGTAAAACATGTTTAAATTGTGTATGTTCAGTATGCATTAAAAGCTGGATATGAGCCTTAACCTCGTCAAGTCATAGGAGCCAGCCAATTTATTAAAAAACTGTTTAAAATGCCACTTCGCCCACAAAATGCTAATTAACACAATATATGTTACTGTGGTGTAGTTCATGAAAAAAAACTTTACCCCTGTTCTGAACACTAACAACTGTCACAGCTATTACAAAGAGGTAATTTTATGTTCAGAGTGCAATCAGTGTTTTAGAGGGGTGTCTAAATCTGAGGAATGCATCCAAAGGGGAGCAGCTGTATGTCTAATTCAACCCCCAGCCTTTATTAACTATATTATGTTGTCATTGCTTTCCTATTTGCATCAGCGGTAATAATCAAGAGCTTACAGAGAGGTTCTAACCCATGGCCTACCCTTTGTGCATGTGTGTGACAGCAAGAAAGCCAGCGTGTGCGTCTCTGACAGGTGTGAGAATGACAGAGGTCAACTACAGGTCAGATGGAGGTTGTCTGAGGTTCTAAGTGTGTCAATAACGCCCCCAGATCACAATCCACATGTAGACAATGTCTGGGTTGCACATCATTTTGCCAGCTTGTAAAACAGTAAAGAGAAGAAGCAAGTGTATCGGAGATGAATTGAGACAGTTATGGAGGTAGAATAAAAAAATAATGGGGTGACAGAAAAACAGCTCTGGTGTTCAAGACCAAACTCCTATTCATGTAAATGTCTCTGTTTAACACCACTCATACATCCCTCTCTCTCTTTCTCCCTCCTACTAAAAGAGTGAACTAGACACTAGACCCAAGAAAAAATGGGCCATTCATTGGGGCTGGCAAAAGGTCAGCATTGACAGTATTCAGGGTTAAACTGGCAAAATAAAATACTGTTCATGACCCTCCATTCTTGTTCTAAATACCCCCTTTTGCATCATTGTCACATGGCCGGCATCAATATTCTCCCTTCTCAGATTTATTAGACATTGTTGAGTAGGAGGGAAGAGACCCTTAATGCACTAAAGTCACATCAGGCTAATTCAACCCCACTACCAAAACAATCAGAACATCACAGTAAGCGAGTAGTTGGGAGCTGATGGCAAAATACGTTGTTTGTGTGTATAGCCTGCACATGGTACAATTGTCAGGAACACAACAGAGATCCAAATGCAGTTAACAGTCTTAATTTAGACAGACAGTTAAATTCGGCTCATAAGCAAACAGAAACAGATGCAGGGCGGCTCCGGCGCAGGTGGGGAGGGTGAGAGCGGGGCAGCGGGAACCAGGAGGGTAACAGGCAGAGCAGGAGGTAGACTGGGCAGCGGACAGGCGGTGAAGCGGGCAATCGGGCAGGGAGAGCAGGAGCGGCACTGTGGTATCCTGGGGGAAGAGAGAGTGGTGACATAGCAACCAGGAAGCGATCTGTAACAAAAAAGGGGAACAGGAGAAAACACCAACAGGACAAGGCTTGGGTCTATATAAATCACGACAAGACAAGAGGTCAGGTAGCGGTATCAACAGAGACGATCTGACACAGGACGCAACACGAGAGGGGAATATAAAGGGGAAGAAATCAACGGGAAACAACCTGGGGAATAACCAGGGAATGAGGAAACAAGGAGGGCGGGGGGAAACGCGGACACTGGGACACGTGGCGCACCACCAAACAATGCCACGCGCCCCGAAAGCGAAACAACAACAACAAAGGCTGGGCTGATCACACCGCGGTCCTGACAACATGTTGATTGTCAAAATACAATAAACATTTTTTGAGTTTAATAATACAGGACAGTGAAGATACTCTGAGGAAGGGGGAATTAGGACAAGATCCATGCCAGTTGCCTGAACACCAGTGCTATTGCAGAACATTTTATAAAATACAACAAAGCCATTTTAGATAACAGTCAATAGATCACAGTCAATACTTTTGATAAATAAAATGTTAATGCAAACGTAAATGTGTGCTTTTTCCTAGGAAAAGCAACAAATTTATAAAACAACTTACAAAACTTACATTTCAAAATAAATTTATTTTTTATTATTAAATTTATTATTATCTTTATATAACAAAAAAATTCTAATTTCAAATCACGTGAAAATGAACCTTGATAATTTCCATTTCCATTTAATTTTTTAGCAGACACTTTTATTCAAAGTGACTTACAAAAAGAAACAACAAACCTAGTCTACAAAGCTAAATTTATAAATGAGAATAGTTCTGAAGCCAGGGACTGGATTGAGTTTTATCAGAGTAATATTAGTCAGGTGTCTGCGAAATAGATATAAGTTGTTTCTTGTAGTTTGTGATGGTCTTAGCCGATTGGGTGGAGGCTGGGAGCTTGTTCCTCCAGGAAGGGAAAAAAATGCATGAATGTCTTAGAGAGCAATCTGGAACATTGTTGTGAGGGAACAGTCAGACTCAAAATCACTCTGAATCACCTCATAGCTAATTTACCTAATGATATTAGAAATGAGTAACTGTACAAATTGTGCAGCACCTTTCATTTGCCAGGTTTACAACATCCATTTTCATTTCAAAAACATAATTACAAGATTTAACATTTTACATAGACATCACACATAAAACCACTTTGCTCTTTGTGTCTGATAGACCAGGGTGAGCTACCCAGCACTTACAGTATTCATCAAAAAATGCTCTCCCATTCAAGACACAGGATAACTTCATGAACATTAGGCAGTCTAGGAAATAACAATATGAATAGCAATAAGTATAAATAAACAATACAATAAATTCTGCTTTACACGATAAGTTTACAACTTGATCTTTTTAATATAACCCAACATATGTTATTTGCCGACTAAAATGTTCCATTTCCACAAGCATGAAGAGGACATCAATAAAATTTATTTCCTCAGAAGAAGGGACAATGGAAAATAAATGGAAAATAAATTTTTCAGGCACAGTGCTTTAATGCAGGAGCTCAATAACCCTTCTTTAGCTAACTTGTCTACTTCCTCATTACACAGCAGGAACAGACCTCTTAACCTTAGTTAAGTTGTACACATTTTGGTACTTTTGCAACTTTCAATTGTAGATTTTTATGATTTTTATTCAATTGTAAATTTTTATATTACAAATAAATGTAAATGTTTGTAACTAACTGTCAAACATTGAATGAACTTTGCTTGCCATATAAATGCACACCAAGCTGTTTTTTAGAAGTGCATCTTCATTTTCATGGTGTTAAATAGTGATGTTGTGAACATGTTTGAACCTGAAAAGTGACTTCACAGTAAACTGTTTTCTACAACAGAACAAAATAAATAATACTAAAAAGTGCTTAAACCTTATGACCTCTTATTAACCTCTTATTGGTGGGAGTTTCTATCCCCTTTTTATATTTGTGTATGCAATTTATATAGGGTTTCTCTATATGGCTTCAGCAAGCATCTTTTAAGTCCTCCAATGACTCCAATGGATTGGCAGTGCTGCACTCTCCCCCTGTGGTGGAGAGTGGGGCATGATACAGGGTCCTCAGCCTTTCCACTGGCTGGCCAAGGGGATGGCATGTTGGATGGTGGCAGCTAGCGATTAGCTGGCCTATTTTGACGACTGTCTTTTGGGTTGTGTTGGAGTCAAACCCTCACTATAGAGGCCTCCCCCATAAAAGGTTCACCTTCCTGCGGTGAGTGGTGGCAGCAGGATGTTTTGCTGGTTCCCCTTGGGCTACGTGCCCCCTGGGTCAAGCATAGATATTGGAATGTAAGAAAGTCTCAAAGAAACAGTAGCTTTGAGTGGTTGTAGCTAGCTGGCTGCTAGCTCCACTTAGATTTCTGGCCCTAGGCCAAGTGTGGAGTAGCACCCTCGCTACAGAGCATGGGTGTCAAACTTCTGGAGAGTCAGCGTCCTACAGAATTTATCTTCAACATTAATTAAACACATCTGATCCAGCTAATCGGGTCTTCAGGATTACTAGAAATTTTCAGACAGGTGTGCTGGAGCTGGTTGGAGCTAAACTCTGCAGGACACTGGCCTTTCAGGAGTTGAGTTTGATGTTCTCTGGAGTGTAAATAAAGATTCCCCTTTTCAGGGAACCATATTTCCATACGTAACCAAGAGACATTTTTTCTGAATAATAATGCGAGTCAAATGGGGATGTAAAAATATAAAAAAACAAATATGAAACTAATGGGACCTATATAAATGAATCTATAAATATAGTCTCTGCCCAGGCAGATCTATCTTACTCAAAATTCAGCTTGGAATTTACTGTATTCCTTCAGCATGAGAAAGCAGCATGGCAGGCTGTATTTGTCTTTGCATGTATAGTATATATGGTAGTCATATATATTGAAAAAACAGAGCAAAAGGTACTTTATTCATCTTCTGTGGGGTAACTGGTTTACAAGACTAGACTGACATTACTATCAAAAGAAAATGCAACATGTAATACAATAAATGCAAGAAAATGGAAGGTAAATACCCAATATACACACATTATACACAATAAATACATCAGAAGTAAGGTAGTTACACAAATACAGAGAGCAAAACATCACTATGACAATGTAGACATAAAACAGTATTTCTAAAACTCTACGTAAAACCTTAATGCACAAACCTGAAATCATGGTTGTCAGCATACACACAGGAGAACAAACAGGTAAGTGTAAACACAGAAGGTTTATTACCTTTAGAGTCCAACAAGAGATTCTCCAGACAACAAAATATCATAACTGCATATGCTGGCATAAACAGCGATTTTAGGAAACAGGTAAGATCACTATTAGTCGATTAGCATAGTGCACACTTAGCTGGTGTTTGTTCTGAGGTCTTCTTTTGTATTGCAGATCCGAGTATACGGGTAAAAGACAGAGTGAGGTAAATCACAACAGCAAGCTGAGAGACTGGACAAAGAGGTGAGGAGTGTGTGTGACTTTGTGCTGGTTTATTAGTGGCAGGTGTGCATGATTAGAACTTGGGTGATTGGGAGCATGTCGGCGTGGCTCCTGACGTGCTCATACAGCTTGAATACGGTACTGTGGAAAGAGTTGCAACTGGAAGGTGACATCATTGATCTGCCTCAGGATAGGAAAGGGACTGATATAGTGGGGAGCTTCTTACAGGGTAGCCGGAGACAAAGAGCCCGGGTGGACAACCACACCTTGTCACCTGGTTGATAGATGGGAGCTGTGGACCTTGGGCATTGAAGATGGGTTGAAGATGAATATGAGCTGAGTTCCACACTCTCTTACTCTCGCGGAACCAGTGGTCCACAGCTGGAACTTCAGATGGTTTGCCAGACCAGGGAAATGGGGGGTTGGAAACAGAGTATGCATAAATAAGTATGCAAAATAAAGTTAACAGGCTTTGGAGTAGCGGTCGACAACTACTAGGATACAGGTTTGGGAATCAGAATTGGGAAGGTCAGTGATGAAGCTGACTCCAATGTGGGACCATGGCCTGTGTGGTATGGGTAGTGGAAACAGTTTACCAGAGGGAAGTTGGCGTGGAGTACTGGAGATGGCACAGACTGAGCATCCTCGGACGTACTGGGAGACATTTCGGGCCATTTTGGGCCACCAGTACCGATCTTAAAGGAGCAAGAGAGTACACTGACTGTCCGGACTGTTAAATTGGAATGTGGTGAAAAAAGTGCCCAACGGGCTTGATGGGAGTTTAATCTCTTGGCGTCTTAAATGTATTCAAGGTTCTTGTGATCAATTATACAGTAAAGGGATGTTGGGCTCCCTCCAGCCAGTGTCTCCATTCTTCCAAGGCCAACTTGATGGCCAGCAGCTTATAATTCCTGATGTCATAGTTCTGCTCCTTTGGGGCTTCTTGGAAAAACAGGCATGGGGATGGAGGAGTGGAGACTCTTCATGATATTGGGTTTGAGCACTGCTCAAACCCAACAGTGGAGGCATCAATTTCGATGATGAAGGGGAGCTGAGGATTAAGGTGTTTTAGGATCAGAGCACTGCAGAAAGCCTGTTTGAGTTTTTTGGAGGCTTAAAGGGTTTCGGGGTTCCAGGACAGAGACTTGGGATCCTTACAGAGCAGGAATGTTAGGGGGCTATGAGAAGACTGGAGTTTTGAATTAAATTATGATAGAAATGAGAGAAACCTATACAGCATTTGAGTTCTTTAATAGTTTGGGGTTTTGGCCAATCTCAGATAGCTTGGATCTTCCCCTTGTCCATCTGGACACCCCTCGGGACTGATAACATAATCAGCAATGTTCCACCAGGTTCCGGGAGTAGATCCAAATATCGTCTTTACAGACAATAATGAAGCGATGAAGGAACTCCCGGAACACTTTGTTCATAAATCCCTGAAAGACAGATGGGGAATTAGAAATACCATAAGGCATTACTAGATATTCATACTGACCAGAGGGAGTAACAAAGGCAGTCTTTCACTCATTTCCTTTCCGGATTGTAACGAAGTTATACACACTTTGCAGGTCCAACTTAGTAAAAATGCAAGCTCCACTGAGTTCCTCAAGGGCGGCCGGGACCAGAGGAAGTGGATAGGAGAATTTAACAGTTTGGGAGTTAAGGACACCATAACCAATACAAGGTTGCAAGCCTCCATCCTTTTTCCCACAAAGAAAATACTTGAGGCGGTAGGAGAGGTGGATGGTTGAACTGTTGATCTAGAGCCTCTTTGATGTACTCCTCCATGGCCTTGCTAGGATGGACAAGGGGTAAATTCTACCCTTCGAGAGTTTCGTTCCAGCCAGCAGGTCAGTGGTGCAGTCCCATGGCTGGTGTGGTGGTAGACGAGTAGCTGCTTGTTTGCTGAATACGCCCCAACGGTTTTCCTTGAATAGTCTCAATTTTGAGTAAATCAGACATCTGCAATTTTAGGAGTTTGAAGGTCTGTTGAGGTGCAGTCATTTTTGTAGAGTGAAAAAAGCAGTGGGGAGAGAATACATCCCTGAGGACTGCCAGTATTGATGGTAAAGGTGCTGAATGTAAATTTTCCCATCCTCACTAGCTGCTGCCTGTCTGTCAGGAAGTTGATTATCCACTGACGGCGATTGGCACGGAGAGCTGGGTAAGTTTGGAAGAAGGAGGTCTGGGATGATAGTGTTAAAGGCCAAGCTGAAGTCTAATAACAGGATTCAAACATAAGTCTTTGGTTTGTCAAGGTGTTGCAGAATGTAATGCATTTCCATTTTGACTGCATCATCCACAGACCTGTTTGCTCAATAAGCACACTGAAGGGAATTTAGAAATGGACCAGTTATGTCCTTCAGGAGGGGTCAAAACTGGTCTCTCACATGACTTCATGACCACAGATGTCAAGGCAACAGGGGTATAGTCATTTAGCCCTGTGATGCTGAGTTTCTTTGGAACTGGGATGATGGTTGACTGCCTGAAGCATGAAGGTGTTAAAACGTGAGCTGTTAAATTTCCTGTTTTGTTTGCTGTGTTCTGATCACTCCTCACCCTTTATGTTCTTCAGATCACTGCTGAAACAGTAAAAGGTATTTGTCACATATAAACTAGTTTCAAATGTCATGTCTTGCACAACTTAAGTCAAAGGAAACATTTGCTCTCACTCTCCGCAAGTCAATGAATTTGTCAAATTTAAGATAATTCATTAAAATATTCCTAATTTAAATGATAGCAGAAGAATAGAGCAGTGCAGAGAGAAAATAGGTGGGCCAGAGCATCTATTTATATTAGAATGCTTCAAGAGGGGTTTTAAAGCTCTGTATTTTTGTGGTGAAGAGCACTAAATCTCGTCTCTCACAACATAAACCCTTTCCTATCCTAATACAAGGTCCCTCACAAAGCAAGCTGATAAAAAAAATGGGTGTGCATGTTCTATTTCTCATTTTCTCCTACTTCTTATGCTTCTGTGACCTTTCACTCCCTCAGTCCCTCCTGCTTGGGGTTGAGCCAGTGGGAGTCTGGAAGGAAGACCACACGTTAGACCCCAGAGTGATTCTTTAGCTATCCCCTCTAGTGTTCACATGTTTGTATTCCTTTAAGCAACAAAAGAACGCAGCTTGTAAAATCCTTCCCTGAGTAATACATTTTTCACCTTTGCTTTCTTGCACACTGAGCTGCATTCCAGGCACCAGTGTTCAGTGTAACCAGCTTCCATTTGTAATGCAGTTTTTTAACATGTAAAAGAACAGATGTTGCATTTGCCATTTCTTCTATTCCACTGCCTAAGGAAATCTGATTTTTCACACACTGTCTCTGATAAGGTGGAGGTTCCTGCTCCACTTCCTCGTGCCACCAGAGGGAACATCTCCAAAATATCTTGTGAAATCTTGTGAAAAATCATGTGAACTATGTTTCCCATAATGCACCATACCTGGTTCTGACAACTTCCTGTTCACCTGTTCCTCATGACTCTAATTACCTGGTGTATTTAAGCCCTGTTTGATTACCCGGTTTGATTACCCGTGTTTATACTTGGACTGTCTCTGGATTATTTGATTGTTTGCTGCCTGTCTACAAACCCTGCTTTAACAATATTCATTGTTATGCAAAAGAAGAAAGGAAGAAAACAGGTATAACTATATTTTTAAATCAATTTTTTTGAGGGACACAAATGGAGAGATGGAGGGGTACTTGCCTGCGGGGGATGTTAATTATGTCAAATTGTCAAATTAACCAACTTTCACTGGGATCCAACCTCCATTGGATGCTTTAAAGAAGGGGTGATATTGAGGATGACACAAAGAGCGAGAGAAACAGAATGGAGAGGCTAGAAAAAACAAACAAACCATACAATCATCTGGAACAATAATCCTGTACTTTGCTTCTTGAAGGCAATCCACAGTCTCTAATCTGAACAAATCATTTTGTACCAAAAACGAATGCCTGCATAGGATGAGGCAACACATCGTTAGTCGTCATGTATCAAAGACCTTTTGCAATCAGTGCCTCAATGGAGGCCTTCATGTTATGCTTCTACATCACGAAAGTGCTCTTTTGTTACATTTCCAAACTTAAGTGTCTAAATCCCTTTCTTTTCAGGTAAATTACAAAGGACATCCCAATCAAGGGCTAGTGTGACCCACTCAAAAAGCAGTGTGCAGTGCTTTGAGCCTTTCTTCTCCTGCCACTCTTGTGAGACATTAAATCATACGTTTCATTTCCCTCACTGTGGGAGGATGCTCCTTAATGATGACAGAAATTCCTCCACTTGGGTCCTATGACACCATTCTGCTGTCAAGCAGGAGTCTCTGTGGAGAGAGAATCAAACATCGCTTCCTGCAGGAGGAATGGCGATGAAGGTCATACCACAGCTCAGAGAAACAGGGGTAGAGTCAGCACTTTAGAGTAGTCAGTATTCCCACAGCAAAATTAAGTAATCTGTAAAAATGTCACTTTAACATTGCAATTGTTTGGGTTTTACTTGTTTGGTTACTGTAAGAGTTGTATAATTTTCTAATATTTTATAATCTGTCCATTAGAAATTAGGCAGTCGCCAGTTTATTTGGTGTTTAATCTGTTATAGAACCACACATGTATGCCCATCTGGTTCGTCAGTAAACAGAATTCATTCATACTCTGCTGCATGCTTCTCATCACTCACCCTTCTCCTTGAGTTTTGACCGACTGCCTGCTGTGTTTCGCACACATCTAAGTTAAATTAATATAAAATATCGAACTTCCTCTGTTTCAAGTGGTCCTTCAAGCCGGATCAGCGAACTGCAGCAGAGAGATGATGTCCCACCCTGAGTCAGATCCACCTGTCATCCGACCCAGACGTCAGACCAGGCAGTCTGCACATCTAACAGACTATCAAGTTGCTGATTCACATCATAGTACCTCCAGTTCAAGTGTTCCCATTTGAGAGTGCATCACGATCAACTTCTTCAGAGAGTCAGTTCCCTTATGCAGATGATCTAGTACCCCGAGATATGGGTCCAGAGCCATCTGGAGATGTGTTGCCAGGGATGAGTGTGATGAGTGATAAGCTCCACGTCCAAGTCAAGCAGATGTCTGATATGAAGTCTATGTGGAGCAAAATGAAGAGAGACAGTGATGAGCTTCGCAGCCACATCCTTACCTGAGATCCTGTCTGCACTAAAGGGGCTTAAGGCTGAGAATGTTACATTGAAACAGGAGATCCAGCAGATAGCCACAGGCAGGGATACTCCTCATCGTCTAGTGACGCCAGTTCCTAGATGATGAGAGATTCAGCAGAATATGGTCAAGTGCCCCCTCCAGACCAACCTGTTCAGTGGGAGCAACTCACAAAGCAGATGGGTGATTTCACATTTTCACCCAGGCCAGGGCACCAGTATGATGACGAGAATCGCTGCGCTCCCCCTCAGAGGTCCTACACCCGCTCAGCCCAGCCTGAAGTGGCTGTACAGTATGAAGATGAGACGCTGAGGCCCAGGCGCAGTCGTCATCTGAGTGAGACAGACTTCTGACACTGCATGTATACTAAGGCCCCAAGCCTACTATACCTAGTCTGACAGCAGCTGATCCCCAACAGTTTCCAAGATAACGGATGGCACTAGATACTCTTCTGCCAGCTGATGCGAGTGAGTGCTTCAAGTGTCAGATCCTGACTGATACTAGTAGCAGACTCCTGCTGCAACTCCGTGAGACCCTATACAGACATCATGCGAGCTCTTGTGAAGATGTACGGTCAACCTCACAAGTTTCTTTTACAGAATATCTCTGAAGTATTAGAAGGTCCCAACCTTAAGCATGTTGATATGAAAGGTTTCAAGCTTTTTGCCCTTCGGGTACGCTCATTGGTGAGCATGTTGGAGCAGTTGGGGCAAGAAGGAGGAGCTGAATTAGAATGTGGTTCACATGTGTCTAGACTCCAGGGCAAACTACCCCATGAGCTCCAGATCAGCTTTAAGAGGTATATTCACCCATCGAGGATTACCGTCCCTACTCTTCTTGATTTTACGAGCTTCAGGTCCAAGATGACACTGCCAAACCAGTTATGTCTGTTCTACCATTACCTGCTAAGAAGCAAGAAGGTTGTTACGAACCCAAGCCTCCAGTGAGATCCACGAGCATCCTGCTAGGGATGGAGACCCAGACCCAGATTCGCCAGTCACAGAGAGAAGTTATGAGCCTACTGTCCTTACTGCGACAATGCCAGCCATTTCCTTAATGGATTTTTTAGAGTGCCTGAATGCCTATGGTCAGAGTCTTCACAGGGTGGCCTACACCTCCAGCGCTGACCTCCAAAGAGACGTCCAACATGCAGTCCTTTGCCAAGCTCAAGAAGAGTCCTTTCCAGACGAGCTGAGACTTCTGAAGTCAGGCAAACCAGTATCTGCCACTTGAAGACTGACTTCACTTTCCCCTGAGCTCGATGCTGTTACTGGACTGATCAGAGTAGGAGGCGCATACGCCACTGTGAGATACTAGGGGTGGATGCTGTGCATCCGGTTGTCCTTGACCCACGACATCCAACCACTGAGCATCCTTACCTCAGGTAGTCTACCAAGAGTCTTGCACTTCTGGCAACATTTCCTGAAGTACTTCTTACCCAGTCTCCAAGCCCGCCAGAAGTGGAAAACAGAGAAAAGGTCACTAGAGATTGAGGATGTGGTCATGATCGTCGATCCCCAACCTCCCCGTGCCCTATGGCCAGTCGACAGAATCACCCAGGTCTTTCCAGGCTGGGATGGCCATGTGAGGACAGCTAGTGTGGATGTCAATGGGAGGACTTATACCAGACCAGTAGCTCATCTAATCCGGCTCCCAGCCTTGCCTGAAGATGACCAAGAAAAGAAACAGACCTTTTGTTGATGTGCGAATTCCGTTCCATAATTCCTATAATGAATATAGTTTAATTGGTATGAATGTTTATGCTGTGAAATTCCTGTATAATTACTCTAATTGTGAAATTACTCAACATTATATATATATACGATATATATATATATATATACAGTCATGTGAAAATATTTGTACACCCTATGAAAGTCTGTGTATTTTTGTAATATTTTTGCAACATTTTGGATATATGGATATTTAATCTAATCAGTTAAAATAGGCATTTTTGTAGACATTCATTTACAGAAGATCTTGAAAAGACTTTTCTTCAGTTTTAATTGCTTAGATATATTACTTTAATCTCTCTGTATTGTTAAAATTGAGACTAAATAACCATATATTTAAAAAAAAGTTACAAAATACACATGCTTTCTCAGGGTGTCCTAATTTTTTTCACATGACTGTATATATATAAGTTTATTTGTTGTTTAATGTGTTATAGAACCACACATGTATGCCCATCTTGTTTATCAGTAAACAGAATTCATTCATACTCTGCTTCATGCTTCTCATCACTCACTCATCTCCTTCAGCTCTGACCGACTGTGTTTCGCACACATCCAAGTTAAATTAATATAAAATCCCAGTTAAATTTGATAAGTTATCACCCAGAGAAAAAACAGAGAGCGAAGTTTACTCTCTCTCTCTCTCTCTCTCTCTCTCTCTCTCTACACATCCTCTCGAGCCCTGTCTTACTCTCCGAGACAGCCTTTCTGGCGGTGTTTACTTCGGCTCAGTTTGTCTATCTCCGCTGACCAATCTGACATCGGGAAGGACCCAACGAACTGCCTCTCACTTCGAACGCATCAGGACCTACATCATCCCTCACGCACACCCGGACTCTTGTTTCAGCACATCTGAGTTCAATGCAAGTATCCGATTTGTTACCTAATAACTGCGTTTTTTACCCTTTTTAAGGTGATTTAAATGATGGTTCATGCAGAGAATTTTTTATGTGTTTATTGCTCACATATTAACGTCACTTAAACTGCCTTGATTTTGTTACCTGCTCTGATGTAGTACTGTATTACAATAAGAATGTTATCTTTTCAAGGCCAGAAAAGTAACATTTCTTAGAGTTGATAAGCGATCCTCTGAATACCCGGTGGATGAGTAATTTAGTCTGTCGCTAATATTAACTCTACTGCATCAGGTAAAATCTCTAAAACACGTATGAATAATCACATCAGATTCGTCAGATTCACATCAAATCAGTGCGTGATTTTTCCCTTTGGGTAAACATCTAATTTTCCCAAATACACTACACCCTGTTCTGTGTGTACGAAGCACAGTTTAGATTCTTGTTTATGTATTTTCTGCTATGAGGCAGTAACTGTTTTCTGAATCAAGGCCATAACATTTGCAAGTTTCTTCTAAGTTTTCCTAAAGCAGGTCCCTGAAGTATATAGCACTGCTTTTGTAGCTGAAATTAAAAATCGGACTAAGGCCCTTGCAAGGTCTATTTTACAATCTCAAATAGCAGCAGAGGCCCATGAAGTGCCCATGTATGCCAAACAGACCCAGCAGTTGTGTGAATAAAAACAATTGTGTGTTTATTCATTTTATGATTCACACGAACTGTAGCAAGTAAAATGCCAAAGCAGCTCCAAGCACCATTTCTGATCTCTCTACATTTTATTTTCCCACAATTTAAGCAATTAAAATTCTCCTTTTTAAACACCCTTTTTATACTGTCGTTGTTTTATTACCAGAGTGAAATTATTACACCAAATCATGCCATAATTATCATTATATTTACACTAAAAAGTATTTAAATTTAATGGTTGGTTGATTGCAAAATTAATTAGGGAACCATTTTTGAGGAATATCAAAGTCATATCAAAGAAAATCAATTGTGCAAGTTGTGGAACGGTTTATACAAAAATATGCACTAAAAGTCAACCATCACTAAAAAGTTCAGATACCCAAACCTTGCATGATCTATCAAGGAAAAGGCATAGACAAACATTTCTCAGTACTACAAGACTGGCATAGTTTTAATTGAATTTAATGTAGATTTGTAGTATACTGAAGAACAGTCTTTGTTAGCTAAGAAAGGAAAGAAAATCCATTCATAAGAGATATTTTTAAATATCATAAAATGATTAAGAAATGTGGAGCTCACCAGAAAGTCATTTTGGTAAAATTAGCCATCCAGTTAGCCATCATGGCTGCAGGGGCACCACAGGGGAGGGGGGCACCATTTTACAAAAATCTTTAAAGTCTTAAAATTAAAAAAAAATGTAATTGTTCCAAAACAATACTGAAAGGAAACTTTTTTTTTTAAATTGTTGTTTAGCAAAAGTTCAAAATTTCATAAATATATTTAATGTATATATCAAGTGATCATATCAACCACTTACCCTTCCGACAGAGTCACATGACCAGAATGGATAAATGCTTGTTTCATATGAAATGAAACATAGAAGTAATTGACAGCTATTTAATGCTCAGTGGGCCTTTGTATTCACATTCCCTATTTTGTGATAAAAAAATTTGGGTGTTATCAATTACAAAAATGACAAAACCTTCCTAAGCTGTAATTATAGACATTATGCTAATGAGAATAATTAGAGGTGTACATGGCAAATATGCAAGTCCAAACGGAACACTATGCACCCTAAAGTGCTTATCAATCTCACAGGTAAGAACTGTCAAATCTAGCCATGGTCTCAATTCCAAAATTTCTAAAAACAGCAGCAGCACATAAAAATTGGTCTGTCTCTACGTCTGGCTCATTGTGCGGACATCAGTAAAGGGCTTTTTGTGCTATTGTCTGATGTGTCAGGCAGAATAAGAGGGGGTGTTAAGAAATGCAGAGATGTGGGAGCACACCTGCTGAGCTTGTCCTAGCTGTCCCACCACTATTAATTTGCGTTGTTCTAAGAAACTGCTTTTGTTGTCATGGAGCTGTTGGTTTGAAGTGCCACAAGTGTCAGTCTTTATTACATTCACTGCAAGGATGATCAATGAGAGAATAGAGAGCATGGTAAGGTTAATAAGGTATTAATAAAAGAAATAAAGGTTAATAATAATAGCCCTCCTCCAGCCTAACAAACTTAATGAGCCACAAATAAAGAAACTTGGTAACCCTACTTGGTATTGTGATGTTCCAGTGATTTCAGAGTTAGAGGTTGTCACCCTGGCTAATGCCTGACTTTGAGGCTGAATTGTGGCACCATTTGTCAGCGATCATTACCAATCGATGAACAGTATCTCGCCACTGATTAAAATGTCTTGTAATTTAACAAAGACAAAGAAGATGGATGAATCCTCTGCTAACTAGCAGAGCTGGGTTTTAAATACAGGATAAGAAATGCACTATACTGTCAGGACCTCGGTGTGATCACCCAGCTTGTATTGTTTTTTGTCGGGGCGCGTGGCATTGTTTTGGTGGCGCGCCACGTGCTCCGGTGTCCGCGTCCTCCCCCGCCCTCCTTGTTACCCTGTTCCCCGTTGATTTCGTTCCCTTTATATTTCCCCTCTCGTTGCGCGTGCCTTGTTAGATCGTCTCGGTTTATACAGCTACTGACCTCCGTCTTGTCTTGTTCTGTCTAAGACGCAAGCCGTGTGTTTTTGTTGTCTCCCTCTGTGCCCTATTTCTGTTTCAGATTCGCTGTCCGGTCCACCTCACCATCTCCCCCTCTCTCTCTCTCCTCCCTGGATTACGCAGTGCCGCTCCTGCTTCCCGCCCGCTTCACCGCCCAGCCTGCATCCTGCTCCGCCCGTCACCCTCCCGGTTCCCGCTGCCCCGCTCTCTCCCCCTCCTGCCCTGCATCTGTTTCTGTTGACTAACCTGCATTGTTTAACCCTCTCTGTTTTTGAATAAAACTATTAACCACAATTGGATCCCTGTCGTGTTCCTGACATATACAGTAGGGCTGACCATGCAAATAATTGTTTGGTCAATGCATTGAAATATTATTTGAGAAATTTGAGCTTTTCTGTTATAAACAGTATTAGTTCTTGAATAATATAGACACATAGCACAGCCAAATGGATTTTTTTTTAAAACGATCTCCAAACATCAAATAATTGAATAGGACAACTGCTGTTTAAAATACACATTTGTATGTATTTATATCCCAAAGCCACAGACAATATCTATTGTTTGCTATCTGCTACTTTACAGACTCCCTGAAAACATTCATCTCATCGGTACTTCATCTGGAGCAAGCTATTTTGGGAGGGAAACCCAGTGTGATCTTTTGCCTATTTTAATTCCCCAGCTATAAGGCCTCACTAAGATGATTACTAATGCATGTAAAGGCACATTTAGGATACACAGATATACACAGAACAGCCAGTGGAGAGAGAGAGAAAACATGGACTGAAATCACGCCATTTGCTCCGTGTTCAATGGCTGATGTTGACAAAGCCAGAGATGTTGATGCTCACTAGAGCCCCATATGGTGTTCTTTGTCCGTGTCATTAGCTTGTTACAGTTCTGACTACCAGCCACGGAACTACAGAGAGAAAGAGTGAGAGAAAGAGTCAGGCCACCAAAGACAGTGCTACAAATCTGGAATGGTCTAGGATCAACAGTACCATAATTACTTTCAAATGTCAGCCTACAATAAAATACGACAGTTCATCTGGCAGAAAGCAAATTAGCTTTGACCATGGCACAATTACCCTTTCCAGGAGAACTATTAGGAAAGATCAAATCTCCCTGTCCACTGTTTGAGAAAAGGCCATCAGAGTACACTCCACCTGACAAGGATACACACTGCCATTTTGCAAGGCAATTAATTGTCCTTATAATAGAATTTTTTATATTTAACTCTGGAATTGAAAAGTGTAATAACCTGCCAGCTTTATCTAAAGTGTCTGAAAGACAGTGTGGGCCTTTGCGAATTTTAAACACCAAGACTATTCTTTTAGAGACTACTGATAAATGTGCATCCTTGTAGCATTGTGACCAGCAGCAGTATTAAGGAAGCTACTAAAGGAAGCTAAGGAAAAGAAGAAAACAAATGTATTTAACTAAATGATAAAAATCTCAATTTGTAGCACTAAACTGCATTCAGAAGGATCAATCAATACAATAAATGAAAATTGATAACATGATTTTCCTATTGTTGTTTGTTTCTTCAAAAAATTGAAAAAAAAGTGGACAACTGTGAATTATTCCACACTGATAACCTCAGCACACTAATTCTTGAAGTGTATCAACTTCTGCTCCAAGAGCAACAGCAAAGATAAAGTTCTAATGGATATTAAATTAGATATAGCACAATGTCCTGACTGAAACTCTATTATTAAGGATGCAGGATGGTTGTTGTTTTGCAAGGCTACTTGTATTCACTATAAATTTTCAATCAGACCAAGCACACAAAGCAGTAAATGCAGTAAATGATGCAGTAGGATGCAGTAAAGAGAGTGGTCTTTGTTGTTGTCATCCTTAAAACTAACTGGAAAATGGCAATCTTCAATTAGCTAATGTGTTTCTGTTAATCTCTCAGACAGTGGCCAACGATTAAGTTTGGGAGTAACATTTCAGGAATTCGATCTCCAGCCTGCAATCTGGTTTCCTGTCACTGAATTTTGATATTAGAGAGTAATTAAAGACTTAAAAATGTACTTGAAGAGAAGTATTGACAGAAGGGAACGAGACACTGGTTTGACTTTATGGAAAATGCTTTCGGTATGACCAGTGTCTGAATCTCATATTTAATCATGCCAATCTAATTGGCCCATGCCAGTGATTGACGCACATTAGGCGCACCTGTGAGTATATTAGAACACCTGTAGAGCAAAGGAGAATTTCCTGTAAAGGAAAGGATATTTCTCTCAGATTCCCTAGTCTCATCATCTAAGACTTTTAGCTCATCTATTCAGATGATACTTGAGGAGTTTAGAGTGGCAAGGGCACAGTCTAAGGCCTTTGAAAAAATACATCCTGTGCAGGTCCTTATTTGATACCCCTCTCCCTAGCCTGTCTGGGGACTGAAATTGGGACCAGAAGCAGAGTGTCGTTGCTTGCTTCATGGAGTAGGGTGCAGAAGTGGCATAATGTCAGGATGAAAAGGCAGGATGCTAAGAACTGGCAAGCCAAGACTTGTACGGGGGTGAGGAAGTAGCACCATCTACCCCCTTAAATTCCTGTCCTGTAGTGTTACAAAAGCACTCAAATAGGCCCTGAATGTTTGGCAAGTTATGATTATGGCAGCCTTAGCAAGATCTTCTGCCTTTTCTGATGGTTCAGCTATGGGTGATCAGTTCATTTATGCATTATCTGGGCAATAAGAGCATCACATATTTAAGCTCTATATAGAATAGCGGGGCTGAGTGGTTGTAGCAGGTTTTGGCAACCTCCCCGTGGTTGAGTGTTAAGGTCTCATGCTGGGTAAGAGCTTAAAGGAATGTTAATGCTCCCCATTACACCTTTCTCATGGCAGGCCTGTGGCATGAGCCAGTAAACCATTGAAACTGGACTTAAAGACCCAAGTTTTTGAGCCCCACCTCAAAAACCTCTAGTATGGGTTGGTCCCAGTCCTATGTAGATAGTGAAAGTCCATGTTTTATATATCAAACTCCCCTTGAGGATTGCTTTGTTGTACATTTTTACACTTGTTTACAATCTTACCTGGATCCACAGAGCTCATAGAGGGGCTATCATGGTGGGGGTTTCTGCCCTCTCTTTGATTTGAATGAGGTTTCTTTGTATGGTTGCAGCCAACAGTTTTAGCTTGGCTCCCATGGATTGGCAGAGGTACAGGGTCCTTAGCCCTTCCACCTTCCAACTGGCAAAGGGGACAGCATGTTGGATGATAGTAGCTAGTGATTGGCTGGCTCCTGTCTGATTGCTGTTTTCCGAGTTGTATGGGAGTACCATCCTCACCATCCTCACTATGTGTGCAGTTACAGCTGGCTCTTCTGCTGGCTCCCCTTGGGCTTACGCCCCCCTGGGTCTAGCATAGAACAGTGCTCTTACTATGGAGGGTTCCTCTTCTCCTCAGAGCCTCATGAGAGGACAGTAGTTTCAAGTGGTTATAGCTAGCTCTCTGCTAACTAGCCCCTTATATTTTTGGCCTTGGGCTGAGTGTAGATTGGCTCTTACTATACTGTTGTCTGCTCCCCCAGAGCTCCATTAAGGGGCGGCAATTTTGGGTGGATTTGGGATAGCATAGATCATTTGGTTTTGCACAAACTTGTGGAGTTTATGCAAGCTCAAGTGCATTCTCTGAGCAAAATGGAGACCAAAACTGAAACTGAAAATTAATGTAAATTTTTTGACCTATACATATTTTGTAGCCTATTAAATATACGTAAAATAGACGCACTTTCACTAAAAAGTGGTCACAGCTTTTTAGACACCATTGCATAACTCAATAGTTTGTGTATTCATTGAACCACTGTGTCATTTAATTCATGTACTGTACTTGAATTAGGGTTAGAGTAAAAAACAACCATGCCAGGTAAGCAATGTTAAGTAATGCTTAGTAGTTTACAATATGCCTGTTCAATTGCATCACATAATCAGTCCTCACAAAATATGCAAATTCAGCTCAATAGCAGTGCATATGAAATTATTACCTTTTATGGGCTTGACAAAGAGATAAAGACATCACCTGCTTTTTTATAATACCTGCAAGGGAAGCATGAAGCATCAGAAATGGTGATGAAAACCCATTGCAATCAATTTTCGTAAGCCTCTGTGTGTTTTATAATACATGGATGTTGTTCTTTGTGTATTTTTTGTTTTTTTATTACTGTAAATTCCTTTACCTTTTGTAGGCTGGTTCCTGGCATGCTGATTAGCAAAAAAAAGAGCTGTAAGGAGAGTGAGAGGCACTGGGCCTGGGAGCCAGCTTTCTCCACAACTGCGAATGGAGGATTATGCTTAGGATGTTTTCCAGGTACGTGGCAAATATACTTCTGGACATGTTTCCTCCACTCACTGTTCTCTTATTCATTTTGGCTCTGTCAAAATACCATGAAGATGTGGATGTAGATAAACAGGATCATAGCGATGGTGCCATCATCACCCACTTCATAATTCATGTGTTTCTGACAGGCTTGGTGACATTTGTAGTTACCTGGCATTTGCCTTGGAATAGAAAAAGCCTTGGGTTCCACTGAACAAGTAGAATTTTATTATTATTTATTATTATATATTTTTATTAAATTAATTATTTAAATTATGGTCCTGAGCTGGATCTTTTGAAATGCAAAGATCTGTATTTTTTCTCCACACTGGTCAAATCATGTTTCTTTGTACATTTAACCATTCTTTTAGGCAGTCGAAGGAGTACAATCCTCTTCATTAATTTGATCTCAAACATAAACTTTTAATATGCCCACGATGTCAGGGTCCTGGCTCTCTGTCCTGAATCTTTCTTGATTATATCGCCAGGATCCTGACATGCCCTGTGTGTTGTGTCAGAGCGTGTTGTTTTGATCCTGACTCCTTCTTGTCTTGGTTCTTGTTTCTTGGAGTCGGGATCTGAATGCGCGCTCTGGGTCTGTGGAAGCACATGGCCTCTGTTTTGTTTACATTCGCAATGTGCTCTTCGGTCACACGTCTCTGTATTATCTCGTTTCTTGTATCTTGTTCCTAGTCACAGTGAGTCTTGTCTGGTCGTGTTTCTGTCCCGGTTTTTAGTTTCATTTAAAGCTCAGTTTTTTTTTAAGCTCTTTTGTTCAAGTTCTGTTGCTGTTTTGGTTCCCGTTTTACCCCCTCGTGGGTTGTTGTTTTGTTTTTAATAAAGAGAGATTTTTCTGTTTAACGCTGTCTGCGTCTGGGTTCGTTAGTCCATGATCCCTGACACACGATCACATGACTTCCAGGGCAGTTTACATGATTCTAAACTGTAATGACTAAATTGCAATAATTTGATTGAAATTATTCAGCGATTTTAAATACAAGCTTCAAGCTACAAAACAATAATTCACAGCAGTGACAGTAAGCATGTTTCTGTTTAGGAGAAAAACATGTTTTTATCCTTGCAATAACAGCGGTATTACTTAAAGAGAAAAACCATGTACCATGCATTTTCCAAATTTAAGCAGTCATGCAAAATAACTTTTGCACTGGCATGAATTCAATTATTGCGCCAACTGTGTGGCAGCAATCAGGGGTGCAACCTCTCTCTTGGTAAAGCTGAGTGGCACAGTCATTGAACAGCTATTAACATCAGCCATGCCCTGTTGTGCTGTTGTGTTGGGCTGTGAAAAAAAATCTCTCTCAAGCTGAAAAGGCCACCAGAAGGAGATCAAGGTTTATTATAGGCATCATTACAATGGGTAATCAGTACCATCAGTACCATAACAGTACCATCTTGGTAGCAAAGCAACTATAAAAATGAGTGTGTGAGAGAGAAAAAAAAAAAATATATATTATAATATTTATTATATATAATAATATTGTATATATATATATATATATATATATATATATATATATATATTATATATATATATATATATATATATATATATATATACACAGTTCTGAAAAAAGAGACCACTGCAATGGTTTTCTCTGGATTTACTCTTTATAGGTTTTAAAATGAACATGTTTTATTCTATAAACTACTGACAACATTTCTTGTGGATTCCAAATAAACATATTGAGAGCATTTTCTTTTTTGCAGAAAATAAACTCTGGTTAAAACAAAAAAAAATTTCAGACCTTAAACAATACTAATGGTTTAACTTAGGAAGAGTTCAAAAAGCAATATTTGGTGGAATAACCCTGGGTTAATCAAAGCTTTCATGCGTCCTACTCCTGATGCAAAAATTCAGACAGCCCGAGTTTGTTTGACAGCTTGTGACCATCTATCTTCCTCTTGATCAAAGGTTTTCAATGTGGTTTGGGTCTGGAGACTGGGCTGGCCATGACAGATTCTTCCATGATCCTCCATCCAAACCTTTATTGACTGTGTGGCATGGAGCATTGCCTTGCTGGATAAACCAATCCTCAGAGTCGAAAAACATCGTCAAAGTAGAAGCAAGCAAGTTTTCTTCCAGGACAACCTTGTATGTGGCTTGATTCATGCGTCTTTCACAAAGATTTTTTTTTCATAAAGCCTTTTGACTTTAACCCTGCCTCTAGGAGGCTGTTTAGAACCGCCTCACCCCAGCTGCCATTTACCATTATTTAGGTCACTTGATGTCATCCTACAGTTTTTGACTGACATTCGAATAAGTTGGCGGTCATCTCGGTCAGTGGGGAGTCGTTTTCGCCCTCTACTGGTCTGTAGTTTTGTTGTCCCCAATGTCAGCAGTTTGACCTTGTTTTTATGAACCGCTGTCTTTTAAATTTTAAGGATGGAAGCAACCTGACACTCACTGTATCCCTTTGCTAGTAAAGCCAGAATTGAACAATTCTTTTTTTAGAATTAAACTCTCAAATCTCTTTGCATGGTCAACAGTTATTATTTGATTCCACTTACTTTTGAGATTCTACTAGCAATCAGAAAGAGGGAGGAAATTAATACTTTTAAACCTAAACTTTCAATTAATTAGGTATAACCTGCCAAACACATACGTGCTATAATGCACTATATGCTATTTTGCTTAGCTTTCTGTACACTGTTGCAAGTTGCCTTTTAAGTCCCCTTTATAAAGCAAAGCAAGTCTAACAATACATTATTGTGTGCATAAACAAAGGAAACATTTATGTTACTAAAACACAATTTATGTTTTGTCCTTCCTAAAAACATTTCCCCTTTCTTCTGGCCCTCTTTATCATGTAGGGACCTTAGAACCATAGCATAATCAAAGCTAGATCAAATGGACAGTAATGGAGGAAGGTGGTGGGTGGCCTGAACACTTCCCAGGGTGCTCCAAACTAGCTGGTCCTTGCAAGCAGCGCCCTGATCTGGGCTGTTTTACTGATTTTTTTACTGATCTCTAACTGCCAGCCAACACACAGCCACTCTCTCAGACTCACTCTTGCAAGTGCACCACAAATTAGTTGTTGAACTCTATATTATAACACTATGGAGACTCCAGAGGAAAGAATGCTAGTGCCTCTTCCAGCAATTTTGACTCCATATCATGCAGTTTACTAGTGGCGGGAACCCCTGCTCAAACACTATTTTCAGCTGCTAATACTGAAATCTTTTGTTTAAGAGTTTCTCCTACTGCTTAATATGTAGATATAGCTTTGAATAAGGCATTTGTATGTTATGTGTAAACACTGACTCTGTACTGCTGCCAAAATATTCTTTGAGTATCCAGACCCACAAAGCAGCATTTACTTATGTCAATGACATGAGGCTATGGCAGAGCTATCGTTTGTCTGATTATTTGCAGATGAGGTAATTAGGAAATAAAATAAATGAGCAATTAGGAAACCTTGAATACAGTTATTAATTTTACAATTACTACATTTTCTATTTTTAATGCAACACAGACATTATTATCTTTAATTTAAAAAAAACTTTCTAAAAACGTTAAAAATGTGAAAAGATAGAGGAGGGAGAGGTGAAACAAGCCAGTGTCATTAGTTGTATATTTGCATCTTTCTTCCAGGCAAGTGGAATGTGGTAGATTCTGAAATGTTGTGTTCTTAATCTATTTGATATTTAAATGGTTTTCACATATAAAATGTTATTAACTATGTATTATAAACAAGAAACAATAGTTTACCTTAATAACTGTGTGGAATGATGTTTGTTTAATCTTATATGGTATTCAGCTGTTGCCCTGTTGGCTTGCTTACTGGGAGACTACTGACATCTAACTTAGCTTAGAGTTTTGTAAATTGTTAATATTGCTTCTAGCTTTATGATATAATAACAGTCCAAAGGACTCTTCTATTTTGCTGCTCCTTTGTCTCAAATTGTCTCACATTCTCTTTTATTGTGTCATTTTTTATGTATTTCTATTGTATGTATGCATTTTACGTTGTGTTGTGTGGATTTCATGGTACTGTTGCAAATCCTATACCAATCTTTAAAAAGACACACTTAATCATAAAAAAGGCCAATGCGAATTGGCGAGTGGAATTTGCATGCCAGCCTCTCTATATAAGTGGGATGGCATGCAACACTCTCTTAGATTTTGTTCTTCTGAGTCACAGATGTCTTGTGATCCCGATGCCTCTTAAAGATAAGCAATCTTTTTCTTCCTGCTGTGTAGATACAGTGCATTCAGCGATGATTTACCCGATCCTGTCCTCTGATAAACTTCCCCATGGCACTTTGGCAGGTTAGCTACAGAGCCTAAAAGAGCGTTTTTCCTTCTCTGCTGCTTTTTGTTTTTTAAGACAGACTGGGATTTCGGGCCAACTGGGAAAGAGCAAGTTCTCCCCAGTGCACATCATCTCGTTTCTTGGCATGGTGAAACTCAGTCAGCATGACAGCTCACCCTGTCTGTGCTGTGTCCATTGTGTGCATTAAGAGTTTACTGTAGTGTTGCACATCCAGTTTCAAAAAAATAAATAAATAATGGGCACATGATTTGAGGTGACAGTGACTGTATTTTGTCAGCCAAAGTGCTGACAGCTCAGTTTGATTTTCATTGGATTAACTTATTTTTTTTTTAACTTAACGGGGGAAATTAACTAAACTTAGGGAAGTTTAAGGGAATAAGGGAATTATACGAATAAAATATTATCCACCAAAGATGTAATTATTTATTTACAAGTTCACTCAATTAATGTTAATAGATATATTCTACACCATTTTAATGATGTAGCGAATCGAATGTCAAATCAACGAAACTTCATCCATGGAACAGTTTATTTAGCTCAAAGGAAAATACATATATGAATTAAATATACATATTTTGTAGTATCTGATCAGCTGGAATAATGACAATAATCAGCTTTTGCATTCGTCCAGCAAATGCATATGTTGTCTTATTGAATCTATGAAACATTTGTCTTGCCTTCAAAACAACTTGTCTCTGCTTTAATAGGATTTTAAAGCATGTAGCAATATCAAACACAGTTTAAGTGACCTTATTTGTGAGCATTAAATGCAGCAACTATCAAGGGTGAATACATATGGGTGTTTATTAAACTACGCTAATTATATGTTCTATGTTTCCCCTGTAGACAAACATACATGCATTAAACACATAACCAAACACATAAGTTAAGCCTGTACAAAGTTAAATCAGCTAAGCATTTTTGTCTCACTCAACACCTTATTTGCATGTTTTATGGCCGGATGGTACATTTGCAAATATTAAGCCACATTATTGTAGAAAGACTATCATGTCTGTTATGGTTACACAACATATATAGTCTGACGGGAAATTAGAAGACTGTCTGTTAGATACCAAATATGAAATATGAGTTTGAAATACATTAAATTGTGATTCATCCTAATGCCTGAATACAAACAGATCATCAGTCCAAACTTGCATAACTATTTACAGGGTTACAGTTAAGAAACATAGTATGGTAGTAAACATACAATGGGAATATACAGAAATATCTACAGTTGTGAGTTAAAGAGAGTCCTTCCTTTGGTGCACTGGAATGTTTTAAGTTTCACCTCCACGCTGGGTTTGGAAGGGGGTATTTTATGATCCAAATATCAGGCCATGCCAGAAACTACAGGATGTTTTGGATTTTTGTCCATGAAATACTACATCCTAGTCATGAAAAAAATTGGAAGAATTAGGATCATTATTTAAGTTAGCTAGCGTCTTGTGGCATGCAGGCCTATTACTACTGTAGCGTTTATTTCAGATTTACGCACTCCATATTGTAAGTCATGTGGAATGTGCAGAGCACGGTAGGTCACCTGTAGGGGGAAAAAACAATCTGTGGTGATGGTTTTGCAATTTGTCTCCTCAGTTTATAAACCTTACTCACAAATTCTTAAACTGTTCCCTCGGTTTAACATATCGTGCATGTATTTAAAATATACAAAGACAGTTTACAAACCCATGGGAACGGATTGCAGAAGCGCACGCTCAGATTATGAATTTGTGGGTACAGATTATTAATCTGTGGGCACGATTTGTTAAACTGAGGGAACAGTCAATCACAGTTTTGCTGCTGTTAGCAGCAAAACTGCTAACAGTGATCATACCTGTTTCCTGACATCGCTGTTTATGCTAACATACTTCTTTATAGCCTGTCACCTGCAATGACAGCAGCTGCTGCACAGCCACTGTACAGCCTATCACGTTATTTACAGCTGAAATCAGTGACTGTGTCATTTGGCTCATTTTCTTGACAGTGCTATCATAAATCCATTGGGCTGCAGGGGGTAAACTGTTGGCTGTCTCGATTATTTCCAGAGCATGAATGGATCTTGAAATGTATGTAATAGACAATGACTGTTATGGATTAGCCAAGCCTGGGCTACCTCTTTTTCTCTTTTTACACATCTGTTTTTCAGTCACTCTTTTTCTCTGTGGAGATTCAGGCTGGAACTATAAAAGTTGTAGGCTATGATGTCAAGAATGAATCTGACTTTCATTGCAGGCATCATAGCAGAGACATACCGCTTGTACATTTATAAACGGGTAAAACAATTCTAAATATAGCGGCTGTAGTCCCACCTTAGAGTTAAAAAGCCAATTAGCTTGTTGATAGAGGCATTGCAACATTCAAAATGGCAGCAACATGAATGGAAGTCCTGCCTTTTAGTTAAGAAGACAATCGCCTGTTTGTTTACTCCAGACAGCACATGCACATTAGCTGGACAAATATTCATTTATTTATCTTTTTTTTTCTTGATTTGAGCTTGGAAAGCACAATATATTATACCATTGTTGTCTTTAAACCTAATTGAAAATATTTTTAATTGGAACATAATCCTAAACAACAGTTTTGAAAATGTTGGTCGTTCTAATTCAAGCAGATAGCAGCAATAAATTGAATCATCACTGACATTACAACTGCAGATGGAACTGACTTGCCTAAATGGACTCTGCTATTATTTAAGGTCTGAGATGTAAACTGAAAAATACCCAGCAAGGTTGCATCTGTTCATCCTTCTATTTAATTATTTGTCCATGCTTTGTTGCCTAGTGTTAAGCTCAGGCTATTTAATCTCACCTCCCACCTCCACACCTCTAGTTCCCTTCACTCTGTGGGCTATGAGCCAGCCAGTACAAAACCAGGAAAACTGGTTTTACAAGAACAAACATCAGACGAAAACCAAAGTTGTCAAAAAAAAAAACCCAGAATGGTCTAACTAATGAAAGTGCACCTCTGCAGGAGAACAATGTGTTAACAAACAGAACCAGAGTACCATCTGTATTCCAAAGATGTAAAACAGATTACAGTGCAAAAAGACTTCTCTGAACAACTAATCTCTACACTGACAGGACATAAAAACAGTTTGGTGTAGTTAATTTAAGTAAAGCGAAACACATTGTTTCAGAAATGCTTTTCAGATTTCCTAAGGCAAGTAGAACTCCACTTTTTATTTTTGCAGAAACAAAGCAATAAATCTCACACTAACTATGGAAAATCAGAATAACAATTAAACCTTCAGTTTCAATATAGTAATAGTCAATGTCCCATAAATATCCCATAAAAAATGTCCCATATTAATGAGTGTGGTAAAATTCTGTTTGTTGCAACAGTTTATAAACTTGCCGTATGTGTATTTATTTAGTTGTGTTCATAAATATCGAGTCAGGCACCATCATTACAAGTGCCTATAAAGCTGAATGTGAGAACAGTAGTTCATTTATAGAACAAAGTCTAACAGCATTCTGTTCTTCTTAAAGTTGCACTATCAAGGCAAAATATGTCTTTGAAGGAGATTTAAGGATTACTAAAACAAATACTATTTTATGACTGCGATTAAACACACTTTGAAGCTTTACAAAGGTTACCTAAAATGGAAGGTGCACGTGTGAGCATGTTACTGAGATCCTGAACTAAAATTATCACCATCGTTGCCTTTTCTGGTTTAAGACAAAAATAAATGAAGCTGCAATTGAAAAAATTGCAAGTTACATTAAAAAAATATTCAGCTATACTAAACCAATAAATAACATTGGCCACAATCACAAAGGAGGAATGGAAGGCTATTAAACAATGTTAAAACGGTAAAAACAGCCCTGATCATGACTTCACAAAGTAACATGCACATCTGTCTAGGTAGTTTAAATGTCTGACAGAAAGGATACATTTACATCTTCAGTCTTGAGAGAGAAGTGCTAAAGCATTATCTTAATGTGCCACAACACAATCCACAGGGCTTACTTGTACATAGATGATTAAACCACAAGGGAGAAAAGAGCTTTCAGATCACTTTACTAACAGAAAGAAAGTATATCCATTACAAAAATGACCTTAAAGTACAATATCGATGTGCAACAAATTTAGTTGAGGTGTACATTATATCTGAAGTCATGTTGGATAAATTATGATTTCCTAACCAAATGTAATTAGTGTGTTTTTAACTGCTAATCAGATATTATTACCCGTTAGCAATAAGGAGAAACTTTCATGCTCATTTGGAAAGAGAAACAGGACAGAGAAATTGAGCTGATTATACCTGAATGAGAAATAAGAGCAAAATACAATTTTTTTTAGCTTTAATTTTACCTGTCAGGTGCCTCCACCTGACAGGTAAAATTTGGTAAATATAGTGCAGAATATAGTCTTCTGTAAAATTGTAGCAAGGACAATCATTTGACTCTGTCTGTTTAATTCATTTAGCTGAGAGGCAAGTCCTGATAAGACAGAAACAAAGACTTTCTTTAAAACTAGAAATATGCCAGATCAAACATACTCCAACTGGGCCTGTTTGCATCAGCTTTTTGCCCTTGTATGGCATAGCAGTCCCAATCCAAATAGCTTTTCTGTGGTAAAACCCTTGAAGACCCACACACATCTAAATCTGGCCTTGAGGGCAACAGGCTCTACACCGCTGAGAAAAGGGAATCAAGGCCAAAAGAAGCAATAAAAAAAAAAACACAAATATATATTCTAAGCTTTTTCATGACAACATGTGCATGTATATGATTTTCCAGCACAGCAAAGCTGGTATTCTGCTGAGGAAGCAAAAGGGAAAAAAAAGGTAATCGACCTCACAGATGAACGGACAATGGAAAAGTACCACATATGTGCAAGAGCTCACACATCACCATGGTGGTATGTGAAACAATGTTGTAATAACAGCTGAGGCATCAAGGAGCTAAAAGACAGTTAAACAATCAATTGTCTGGCACAAATGCGTAACAGAGCTGTTGAAGGCTAAGCTTTAAGCTAGGCCTTCACAATGAAATGTAAGACCTGCAGGGCCCTCACCAATAGGTGAGCTATTCCTCCACTATTGGCTGGGCCATTTTTGGGTGGAGAAAACTGACAATCTTTGACATTGGCATTGACAGTCTAACAAACACAAGAAGACATATAGGGGCCCTTTTGCAATTTTACAGCAAGATAAAAAAATAACAGTAAAATTGTGGGCAAACCAGTATAAGCGGCACTCTCAGGCAGACCCTGAAATGTTGCTACAAGCACTGAGTTTAGGTGAGAATCTTGCATGCATACTCTTTATAGTAAATCCAATGCACATGCTCTTTAGTAAATCCCCCATGCACCTTTTACTCAAATTATAGAGCAGGGGACAATCCACATTGCAAACTCCATGCTGTGCCACCTTGTACTATTGATACATCATGAAGACATTTCTGGTACTCAATATAAACTGACAGCAGCATAAACACAGAAAGTGAAAGTAGTAGTGGGACATTCCATTATATATTTACTGCCATATTATCGCTTCAAAATTTGTTCATTACAAAAATAACAGTTGCTATCCTGCAACCCTGTCCATGGAAGGAAGTTATAAAGCTGTAACAATTATTATGCAAAATAACAAGCTCTAATAAGCTCTTGTGAGAGGATTGATTGTATAGCAAATCGTTGATATTTATAGATGTGTTTATCAGAGCTAGGTCACCGTGATGGGTTGCTGCCACTGTAGTGCTTTTGATTTTCTGTCAACATCCATTGACAAAAACCCAGTGCAATCTGTTGACAAAACATGAAGTGGAAGCAAACTGTTCGAAGCATTTCATTTCATTTTACACAGTTTCCTGTAGCTTCTTTCATTATGTATTGAAGATAAATGGAAAATTGCACAATATTGCACAAAAAGATTTTGCTGCTGTTGTATATGCACGAAAGCTCACTTCTTAAAAGATAAGCTCTGGCATCCACATTGTTTACTATGCCTTCATCATCTCTCAATGATGAAGACAATCATCATTGAGAGAAATTTGAAACTGCAAAACCATACAAAAGACATGCTTAGAGGCATGTTTTTCAATCTGACTTTCCAGAACTTATGTAATGTCTGTTACAGCATGTCTATTGTCAGTCATCTTGTATAACCATGTTTATTTCTCGCAGACAATCGAAATCTTTAATTTTATACAGAATATGATTTCACACTTTTGAACATGACACTGCATGATTCAACAAGATTTTCATGTTTTTGCATCACATATTTACATACTGTACATTTGAATCTGTCTAAATGTTCAGTTTATGATAGTGTTTATGATGCCAAAAAGCGTATCACTGTACGCGTTACACTTTATTTTAAGGTGTCCTTGTTGCAGTATAATTATACATTTAAGTACTGAGGAACATTTATTAACATCATATACTTACTATAGGGGTAGGGCTTGGTTTACAATTAGTTGCATGTAACTATACATAATTAACTGTTATTACCATAGTAAGTGCATGTAATGTGTAAAAAAGACACCGTCAAATAAAGGGTTACTGTCATCTGTTTCAGTTGTATCTAAATATTATTAGTTATTAGGTAAAATGCAGTGTTCACATATTTTATTGCAAATCCCTTATACTCCTGTCCAAAAACTTTCTTCTTCTTCTAAGGGCCACCTCCATGTAAGCTGTAATGGCATATCTTGTTTAATATGTCACCAATCATGTTAATTGACTAAATGTTACATAGGCTCAAAAGTACATACTGTTTTAGTAGACTGTTTAAAAACACTTTTGTTAATACTATATTAGTAGTAACACTACTATTATTGTTAAGTGCACTATGGGGACGAAAGGTTTATTGTGCTGTGTTGTCAAATTTTTTGATGATAATAATCCAAAATATTGTACAATTATCCAATATAATTGTAATAAACAAAAGCAAAAGTTTTCAATTAGTTTGTTAACTTAATTGCAATGCTTTCTAAGACAGAAACATGTATATGCATTTATATGAATTCTAAGACAGAAAGAATAAATAGAATAACATTTAAGATGGCACTGGTTCCAACTTTTCTACAATTTACTTTTTGTAATAAAATGAATAATTAGGACTTTTGTTATTTTTTGTTGTTAACTGTTTGCCAACTTTCAGTCTTGTTTATACAGTATAAACAGACAAAAACAATCATCTGCTGGGCTTCAGCTATGCACATTTAATGGTAGATTTAGATTTTAAATCTTTATCAGGACCTGTCCCCATTTCTCAGCTGTGTTTGCCAAGAAAGCTACAATTTAGCCATTAATTATCTGAATGATGAAACAATCACAACTAGCAGGACTAAGCTATTTTTAGACATTTTCATATACATTTTAAAATTTCATTATATTTTTATAACTTCATTATAATGTATTTTGATAATTTATTTTGCAGCTTGGTCATGTAAATTGCTTGTCCATAAATTAAACAAATAGGAGTTACTTGGTTGAATATTAACCAAACGTTAAGGACCACAGCCTAATTAATTTTTGGTAACACTTTTCCACCTGAAATAAACAATTATAAAATATATGAATAATAATAATATTTGTACATAAAATGTGCATTATGGCTTATTTAGACAGCTTTACATTTTCTTTTGATGGAAAGGGATTTTGCAAAGTAGGATGTGCCTGCTAAAACACAGCCTGATATATTCCCAACAATGCAGAAAGAGGAATACATGGAACACAGGAATACAACATATGTAAAGTAATAAAGCATAAAATCATCTGTGTAAATTACAGTGAGACAAGTACAGAATACTCAACACTCGTCACATATTGTCTCGTCACATATTGTCACTTGTTCAGGATCCTTATTTGTCAGCTAAGGTCGAGAGGAGCTGCTTTGAAACTATTTTGGACCTTCAAAACGATGAATGCTGCATTAGACAGAGAAAAATCCTGGAAAGTGTTCTTCAAGAATCTTAACATAAACATCTTGTATAACATTGGATGATTATTAGGTAATTTTCAATTTGGGTTGGACATATGCCAGACATACACTTCTGACACTCAAATGTGTATCATGATAAAAGAGAAAAAACCTTATTAAATGTCACTGATGTAGGGGAGTACAGACCTCAGATGCATAATGTTGAGATACAGCTTTTAGTGGACACAAGTTTATATATGAAGTAACTCTCTTATTATTTGGTAATTTTGTCAAGTATTATATACATAAAATTTAAAATTACACAGCCACATATGTAATTTTTATTTAAAATATTTATTGCTAGTATTTTATTGACAGTAAGTGTGCTTTTTTCTTATGATTGAAATGTCACAACCTTATCTTCAGTATTCATATTTCAACTGAATACTGCCATATAACTTTTGACCGGTAAAAAAACAATTAATGAATCTCAAGACAATTTAGAAAAGAAGAGGGTCTGTGTGCTTTTCTGTGTGCTTTGCAGTTTTCTTTTAACTCATAAGTGAAAAACAAAAAGTGTGCTTTATTTGTTTTTTTGACTGATGAAAAGAATTATCAAATACAAACTTATTTTCTGTATTAAAAAAATCAAATAATAATTAATTTATTATATACAAGCAATAATCTTAATAATCTTCCAAACACATACAGCATATCAAGAAATGTTAATAACCAAAATAACCAACCACACACTGGACTGACATGGAAAATAAAATAGTGCAGATGACAAGGGGCAAACAGGTGATGTGAATTAACTAATGATTAAACAAGAACAGGAAAATGACCAAATAAGGTAAAAACAGGAAACAAACTAGGAAAACCAAAATAACAAAATATAGGAGTCCATAACCGTGACATAACTGTATTGTTGGGTGTTAGCCTACTCAGTTGACATGAAAAGAATGCCATAGAAATCAGACAATTTTTTATTATTTGTATTACATATTAAATTGGTCTATGTTTCTCTGAGGCTATTTAATTATGTTGGCTTGAGAAAGCCAGTATGCATTTACACATTATGTATTTTTAGTTATTTTTATTTATTAGCGGTGCTTTTAATACTTCTTCTGGCATACTTCTTTTTCTGGACAAATCTTCGGTACGTAACTGGGGTCAAATCGACCAGCTTATTGGGGACAGGTGTCCTATAACTTTCATAAGAGACTGGGTGTATGATGTTTTCTAGCTTAAAAAAGTGGGGAAAAAATTCCATAGACTTAACATTGAGCTGAAACGTGTAATGCCATAGCTCCACATCAGAATAAGCAATATATCAGCATTAGGACATTGTAAAGACATGAGCTTATTTGACAGGGGTCTCAGTCCTGCTCCTTGAGGATCATTGTCCTGCAAAGCTTAGCTATATATTAGCTATTCATTTGCACATTTGCGCTTACCCTGCTTGAACCTACTAACTGAACAAATGTTACAGCAGGAAATGAAAAAAAATGCATACTGTTTTTACACAGAATAACACAAAGCTCTTAGTGACTTCAATAACATTAGATAGGCCTGCAACATCTGTGATGAAAATCCTTAGATTTGCATTTTGGACACTGCCTTGAGTTCTCCATACATTGGTCAACAGAGACCTTGCATTCTACCACACTTACACATTATGTGCCCAGCGATATAATTCCGCTTCAAATGCGTAGTTAAAAGTGAGTGTTGGAAGAAAATATAAGTTTTGGAACAGTTATTGTGATTTGCATGTTGAGATGTAATTTTGTGAATGCTAATGTTGTGAAGCTTTAGATATACCACATATGCAAGCAAAATGACAGAAACAATTTCAATATACATGAGTGTTTGAGTTTGAGCAGACTGCAAGTATATTAGGGTGAGGGTAGTTATTTTGATAACACATACACATGGATGGATTGACTGTCAGCTCCCTCTTGTGAGCAAAGTAATAACCCTGTTGCCTTACACTATCCTCCTCTCTCTCTCTCTCTCTCTCTCTCTCTCTCTCTCTCTCTCTCTCTCTCTCTCTCTCTCTCTCTCTCTCTCTCTCTCTCTCTCTCTCTCTCTCTCTCTCTCTCTCTCTCTCTCTCTCTCTCTCTCTCTCTCTCTCTCTCTCTCTCTCTCTCTCTCTCTCTCTCTCTCTCAGTTAGACCCTCTCCTCTTCCATCTGCCCCATCTGCATTTACAGGCTGTTTCCCTAGCTCACAACTGACCTCTTACTCAAATATTTATAGACGTTCTATTATACGTTCCTAGAAGAAACTATGCCTTAACACTGACCGTGAACAAATCGATGGGCCAAGTTCAAATGCCAGTGGAAATGTAGGAATGTGAAGAGGATTCTTTGAGCCAGTGTGCTGCAGATAGCAAGGAATGGGATGCAAGTGTATGCATAGCCATAAAGTATGCATATGTATAAAGACAGGGAGAAATTACACGCTAGGCTGACTGCAGCTTCTGAAAAGGGAGGCACAGAAGGGCAAACATTTGGCCAACATTCCAGCAATGCAAGGAGAACATTGCATGGTTATGTATCAAGATTGATTACTGGGAGTGAAGTCTTGTAGTTGAATATGCAGGCAGTGTGCAGGATTCACTGACCTCTTCTGGCTGTTTCATGTATTACCATTCACAAGCTGACTAGTTTCAGTTGTGACTCATTAACCATCATATATATTATATATATATATATATATATATATATATACATACATACAGAGAGAGAGAGAGAGAGAGAGATATCTCTGGTGTTTGTGGATTGTTTATCTAATTCTGCTTCATGATTGTTTCACCCTCAGATGAGAGGAAGCAATGGGAAGTGTAATCTGGTGTAGGTTCCTTTCATTATCGCCCACTGCACCTGCTCCACCACTGAACCGTTCCTACTACACCAGTCTCCAGCTTCCATAAGGCCCAGTTACTGCCTCCTGCTTCATACGCTGGTGAGCCTCGTTTATGTCGAGCTTTTCTAACAAGTTGCTCTATGTTTTTTGCTCTCCAACCACAGACGCTTTAGTCAAAAGGTGGTTTTAGTTCCTACATTGTTGAAGGGGCAGGCAGCATTATGGGGAACAGTTGTGTGGGAGAATCACCATCCGTGCTGCTCCTCATTCCAAGCGCTCTCGGATGAGATGAAGAATGTTTTGATCACGCCGGCTGCGAGGTGGCTCGGGTATTGGTTGATCTGCGTCAGGGTGATCATTTGGTTTCGGATTTTTCCAGTTACATACCCTGGCAACTGAGTGCAAATGGAATGAGACACAGTGGGACATTTTCCTGCATGGGTTGGCTGACCACAAACAGAAGGAGATTTTTATGCTGGAACTTCCTACGGGGTTGGACGATCTCATCACCATCTCATCACCACAGCCATCTGGGTTGATGCATGGTTAGAGGTTAACAGCAACAAGTGTCATGTCATTCGCCTGCCCGCTCAGCGGTTTTGCATGCTTTTCTCCCCAGTAATGCGGTCAGCCCAGCGCTCTATCCCGAAACCATGCAGATGGGTAGGGCTCGGTTGTCCTGGGAGGAGGAGGAGCGTCGTCGTGGCATGGGACTGGACACTTCACCGCTTATTACAGCAGGGTTATTTTTTGTGGAGAAAAGAATGGTTCTTATAAGTTGTCGTGGGTTAAACAGCATCCCGGTAAGGGATACTTATCTTTTGCCGTTGATGTCTTCAGCTTTCGAACAGCTGCAGGGAGCATCTTTCCTCAGCAAATTGGACCTGCACAACACTTATTGTGTTGGTTTGCATTAGGAAGGGGGATGAGTGGAAAACTGCTTTTAATACCCCCAGGGGGCATTTTGAATACAGAGTTTTCCAAGCGTTCGTCAATGATGTGCTGAGAGATATGGTAGATGAGTTTGTTTATCTGGATGACATACTAATCTTTTATTTTCTCCAGGAACATGTTGAAAATGGGCTTTTTGTCAAGGTGGAGAAGTGCGTTTTTCATGCACAGTCAGTTCCTTTTTTGGGATTCTAGTCTCATCCGAGGGGGTGCACATGGACCCCGACAAGATTCAGGCTGTGGTTTTTGGGATTTGACAATTTCTACCGCTTTTTATTTGCAGTTTCAGCCAGCTGGCTGCCCCTCTGACAGTCTTGACCTCCATCAAGACTACATTCAGGTAGACTAGTGCGATGTTTGGTCTCTCAGAACCCGTCCTTGTGGAGTCAACAACTCTCTTGGATGGAGTACGCACACAATTCATTACCAGTATCATCTATGGGCCTGTCGCCGTTTAAGTGTAGTTTAGGTTACCAGCCACCAATTTTTCCTAGTCTGGAATCTGAAGTTACGGTCCCCTCTGCTCACACGGTCAAAAACTGTGGCTTTCTTCTAAGAATATTCTGTTTCGCTCTGTGTGCAATAAGTTAGCTCCCAAATTCATAGGCTCATTTACTGTCACTAAGATTCTTAGTCCAGTCCTCTAGGGAGCACCAGGAGGTGCATCTAGGAGGAGGGGTACTGTCATGGTTTGTGTTCACTGACCTCTTCTAGCCTTTTCATGCATTACCATTCACAGGCTCACTAGTTTTAGCTGTGGCTCATTAACTGCCATATATCCCCGGTGTTTGTCTGATTGTTTCACTCACAGGATTACACTACCCATTGCAGCTCTGTGCTACCAAGGGAAAATCTCCACAGCACCTGACAATCATTGTCTCTCTGTTTCTGTTTGTCTGGACATTGCATTAATAAACTGTCATTACATACTCACATTTGAATCTCTCGTGTTACTCTGACAGGGTAAGTTTAAATTACTTGTGCAAGTAAATTGATTAAATTGAACTTTTTTTTACAGTGTATTAACTGGTTATGCATGACCTATGACCAAAATACTGTGCGTCTATATGTCACAGCATAATTTTAGACCTTCTCCTCTTCCATCTGCCCCATCTGCATTTACAGGCTGTTTCCCTAGCTCACAACTGACCTCTTACTCAAATATTTATAGACGTTCTATTATACGTTCCTAGAAGAAACTATGCCTTAACACTGACCGTGAACAAATCGATGGGCCAAGTTCAAATGCCAGTGGAAATGTAGGAATGTAACGAGGATCCTTTGAGCCAGTGTGCTGCAGATAGCAAGGAATGGGATGCAAGTGTATGCATAGCCATAAAGTATGCATATGTATAAAGACAGGGAGAAATTACACGCTAGGCGTGTAATATTAAATATGATTATTAAATATAGCATTTATCTTGACTAAGGTCCATGATTAGGAAATACCGTCTGTGAACTAAAACAAATGCATACTCCAACTCTATAACTTTGCCATGTCACTTCTAGACAGTGGCTGGACTTGAGTGATAAATTCCAGGTGACCCCTCATGAGGGGGTCTGCCCTTGCTGTTCCTAAGGAGATGGACCCTCCCCATCCTTACAACTGTGGCATTTAGATCTTTACACAAACCACCAACAAAATGGACCAACAAAAGACAAACATTCTTTCATTTTCAAGTCAGACAATGATTTTTGCATAAAGACTAAAGCTATATGTTCATCTGATAAGCATATATTCTTTTCATTGCCTAAAAAACTATTACATTATGATATTTTAGCGTTCTGTGTTCTCTATCACAGCCTGCAAGAAATGTGTAATTACAATACACAGCAACTAAATTGCTAAACTATGCCTTAACTGATAATGGGGTAAATAAATTCTTTAGAGAATGATGAACAAAACAAACTGCAATGAACATAGCCCCCTGAGTCTTGATGATATTATGATGTCTGTGAGTGCATGAATATGTCTGGTGACACTGGGCTTCTCCAGATATTGTTTGCTATAACACTAACATTAGTGGAGAGCCATTGAACTTTAAATGAAAGTTAAATTAAATTATTTTCCGCTGTTGAGATGAGGGTAATTCATGTTGGTTGCTAAGATGCTCTAAATGGTTGCTAGGGCATACCTGGACAGTTTCCATGGTGATAATTAAAGTTAATTAAATAATTAAATTGCTTGCGAGTCTGAGTCAAAAGAGACCACCCATATGCATTTACGATATTCTGATGCCTCTCAACATTTTCAATGAAAGTCAGTAGGGTGGTTGCTAGGGCATGGCTATGAAGTTGAAATGTCAGCATTTGTTGCTTCCTGCTAAGCTGAGTGATATGAGCCCACCTCCAAATGTCTATGATATTCTGATGCAGAGCTTTGAAGTAATAAAATTTAGTACAATCATACACCTGATCACTTATAAAACTTTGACAGCGTTTTGGAGAAAACTCTGGCAGTTAGACTGTAGCACTTTATTTTACAGTCCTGTTCTACATGTATGTACCATGCCCTTACTGGGTAACTGTGTAATTACAAGGTACCAATCCTGAACCTAACACTAAACCTAACCAATATTAAGTACATGTAGTTATCACCAGTATTTTGCTGGGTAAGTACATTATAAATTCACATACTGTAAAATTAAAAAAAAAAAACAACTCAGCGGACAAGTTCAGGGTTTCTGAAATTAATAAACAGATAGACACTCAAATATCTGCAATATATCACAGCATGTTATTTAAACTCACTTCATGCTCACATTAACAGCAAATGTCAAAGTTGAAACATATTAGCAAACAAAAAGTATGAATATAGAACAAATACGTTTTAAAATTAAAGCAGCACACAGTACACAGCAGTTTGATTTTTGTCTTTTTGTCACATTTAGTGATAAGATGATCAGGAAATGACATAAGCTAGACCTGAACCTGAATCTCCAACATGACCACTATGGCACAACATTTTAGAGAATGCGTGTTAGTCACTAGGCCATGGCCCTAAAGCTAACACAGCTTTAGCTGTGTAATACAATTTATTGCTAAAATAATGTACGTTAATAAATACCTTGTGTATTTTTCCTCAGTGGTGACAATGAATAACAACATATTTCTTCAAAACCTGCAAACAAATTTTATATGATTACAGTGACATTAGGAGTGCTGAGTTTAACTTATGTTTTCAAAGAATTTATCCTATCCCAATGAAACACCACAGAATAAAAATGACCTAAATGATTAATTCAGTCACAAAGAGAATGGGCATATTCTCAATTTAATTTCTGTATCTGAGAAATCCAGCCTCCTTATTTCTTAATGTCACTTTCTTTCATCTTACATGTTAATGAGCAGACATGATGTTACGTATAACATAGAGCCATTATACAATTATTAGAGCTCTGACCCTGATGATCCCTACTCTATTTATCTGTGGATGTACAGCAGACGTGTGTGGAGATGACAGTTGACGTTCAGCTTGACTGAGTGAGCTGGGGGATAAATGTCTGCCCTTATACATTCTGCCAGTCCTGAGATGAGACATCCCAAAGTCAACATGTCCCACAGAAGTCTTGACACACATATATATACACAGTAGTGAAAGAGCCACTGACACAGGTCACTAGACTCTCTCATCTTCCCACTTATCTCCTGACAGAACAGGAAATAAGTGGAGAACAGGATATGTTTCGAACAGGAGATGTTTCGCAAGAAACAAATCAGCAGGAGACACCAGAGGGCAATTTCACAAGTTTGACAGGTGTTGCTTCGTCAGGTGGTTATTAGTGTCATGCAGACAAAATTAAAGAGAAAACCTAAGCTGTTTAAGCTCTCATTCAAGGAAACTCGACACTGCATCTGGTTTATGCTATGGGGAATGGCCATAGCACTAGTGTGACTAGTGCCTGAATCTCAATTCTAATCACGCCAATCTGGCTCATGGCGGTGCTTTATTGTCTTCAGGAGTCGTTTGCCTTTTGTTTTCGTGTCAAAGCACCAATGGACCCAAATGCAAAGAACTTCCGAAAATCTGTTGTTTGCCTGGATGAAGAACATGCACACAGTTCTAGAGAGAGCTGAGGGCACACATTGCCAGGGCTTCTCTGAAAAGATGAAACATGGTTTCATATATTTGTTACATTATCTTTAAATACAGGTTAAAATATTTTTAGGTCTATATGTTATTTTAATAAGCTTACATAAAAATGTAATACATATTCATACATGTCAAAAACCTGTATCTTCATATATTCATGGGGGAATATGTATATGCAACGTATATGTCTGGTAGTCCTGTCTCACTGCCTCATTATTTCCTTGTCTGGGTTATGAAAAGAGTAGGATAACGATTGAGGGTCCTCCAACTCCCCCTAAGACCTTCAGGAAGGAAAAGAAGACATTAGTTCCTGGTGGTTGGGGCCAACCATTCTTGCTCCCCTTGGATTATAATTCCCTGGGAAGTGTGCAGAGTAGCACCCTTATTGCTATGGTGAGTCCTCTGCCCTCCCTAGAACAGGACAAGGATAGAGTAGTACTTCACTCCCCCTGGAGCTTAGCACAGCTTTTTTGCAGCTGGCCCAGTGGCACGCTTGGATGGAATGCTGACACCTCCTTGTGTATACAGTGTAAACTAATTTTAGCAGGCTTTTGTGTTTAACTATGCGCTTCTCGCTATAGCTCAATCAAAGAACCAGCCACTTCGATCTATCTACTAGCTCCCCTCGAATCGTCATCAAGGTTTAGAATATCTGGCATCCTCACTACAGAGGGTCGCTCCTTTGGTGACAGGCTGGCAAGGCTATCACTTGCATTAAGCTGACTCTCTCAAAAGCAGCATCTGGCTTATGATCTGTTATTGTCAAGCCTTAGTGGAATATATTGTTAGTGTGCTGACACTAGCCTGGGAGACCTGTGTTCAAATCCCATGCCAAACACCCCTGTGTTTCTAGTGTAAGGTCTTTTAGTCACCCATAGTGTGCAAAAAGGGTGTTATTGCATTATGCCTGTGGTGATTGTGCTTCAACATGGATCATGCACAACCGCTCCCCTTGGTATGGTTTGTGTTCCTCATAGTTTAAATCAAGACACAGTGACAAATTATCTTGAAAGAAAAATAACTCTCAGATATGCATATAACCCTGGTTTCCTAAGAAAGGGAACAAGAGGCTGCATCTCACTGCCATGCCCCAGGAGTGTCTGTTTACATCTCTTTCAGACAAAGAATTTAAAGACACACTTTACAGGTATCCTAATACTCACAAGTGCACCTGATGCACATCAGGCAATGTCATGGGCCAGTTACATTGCCGTGATTAGACATGAGATTCAGACACCGGTCACACCAAATTTGTTCCCCATAGCATCAAACCAGATGCAGTATTTATTTCCTTTCTCAGAACCAAGATTACATGCATAACCCAGAGACAATTCCTGATCCCTAATAACTATGAGTTTTCTGGGTATATGAGTGCAAGATGAGTCTTTTTTTTTTGTCTGTGTTCATAAACAGGCAGACACAGGTTAGTATAGGTAATTACTGTACTGATTTTGACAACAACAAAAAAAGAAAACAGAGAGGCCCATTCCTCAGATCTACTTTAAGGGACATTCCTTGAGGCTATTACAATATTTATACTATTAATTAAAATATTATTTATTATTTATAGTATTAATTAATACACTAAAAGTTAACTTTTTCTGTCTTATGATAGTGTACTGAATACTATAGGTGGCATATAGAAAGCTAACATACATGGAGCTTTTTGTTTTTCCTGTAATTTCCACCTACATTAAGGCCTTTGAATAATTGCCCAAAAAATGTTTTGGCTATTGCTGATTCAACTACTGTTCGACATCTTGTAATGTTTCAGTCACATAGCCACTCCCCATATCTCAGCCCAAACTTTGACACCAAAACATCACACTCCTCTGACCCCATTACTTCAATCTCCATTGGCTGCTCCAAACAAACCCTGTCTGATTAATACAGCACCTTACGCTCTTTGCCTTATATAATGTTATCTTACGAAATGTGGAAATGATTGGACCTCATTTTTATTTTAAAATCAGAGCTGAAAATGGCTACCACATTGAGCCATTTGTGTGGACAGGCTCACAGTGAATGCTGATGGTAGAAATTCTGTTCTGGTTAATGTAATCTGTTATGGACTCCAGATGCAGGGTGGATTTGATCACCCAGTGAGGCAGTACATATACATGTAGTGTCTGGCATGGCCTAATATTTGGATCATGTATAGATCATAAAATATCTCCTTTTACTTAAGACATACAAACCTAGTGTGGGGGGTGAAAGACCGTAGGCTCCAGAGAGTCTGGAGGCAAACTTCTTCTCTAGATGGCTATCAGCAACCTCTGATACCAGGACAGTTTATGACCCCTGCACAAGCTTCAAAAGAATTCCATGGGCACCACATGGAGTTCCAGTAACCCCAGGTGGCCCAAGAAAGAACACTTCTATCCAAAGGAAGAACTCTTTTTAACTTACAACTAAACAGTCCTAAACCGTATATAGCTGTATACATTCCCATGGTATGCTGGCTACAAAACTATGTATCTTTACTGTAACTATAGCTAGATAGGTATGCAAGTTTGGATTGATGGTTTGTTTGCATTCATGCATTAGGATGAATCACTTAACTTAATATAGTTCAAACTCTGTCATATTTAATATCTAACAGACTGTCTTCTAATTTCCCATCAGACTATGTATGCTGTGTAACCATAACAGGCATGATAGTCTTTCTACAATAATCTGGATTAATATTTGCAAATGTGCCATCCGACCATAAAACATGCAAATAAGGTGATGAGTGAGACAAACAAACTTTGCCTGCTTAACACCTTTTGGTTGTTTATGTTTCACTGGGCATGACCGAGCTGAACTTAAAAATGACCGCCAACATCTTATCTTCAGTTTGTCTTGTCGTCCTAGTCTTAGTCTTCTTGCAAGGATCTTCGACCCTGGCACCCCTCTCCATGGGGGGAGGGGGGGTCCAGCTTCTGGCTCAGGAGACAGACTCTGGACATCACTTCAGCTAACTTTGTCGATCTCCAGAACTTGACGAACTCCATCACTTCTGAACCACTCAGGACTCTCTCTCCATGCGCATTTGGATTCACACTCTGCACTAGAGCTCAATGCAAGTATCCATATTCTATACACCTAGAATAGCTGCGCTAAGTTGTGCCCCTTTATTAAGGTGATTCTACTGGTGGTTCATTCAGAATGCTTAGCCTCTCTCTCTCTTTCTCTCTCTTTCTCTCCTTGCTCTCCTTACCTTTGGTTATGTGTTTAATGTGTGTAGTTTAATAAACACCCATGTTTATCCACCCTTTATTGTTGCTGCGTTTAATGCTCACAAATAAGGTCACTTAAACTGTGTTCAATCTTTCTACATGCTCTAAAGTCCTGTTAAAGCTGAGAAGTGTTGTTTTCAAGGCCAGACAAATAATGTTTCTTAGATTCAATAAGACCGCGTATGCACTCACTGGACGAATGCAAAAGCTGATTATTGGAATCATCCCTGCTGATCAGGTACTACAAAATATGTATATTTAATGACGATTAATTATATGTATTTTCCTTTGAGTTTTGTTCCACGAATGAAGCAGTGTTTTAACAACACCGTTTCATTGATTTGACATTCGATTTGCTACATAATTGTGGTGCTGGTTCATGCTTATAATCTGGAGTCCCTAATTCTGCTGATCTTTGCTACATGACCCCAAATCATTGATCCTGATAAATTATTAATAATTATATATATATATATATATATATATATATATATATGTTTCCCTTCCACAGGGAATGGTGGAGAACATTAATACTGAGATACATGACAATACTATCGTTGAACAAGCCTCAGTATTAATTTCCCTTAAACACATTTTCGCTACATACACTTCCATAAAAAAGTAGTTTCATAGTTGAAAAACACCAAAAAAGTAACAAAAAAAAATTAAAACAATTCTGAACTATTTCTCCCAAGCACACAAAATGTTCTTCGGAACTCTCAAATTATGCTGGGATAACAAATAATGCAAACTTGAGTTTCTGATTTGTTTTGTCATTCAAGCAAAAGGAGAACATTAAAAGATAAATTATTATTATTTAAATAAATATCAAATTCATACAATGTTATACAGACAAAGCTCACTTCTACACAACCAAAAATGTACTGTTCAATCTGAAATGACGCTCCAATACAGGGCCTAAAACCAGAGAGAAAGAGAGAAACTACTGAAGTTAAAAGCAACAGTGCCAGTGATTGGTTGAGATTAGAGCAAAAGCAAATGTAAGAAGGACAGATAAGACGGTTACAGCATCCTACACTTTTGTCAGCCCAGGCATGAAGAAGAACAGGAGATCCAGTTTCTGTTCCATGTTCTTAACAGGTTTAACAGTGGCCCGATTCTCATTATTCTAGTCTCAATAAGCCTCTACAGCACCAGGGAAATCTGTCACCGAAGTCCATCTTGAATGGCAATCTATATTGGAAAACTCCACTATGAGTAGTGGGGAGCGAAGGGTGAAAGAGGGTGAGGTGTAAAATGAGGCAAGAAATAAATGTGGTTATCAATAGCTGGCAACAGAAATTGGCAGATGAAGAATATTGGAAGGCAACATTGCAGCAGATGTCTGATGACTGTATGTTAACCTGCTACACACACTCACACACACAACATCCAAGCCTAGATCTTGTCTGCTGCAATAGGGGAACTCATAATTCACAAGGCAACAATGAAGCTATGGTTTGTGCTGCAACTCTGCTGATTTGTTGGACTAATTGCGTTGGCAGCAACGGAGTCATACAAAGCCACAACATGCAAAAAACAGTGGGCTATCAGCAAATGTCCCTCTGTTCAGTGTAGTTGGGCTCACACTGGACTAAAGGTGGTACTGCAGTGTCAGCCATCAGGTTAATGAAATGTTGATATAAAGTACAACTGACAAAAAGTGTATGCATTTAAAATTTTGAAAAGCTAGCTCTAATCCTTTGTCTTTTGCATATTAAGTAAACTGCATAGTCTTGGCACAAGGTGACAGATCAGCCAGATTTGGGGAAGTGTGATGTCAAACACTTGCAGTGTAGATTATAGTGAGATCTAGATTTGTTGTGTCACGATGCTGAATTGTAGCATAGATAGTGTAAGCAGAGCAGTACATTAGAATTAAATATTAGGTACATTAGGTAAATTAAATATGTAAATAGGATTATTTTGCTTCAAGAAAAAATATTCCAAAATCTTCCATTAAATAAAAATTACGATAGACCCTTTCTGTAATAGGAACTCAACAAACATTCTGCTTATGTATGCATGTATCATGAAAAGACATACTACATTCAGGAATTTATGGCATTATTTTATGAGATGCTGCATGTTATTGACAACATGATCTTACTTGATCATTGTAAAACATATGTACAAGTCAGCACACATTTCTTGCTGCACTTCTATGAGGTAGGCAATCCACTAAAATAGGTGCTGCATCCAATTTCGGAGGTGCCAGATCTGGATGTCCTTTGTTTCAACACAAATTAAGGCCTAAGCGAAACATTTGCCATTTGTAAGCAACCATAGTCCAAACATATTCCAGGATTTCCTTTGTCAGGATCCCTAAGGACAAAATCACCACTAAAATTAATACAACAGATTGTAGACCCCAAATCTCACCTAAACACTTCTGGCATGTGTCTTTGTAGGCTTCTACACAAACAAACTACAGGTTAATGAAATACTGTGGGACTCTATTAATTCCATTGTGATGCCTTTCATTTAATCAGGGAAAATTAACCATCTACTGAGACACTTTTAGACACAACTGTTGTTCAGCTGCATACCACTATATTTATAAACTGTAGGTTTCAGTAAGGATAATGTTACAGAGGTTTTCCCTGTTTTTCTACTTTGTGTATTACCCTTGTTTGAATCTCGTTTCCTGATCGATAGCTGCCTGTCTTGACCCTTGCCTGTTTTTGGATATTGCTTGTTAGCTGCCTGCCTTGACCCTTGACTCTTTATTGGGTTACGATTTTGCTCTGCCTCTGTCATGTCCGGTTTCGACCATAGCCTGTGTGTTTAACCTGTTCTTAATAAAAGCCAGCAAATGGATGGAAACCCTTCTGATTCTTCATTACAGAAACTTGACACTTTTCTATAATTACCAAGCCTTTGGGTACAATTTATGATTCCTTTCTCCATCCCCATACCCACAACCCCATCAACATACACACACCCCTGTCCTGGACTAAAGGCATCTGAAATACAAATCACCCCTACCTAATTAACTGAGAATTAAAACATCTGACCCATTGAACATTTTTGTTCCTTGCTTATGGGCAATAAAAATAACCTGGGAGGATACAGTTGACAGTGAGAGAACAAAGAGAATATGGAAGCCCTAACCTCTCCAAATCTGGTGCCGAATTAAAGGCATATGGCTGCCACACTCAGGCAGCCCAATCAGACATGATGGGGTGGTGTCATGACCCTGCCACAACCTCTGCTTTTCCAGCATTACGTCAACAATGGCCTGTCATCAATCTGCTTCAGTGCAGGAGGCAGGGGTGAACATCCATGATGAAATGGACAATAGATATTACATTACAGTGACATTTGGCAGATGCTTTTATTCAAAGCGGCTTACAGTACATTCAATTTCAAGTTTCAGGTTCGCATAATAATAAAAATAGATTAATTAAAAACAAATGCATGCTTGCATACAAATTTTAACTGGACATTCGGTTAAATCTGAATACACACACACACACACACAGATATATATATATATATATTCAGATTTTATATAGTTATTTCCTGTTTGTCCCTCTCTCTCATTATATATATATGAGAGAGAGGGACAAACAGGAAATAACTATATAAAATCTGAATATATAGTTATGAATCCCATATATATTTTTACAAATCCTGAATATATAGTTATAGAATATATTCTGAATATATAGTTATACACCTGGCAGGATGGCAGACAAGCCAAACATAACATATAAGTATCTATAAGCACTGTTACTTTCAGCATTTCTGGTGAACTGTCCGTTGTGAAAATGTCATTGCTTGAATTAAACTGAATTCTGCTGAGGAATGCAACAGTGCTTTTGCTACGCTTTTTCATCTTGTTTTTAATTTGAACAACTAAATTAATGCTAGTCCTGACTATTTAACAAACTATATTCTGATTATAAACAAAGTATTACACTATAGATGCTGTTAAACTACCTCAGAAGATGCCAACAAGTCAGCAACCAACAAGTGACAATTTACCAGAAAATTTCCAGGTGGCTTAAATTATTTGCGTAAGTTCATAAGAATGATCCATGCATTTAGTCAATTGCTATTTGCAATTTACACTAAATGCCAGCTGCGTTTCTTTGGCCCTGTAAAGCTAAATCTATTGACTTGCTTTTTAGGGAGGAACTCCTCAACAGAGCCATATTACTGAATGGTAAGCATTTTCCAGTGTCTAAGATAGAAAATTTTACCTTCTCACGTAAATAGTACAATTTGGACAATCGCCAAAACAAGAGTGTCAAAGATATTTTACTGGGACATCTGTGTGAGAAGAAAATTCAGATACATTCTCTAAAATGATAACTGTTAAAATGTAATTGCAAAAAAGGCTGAAAAAAGTCACATTAGTTTTATAATAAAAAGGCTAGAACCATTTGTTTGCAGACACAATTGGTCTGAAATTGTGTCTTATGTAATGCAATTAAATGTATACATTTTAACTCTACAAGCATCTAAAAATGGTTAAAATACTTTCTGGGGCCCACCGTAGTTTAATTCTTACCTGACGATGCAATAGACCAAAACATGTTGAGGTTAACTGAATTAAAGCACATAGCATCACAACCTCCTTTGAACAACTTTTAACTGTGCTTTCCTTCCCATATCTACATCAAATCTGTATTGACCTGGCCAGGTTTTCAGAAGAGCACCGGCCATACTGTATGTACATGGGACACCAGCAGAGCTGAGAAGGGGCTTCCTCCTCTCAAGGTTACAGTCTGCAGGGTTTCCCTGCTGTGTATGCAGGCATGGGTTGCTCATTTATCTGCATTAGTTGTCAGAACAGCAGACACTTCAGCTCTGTCTGGGACTTAACACTCTGTGTTAGGTAAAACAACCTACATGTCTCCCATGCCTCCAGACAAAACGGTTGTTTTTTGGGGAGAATTTTTCATGCCATTTTCTCCCTACTAATGTTATCAGATGAAAAGGGATAACAGTTTATTACCATTTAGTTGTATCCGTTCATGGCAGACTTCTGCAGGACATCTAAGAACCAATGGGTGCCCTCCCTAATCAATCTGCATTCTTTTTCCACAAACCGTGTATTGTAGCACAAAATGAAAAATCACATTTTACTGGTGCACAAAGGGGATGAGGAGATGTCATCCTTGGGTAAAGTGGCCATGCAGTATGACTAAAAAGCTTCTCTTGGTTAAAAACATTACTGAACATTTTGACTCAGAGGGATAAGTACATGCACTGTAATTCATACCAATTCATTATTTTTTCCCCTCCTGCCTAGCTGGCTGTCCCAGCTAAAAATGTTTATGTTTAAAAACGTTCCCGTAACATTCCCATTAAGTTACAAAAACGTTATTTGTGAATGTTCTTCAAACATTCAAAATGTTTTTTAGACATTGTATTAATTTTTATTGTTTGGTTAAAGAACGTTATTCAAAACATGATTGGATTATTCGATTCACTTATATAAATGTTCTCAATATTTTCTAAGATTATAAAAACATTTTTAAAAACAACATTCCCATCATTTAAACAATTCTAAATGTTTCTTGTATGGTTAATGGAATTGTAATTATATTGGTCTATACAAAATACAATCTATAAATGGCAAAATCAAAAGCTAATGATGATGAAAAACAGCAAGTGGTCAAAGTACACATAAGGAAAGAAACGTCTCTCAGTTACATATGTAACCTCGGCTCCCTGAGAAGGGAATGAGACAATGCCTTCGGTGTGATTGAATCTCATGTCTAATCACGCTAATGAAATTGGTCCACGACAGTGCATAAGGCGCATCAGGCATGTGCGCTCGCAAGTACAATAGGGCACCTGTAGAGCATATCATCAACTTTTGTCTGAAGGAGATGTAGACAGGCGCCCGTAGGCATGGCAACGAGATGCAGTGTCTAGTTCCCTTCTCAGGGAACCGAGATTACATACGTAACCGAGAGGCATTCCTTTTCGAGGGAACTCAACACTGTGTCAGGCTTGACACTATGGGAATACCAACTATGCCATGCCGAGGGGAGCGACTGCCACATGGCACACCATAGGCATTACTCAACCCTACTCATGCACTGGGGGTGACAAAAATACCTCTCTCAGGGCCGTTGCCCAACGCAAGGCCCTGTAGTGATTACACTAAACACTCAGAGAGGTGTTCGGTGTGGGACTCAAACCCCAGTCTCCAGTGTCAAGGCACTAACACAATGCACCGTTGGGCCAGCTGCACAAAGTCTTGGCAATAATGGCTTAAAGGCCTAACACTGCCTTTGAGAGGGTTGGCTTTGTGCAAGCAGCAGCTTGCCAGCCCATCACAACTGGAGTGGGGGACCCTATGTAGCAACACTCAACCCCGAGGACTGAGGGGGCACTATGTGGGACAAAAAAAAAAAAAAATTCTTTCCATTCAATCCACCAATTTAAGATTTTCTTTAACCAAACATTGTAAGATGATTTTCACCTTCTGAAAGATACTGATTTGATATACTCTGTTGCTTTGATACATTACAACATTTGTTTGCAACCTCAAGCACAGAAAAATTATGCTAGTTCTAAGAATGTTCATTGTTCAATTTACACTGAAATACCAACAATGTTGATTGTTAATGAGGATTTTTAGTGAGGTTAACATTTTATGGTAATGTTTTTAGAATGTTTATCAATGGCGTTAAGGAAACATGCTACTAATGTTATTGCAAGAACTTTTTTTTAATAACTTTGGCTAACATTCTCTAAAGGTTCTCTCAAAGTTACGAGAACATTCCCCGTTAGCTGGAGTGGTGGTTATGGTGCACTCGTCCTATTACACTGTAACAGGGTTAAAACATTGTGTCTCATTATGCACCTCCTGATTCCGAGAAAACATCAGAACAAGAAGGAAGACAAATGTGGTGTGAATGTGTAAAGTAAAGATGTGCCAAAATTTGGGGGTAATTAGGTGAAACAGCAGTGAGCTCACTGTTGAGACGCTGCCAGAAAAGGAACAGTCAGTGAAGTGGAGATTGGTAATCTCCAATTAGTGTTTGCGTAACAACGCAAACTGCTGTGAACCAGAACAGAGCTTACAAACAGTTGTCACTGCAGTTACATCCTCCATCAAATCTGCTAATGAATCCTGATTTGTTGTCCCTTTCTAAACAAAAAAAGACATTTCGCTGCATGCATTGCAGCTAATGGGCAAATAAGTTTGACTTTCAACATTGATGAGTGCCGACACTTGACTGTGGCATAAAACACCAAAGTATATCAAAGTATATCAAATAGCCAGAGTCGTGTGTGGTATGATGTAGGTTTTGTAGGTTTCTGAAAGGAAAAGCAAGTTATGGGAAGCTCAGACAGTAGGTGTTATAACGTGTGTTATAAAATGTAGCAAGCACTTTTGCCAACAAAATCAGACAAAATTGAGAATTCCTTTTCTACCAAAAAGCAAAAGTGTGTTTTTTGTAACGGTAAGCATATTAAGTTTCAGTCATGGTTATACATTATGATAATTGTATACCTGTAATGTTTCTATGCTGTTTGTATAGTGTTCTGAATGCAAGTTTGCGCATAGTACACTAAGAGGAAGTAAAGACTCTTACGTGAGTGAGATCGCTACTTCCGTTGCTGATATGTTGTTGTGTACAACTAGAGCGGTTGTCTAATAAAAGGAGTTATTTGTTAAGTTTAAACCATTGTCTTTTAACATGTCTGCACTTTTTATAAAAAGAACAAAAATGTTTTCAAGAGAGGATTTATCTATTTTTCTCCAATGCATATTTTTTGCTCTGGCCTGAAGTGTATTCAGAGGTGTTGTAATTAGCTGTCCCAGCAAGAAGTGTTTGGAATTCTATTGTTTTTGTCAATTATTTTTGAAGATTTTTTTCTCCCTTAAAACTGAATGTATAGGCCAAGCTGTAAATGGTGAAAATATGAAATTTCAGTTTAAGTTTAGAAGTGCTACTCTGATAGCAAAACACATAAAATGGACTAATGGTGGTACCTAAAAACAGGTAGTACTCTTTATGGCAGTTTGACTTAAAATTATGCATGTCATGTCTACAATCAAGATTGTAGAAAGTGGTCTCAAGTTGAATATTGATAAACAAAGTGGCTGACATTGCTGACCTAATGATTTTTAATATAAATGAGCAAAATTGGATGAGCAAGGATATAGACAATGGAACAATAAATCTAGTTTTTATTTTTTACATGGGGAACACTGTCAAACTACACAACAAGTGGAAGCGGCCTACCAGTGGAAAATCCAGCCTACAGCATTTCTTCATTCCATCCCCTCTCCCCCGTTTCTCTGCCGTCACTCTTTATTATGACATATCCGAAGTCTGACAGATAAATGAAGAGAAGGGATGGGAGAACACAGAAAAAAATGTGCACCAACACAGTTGGATTTTGTAAATGTAAGAAAATTGTTTCCACTAACTTTGCAGCGCAACAATATGACAAAGCTCTTTACTGATTAAGATCATGTTGACAAAACAAAAAAAAAAAACACAACAGACAAAATAGTGCAAAGTGTTGCAACTTCTAGCCTAAAAGACAGCAAAATGTTTGATCTCAAATGTTGCCTCTCAACCAAACAAGCTTTAACATCCTGTATAATTTGTTGCAACACAACCCAAAAATAAACTTATTACATGAGACTTTCATTCTCCGAGACACCTCAAGTGCCTTTTCAGGCCCTGAATGTCATAAATCATGAATTCTTTGACCTGAGTGTTTGTTTAGGTTCTCCTTCCTCTAGCCCTCCTCAATCCCAGACATCACATTAAATGCTAATTAGTGTCAGATTGCTTTAACAGAAGCTGTGCTTGGAAGAGAAGGCCTGTGGAAAGGTACTTATTGGTTCCATGACTCTAGATTAAGGATTCATGAGGTCAAGAAACACATTGGCTGCCGCTTTATATGCCTGCACACATGCACACACACGCACCCGCGCGCGCGCACACACACGCGCACCCGCGCGCACAGCACGCACGCACGCACACGCACGCACGCACGCACACGTGAAGGTTCAAATAATTTAGAAAATAATTGGCTAAAAAAAATCAAGGGCACCCTGAAGGTCATCTAATATACTAGGAACCCCCAAACATGAAATACAAAGATGACCAGGAATTCTACAAAAAGTATAGTATAGAAAGATTGGCATAATAAAGAATACTGATATTCAAAAGACACTTTTTCTATTGCACAGAACAAATTCTTTGTGTAAATCCATAGACAGTTGACCAAGAAATGATTTCCACTAACTTGATTGATAAATAACTAAAAATCTAATAAATACAGCTCAGAATGAAAGCTTTTAATAGATACATGGACAGACAGATACACAAAGGCATAGGCAACATGTATTACATACAAGTGATTTTGAACCTTTTACATATGAGCCCAGAGGGTTTTTTTAATGTGACTTTTCATTTAATTATTGCAGACTAGAGGGTGTGTTAAGTGTTAAAGTTTGTCCCTCCCTCTCTTTTTTCCCTTTTTCTTTCTCACCGTTGGGTAATCAAATACGGCATGATGAAGACTCATCCACATTTAAATACAAAACCACAGTGTGTTGTCTCCACAGACCACCTGACGCATTCTCTCAAAATTAAAGACTCTGATACGTTTCATTGCTTTCCCAGTATTCCATTCATTTTTGTACCCCACAAAACCCTCAAATGCAACTTGTCAGCATGGACTCAAAACCAAGTAAACACTGGGAAGACTGATCAGCTTCTCTGTCGTGTGTGTTTGTTTCAAAGACCTCTGAACACTGAGGGCAAGAAGGACCTACTGGTTCATCATGCGCTTGTTGGCTTGTCCGATATTTGGCAATCAGCATCGTACCTGGGGCTGAAAGACTTATTGATCTGATAGTGCTGGAGAAACACCTCAGTCTGTCGTTAAATTGAGAAGTTTTTGAGACTGGTGGGGTTTCTCCCTACAACTGCCTGGCTCAAAGGTCAGAAAAAAAATAAACATGTAAAACTAAGCAAAAAGAGATGGAGGTAATTTAATTATTCACAAATTACTGAAACTTCAAGGGAGTGGACACAATTTAAACAGGTTGACAAAACACTAAATGTGCAAAGATATACTGCATGGGCCAAAAGTATCCTGCTTTCTTCTAAGTGATAGTTGCTCTGTTGACACAGCATTGATTAAAAAGCATGTAGGACTTTTTAGACATTGAAATAAGCAGATTATTGGAGCACATGAACACTTGTGGCACTAATTGTTAACTGATGGTAGGTAGATGCTGGAAAAAAAAATACAACCCTTGCATAATTTCTCACAATTTACCTGTGCCATTTTAACACACTTGTGAACCATCCCAACTGTCTTTATGAAATTTAATCCACTCTTCCATTGCTGTCTTAATGCTGTTCGCGCTCTTAACATCCTGTTATCTATTCTGTCTATTCTGTTGATCACTGGTCCAACTATATTTTTGTATTTTATATATTTTTGTATTCTAAGTACTTTTACATTTCTTGTGTTTTTACTTTTTAGTATTTGTCTTACAGTCTAACAGAGCATTCAGGTACACATTTCACTACTTCTTGTATTCTATATAACTTGTATGTGACAAATAAATCTTGACTCTCTTGACATCTTCCTTTCCCATCCTTAATTAATCTCTCTAACATCTTAGATTACATTAGCTTTAAGCTCCCTCACACCCTCCACTGGACTCACACAGTTCAAGCAATGGAATCCTAACTTCACAAATATCCCCTTTAGTTTACACAGCACATTGCCTCTCCCATGAAAAAACCCTGGTAATGAAGGATTGGTCAGTTTAGAATGTTAACTCCATCTGTTAACATTCTGAAAAAAATAAATTAACAACATGGATTTTAATTACCCCGGGTAAAACAAAATCATTTTCTCCAAGTGAATTGAAAGAGAAAATTATATGAAGCTGTTTGAACTAAAAACAGCAGCATCCTCAGCGTCTACTATATTAGATGTTAAAATTTCACTTATTCTACAAAAATATAGAAGAAATGTAGTTATACATGTTTCGGTTAAAAACGCTATCATTTATGATAAACCACTGGGAGAATCTCAGTTTCATTTTATTCACCTGAACATTTAAATGCAAATCTTTAATTCAATTCTATGGGCATGCAAAAACATTAATTCCAGAAGTTAAAGACTACCACTGCGATAACACCATTTAACCGAAAATTTCAGTGTTCTGATACAAATGTTAAATGGAATATTCTCAAAACAGGGGTGATCATGTTTTAAATGTGCGGTAAATGGCAACTCAAGTGCACACCAAACAATTTACAAAACAAGAAATTCTGACATTAAATATTTCACCTATTTTAATTGTTAAGCTGATAAGGCCTGACGGACTGGCCACTTGTCCATGGTGTTTTCCTGCCTCAGCTTGCCTTGCATTAAAGTGAAAAAAGAATACTATAGAATAAAATCAAAATTACAATTAAATCAGTTACATGAATTTATAGATTCTTTGGCACAGACTGGCAAAAAAGGACTGCATATAAATGTCTATGTAAAATACATAAACTATAGGAATGGCATTTACTTTTACGCATAAAGCCAGAGCACCAAACACTATTAGCGGAGTCCACTAGCTTTGCCAAACGCTGAAAGGATTGTATAAGTGTTCACTACAGTGGTTCAAGCTGCAGGAAAGCAAGAAGGTATAAAACTGTGCATTTTCTTTCAATTTCCACACTTCTCCTACTTAAACCAATGACAGAAATATGTGCAGTTAGGATAGCTAAATGTGGGAGAGCATTGCTATGACTATATTGTATTGTAATATGGTAGCTTTAATTATTAACAATGAATCAAAAGTAGTTGGTACAGAATTTATAGGTGAAAGCATTTATTAATTTACTGCCTGAAGTTACAAATGAAATGGTTACAATGAAGATGAATATAATTGTTAAAATAAAATAATGATGGCCACCACCACAGAGATAAAGTCCTGAGTTTATATTCCAACGTTCAATGCTTGGTGCAACCTACAGTAACAAAGACCCCAAAACTATAAACTTAATTAACTTTGTAAGTTGAAGACTGTAGGTAATTTTTAAAATGCACAAAGTATTTTCTTTCACAAACGGTTTCACAAACACAAAAGTATTTTCAGTTGCTCTAAGCAGAGATGTAGCCTACCCACAAACAATTATGGAGTCACCTCTTCAACACAGCTAATTAGGTTAATGCTATTTTACTAGGTACTTGGAACGCCTATATTTGTAGATTCAGTGTAAACTTAAAATCCAATACCTAGAAGGTGTTATTGCTCAGCGAGTTGAACTGATCTCTCTCCTGGGTGCAATATGTTTCATCTGCTTTGTCATCTTACCAACTGTTCTGTCTAGGCCAGCTTAGAGCTCTATAGTTTACCACAGGGATCAATAAACTGCACATAATTCAAGGCTTATAATGAGCCTTCACTGCTATGCAAATCACCAGTAACTCTAAAGGAATAGAAAGTGTAAAATGATATGTAGTAATGCTGCATGAAGCATAGCTCTTCATTCAATGAGGTGGTGACAAAATTCTCATATTGCCTTCTATTGTGGTATAAATAGGAAATATCTTTTTATTTTAGATTTTTATTCCGTTACCCATTATAGGATATTTTTGTAAATTACATTTATATAACTTGAATAACAAAAAAAACAAAACAATAAAGATGCAGCTATGCAGCCACCTTAAGTACAGATCAGTCTTGTATTACAATTGCTGTAAAGTTGTCACCTGGCTATAGACTTCTCCTCTGCAGTCTTTGGTCTTTGCATCCTTCAGCTACTTTTTAAATAAGATGCAGATCAGGAACACATTGAATTCACCTATGCTTTTTTAATTTTCTCATGACATTTGCAGCTTAACCCTAGCAGTGCTGTTAATTCTCAATTTAATCAGTTCATCCCCTTACCTCTCTCTTTCTCTTTCATGTAGAGCATCACTCCAAGAAGGGTTGCAGACCCTACAGTGACTTTGATTTAGTACAAAAAGGAGCACAGCATTTTTCGGTTGATCTGCAGAATAAGAACACTGAATGAAGTTGTCTACATCATGCAGGCCCTTTTTCCTAATGTGCTAAATGTTTTTGCTTGCAAATGTGACTGGCATATGAAATGGGTTTTGTAGACCCTACGGCCAGACCGCTGAAGGCAGAACAGCCTCTAAGTATCCCAAGAGTATAAAAGGCACAAATCTGTCTGTGAGGAACATTAGATGATAGCACCAGGGAACAAATGCCACAGACCCATATCACTCAAAAGCAGAAAGGTTCAGCTGGTTTCAGTGTCTATTAAGTATGTCCATGCCAGTGGGGCTTTCATAGTAAAGCACAGTGCGCCCAGGACTTTTAGTGTCTGATTTTGGGGCTGACAAAGGTCTTGATTGCAACCTGACAGGATAATAAGACATTTTGAACAGATGTTTATTCCCTCAGTTGTAAAATGGTGTTGGCTATGGATGAATTTTTATGCTATGCATATTCAAACATACCCTCTCTTTTATATATTTTAGTTAAAACCGTAATTTTTGCCAACTTATTTCTTAATATCTTTAACAGTAAATGTTTTTCTATTTTTAAATATCCTAACAAGTTAACATACTGTAATATCAGTGTTTTGACAAAATACAATGCATCCAGAAAGTATTCACAGCACTTCACCTTTTCCACCATTTGTTGTTACACCCTTATTCCAAAACCGATTAAACGTATTAATTTCCTTAAAATTCTAAAAAAACAATATACTAGAATGATGTGGCCGTGCTTATAATTACTTTGTTATTAAAGACAGAACACTGACTAAACATTAACTAGTGTTCTTTTATTCCTGACTACATCTGGAAAGGATGCAGCATTAAAGATTAGATTCTAATCTGACCTAATCTGACTAGTCAGATGAAACAAATGTCCCATAAAGAAAACAGAATTAATAATTAACAGAAAGGATTAAAGAAAAGAAAATAAAGAAACAAAAGAAATAATACTTTAACTGTTAAATAGCCAATTTACAGTAGCTCCTTTTCTATTAACACCCCAAATAAACAACAGTAGTGGCCCACTAAATTTATTGCGGCAATATCTCTCAATCCCGAATGCTGACGTGGCCCGCAACAGACGTGCGAGTTGCAACATCTTCACCATGCGCATTATTGCACACTATTTCGACATTACAGTAAGTGCACAGGTTTCACATAAGATATTGACACAAACAGGGGATTAAGACTGGATAAATGTACACTTTGTGGGTTCTTATTTTTACCAGGTTACAATGACAACGTGAAAGAAGTTTGTTTACCATACAGGCCTGATTGGTGGAGTGCTGCAGAGATGGTTATTCTTCTGGAAGGTTCTCCTCTCTCCACAGAGAAAAACTGGAGCTCTGTCAGAGTGAGCATTGGGTTATTGATAACTTCCCTGACTAATGCCCTTCTCCCCCGATGGCTCAGTTTGGCCAAGCAACTCGCTCTAGGAAGAGTTCTGGTTCCAAACTTGATGATGTGCTCACTGTGCTCTTGAGACCTTCTATGCTACAGAAATTATTCTGTACCCTTCCCCAGATCTGTGCCTCGATACAATCCTGTCTCGGATGTCTACAGACAGTTCTTTGGACTTCATGGCTTGGTTTATGCTCTGACATGCATTATTAAACTGTGGGACTTTATATTGACAGGTGTGTGCCTTTCCAAATCAGGTCCAATCGACTAAATATACCACAGGTGGACTTCAATCAAGTTATAAAAACATCTCAAGGGTGATGAGTAGAAACAGAATTCACCTGAGCTCGTTTTTGAGTGTCATGGCAAAGGCTGTGAATACTTATGTACATGTGATTTGTTTCGTTTTGTTTTTATTTTTAATAAATTGTCAAAGATTTCAAACAAACTTTTCACATTGTCATTATGGGTATTGTTTGTAGAATTTTGAGGAAAATAATGTGTTTAATCGGTTTTGGAATAAGGCTGTAACATAACAAATGGTGGAAAAGGTGAAGTGCTATGAAAACTTTCCTGATACACTGTACTTTTGTTGATGTAACCTAGAGTATTTAGGTTGATTCTGTGAAATCAAATATTTTTCTGATTAGTTAATTTTACCACATAAAGAACATTTAACTTTTACAGTGCAAAAAAAATGTAAATGAATCAGCTGTGGTCCAGCTGTGGCCCTGTGCAGCAGCTGAAGGCAGTCTTACTTTGTTCACTAGCCTTACCTGAATGGATTTTCTCAGACCAGCACCTTTTAATTACCATAAGGAGCAAAGCCACGCTAAGAGCTCAGGGCAAGGCAAGCAAATACTGCATGTGTCGGGGCCAAAGCCCATATGCTCCCTGAATTACCTCAATTAGAGCAAACTAAAGACTAAAACTAACTGTATATGGAGAATATAAACGAACAGGTGATGCATTTCATGTTTAACATTATTAAGGGCAACTTTTTACAAAATCATATTTAGGTTAAGTACAATATTACATTCAAAGGGGCAGTTGTGGCCTAATGGTTAAAGGGTTTGACTTGTAAACCAGCTGGCAGGAAATGACTGAGGTGCCCCTGAGCAAGGCACCTTTTTCCCAGTTGCTCCCAGCACACTGCAGTAATTGCTTCTGATGTGGATGTGTGGATGTGTGCGTTTACTACTCACTGGATGGATTAAATGCAGAGGTCACATTTTAAGTATGGGTTACCATACATTTGACAAATATGTCGGTTTTACTTTACAAAACAACAATATGAAATATTACACTAAGTTACAACTAAGTTGCTAAATAGAAGTATAAAAAAAAAAGAAGACTGTCAACAAAAAGTTTTTGTTTTTTTCTTTTTTCCATAGACTTTAAAGATCACAGCAACAAGTATAACCGGAATAACATCAGACCTCTAAATCACATCTTTGTTATTTTAGGATGCCCATCAGACAACAACTGAAGCCACATCAGCAGCACCATCATCTGGTGGTGGGTGGCCAGAGCAGATTTGTGAGGGTCATGTGCCTAACTGTGCCCTCCATATTAACCAACATGCCAGGCTTCCTTTATCAAATGCTATTAACCTAGCAGAGAAAAAAAAAAGATGAAAAAAGAGCAACAAAATACGACCAACAGAAGAAAAGCCAACTCATGATAGAGAGGTAGAGAGAGACTACCAGAAAGAAAGGCAGAGATGAAAATCTTAACTTGTAATGATGAAGAAAGCATGTCTGGGATGAGGGGGCTCTGTTCTCTTGGTTTTGTCTTTTCTCAGGGGAAGCACTCATCTCATGGAGAAGGCAAGATATAGGGCCAATGTCAGGCTGACTTTTAATGGTCAGAACTGTGATTAGTTCATCTGACTATTTCTGTCCGCCATGGCTCAGAGTCCACTCCATATAACTGGCCATAATTCACCTCGTTTGGCAGTTTGGGGTCTCAGAGGTACAAGATAAAAGTGCAGGGAGCAGTAATGACACCACAAACAGAGTACATCTACTAAGAGATAGACAGAAAAATCACACTCTGACTGGAACCCAAAGTACCACAAATTAAAAAGCGTGAAGATTGTTTTTTTTAATCAAAAGGTGCTGTCATAAAGCAAATTCCAAATGGAAATCACAAAGGGCATTTAAAATTATTTAAATAACTGAAATATACTTCACACAAAAATATGGCATGACAATACAAATGACCAAAAAGAGAACAGACTAAATATTTATACAACTAAAACAAACAATAATAAGAAAAACCTAACACAATACAACACCTTTTAAAAGATCCTAAATGTACCCTTAAAAGTACCTTATGTTAAAAAGTAAACCGAGCATAATGGGAGAAATATTTTGTGACCCTCATTTGTATTGTATTGTATTGACACAAATGCATCAACAAACTGACACAGACATATATAATAACAATACATTAAACGTGCGGTACACTACACCACATATACCATGTTACAAACAACATGCTTTGCTGTAAGACTGCAAAAAAAAAAAAGCATGATAAAATTAAGGGAAGGGGTTGTTTTCTGTTATCATGTTAGTCAGGGCATGTCTAATCTGTAAAAAGAAACATACCCTTCTTACCCCATGTCCTGGGGCAAGTATGGACAACCCAGAGCACTGCTGAGCTGTACTGCAGTCCTGTTAAAGGTTGCAAACCAAATTTTGAAATTCTGTCCTCTTAAAATAATAATAATTTAAATGATTATTTGTAGCAATATAAAGATCTACAAAACCAGATCACAGTGCATAAAATTAAACTAAATTGTGTCACATTTGGGTTCTGTTTTTCCTGTGTTTTATTCATTTTCTTTGCCCCCCCTTGTTAATTTAGTAATTATCGTGTTAATTAGTTCACCATTAGCTCCTCCTTTGCCCTAGTTATTTATTGTTTTCACCTGTTTCTAGTTTAATTATCTACCTCCTTCGGTAGTTTTCTTTGCAATAGCTTTGTGCTATTGAAATAGAAAAATTATTTGTATTGCGGTCGTCGCAATGGAGTGAGAGCCCAGGGACAATGTATACCCTCTTACAGATACCAATCACTGCACCCAGGGGCTTTGTCTTCACAGTAAAATCTCATTATCAACTGGTCTGGTATAATTTTTCCATGTATATCTGTATAATGATTCTTACTGCAGATGCCATTGATTCAAAGAAAATGGTGACAATACTGACAGCATTGAATAAAATGGGTCCTGCTGATGGTACACCAGGCATGGGAAATTTGCCAATATAAGTTTGATTTGACTGAAAGAGTCATCCTCTTTGCTCAAAGTACAGTCATTTTGAGACTGAGTAGCTATATGATGGTGTGTTGTGGGTTGGCTCATCAGCAGCAGCCAATGCAATCAGTTCTATGCAGAAATAAAATGGATCAGAAAGAGACAAAATGAATGAAATTCACAATGAATAATCTGGGGTTTCCTCACTGATTTCCATTCCTGACAGAATGTGAACATTTTTGGGAAAAAAACGCTACATGCACATTTCAGATTATTACACATGGATCAATAACGTGATGCTATTTTTTAAATTAGATTACTGCTGTGTTGAACATTTTTAATTTCTGAATGGATTACATGCCATTTTGATGCTTTTGTATATTTTTTAAATATAATGTCCAGGAGGTGTGACTGATGATGAAACAAATATATTTTTATTAAAAGGCTGTAATTTTTGTAAAAAGGCAATGTTGGACAGCTTGACTTTTGCGGTTTTAATATTTTACGTTTTTTCTTAAAAAAAGGATATTTTGGTATAAAGTGCCAAGGTTATTATTTAGTTTTTTAAATATTTTTACTTTTTATAAAAAGGCACATTTTGATCAGATCAAACAAAGTATTTCTATTCAAAAAATGGATATTTGATATTAATTACATTTTTCAGTTCCATTTTATTTAAATAGTGCTTTCCACAGTGTTATTTTACTTCAAATAAGCTTTACATTCAGTAAAAAAGAATTATAATAAAGAACAGAACAAATATCAGACATGCTCAACAAAAAATACATGGTATTATTTACACTCATGTTTAATTTTTTTTTTAAATAATTTGTACTTTTAAATTGCACCACTGGACATTTTTAAAGTAATCAGTTTATAAGTTTTGTGGAACATGATATATCTATATCAGTGCCCCTGGCACAACTAGGGGGCCACATGCTGTGTGTTCAAATCAGGTATGCTCGTGAGTATATTAGGGCACCTGTAGAGCATGTCATCAACTTTTTTGTCTGAAGGTGACGTAGACAGGCACCCATGAGGCATGGCAACGAGACGCAGTGTCTCGATCTCTACTCAGGGAACCGAGGTTACATACGTAACAGAGAGACGTTCCCTTTTGAGAGAACTCGACACTGTGTCTGGTTTGACATGATGGGGAACGCAATACCAGCTGCGCCATGCCGAAGGGAAAGGCTGACCCATGATCCGCATTGAAGCACGACCACAATAGGCATAGCTTAAACACCCTACTCACACACTGCTGGTGAGAAAAATACCTCTCTGGGCCACTCCCCAAACGCCAGAGACCTGCAAATGTGTACACCAGACAGCGTGGGACTTGAACCCCAGTCTCCCGTACCAGTTCCAGTGCGCTGACCCTGTGCTATCCCTCGAAAACACTATCCTATCCGGCGAGCTCCACGGGGAGTGAAGGACCCTCTACACCGGGTGTTATACCACACTCACCCTTATTGGAGCTCTGGGGGAGCGGTAGAGATCTCCTAACATGAGGACCCGCTCTGTGCTCAACCCGAGCCTCAGGAAGGCGAAGTCTTGTGGGGGTGGAGGACCCCCTACAGTGTGGGTTCAACTCCAGCACTACCTGGAAGACAGCAGTGAGACAGGAGCCAGCTGATCACTAGCTGTCACCATCCAACACACCAATTCCTTTGCCAGCCGGAAGGTGGAAAGGCTGCCCCTCTCCACCACAGAGGGAGGGTGCCATTCTGCCAATCCGTGGGAGCCAAACTTACACAAACTGCTGAGCTCAGTCTATAAACAAACCCCATATAGATCGCTAAGAGGGCAGGAACCAGGTCCCCCAAGTGCTCAGCAACAACTGATACAGCACCAGGGGACTCCACTCTCAAGGCACTCTTTTGGCCAGGAGAGTTTCCAGACTCACTATTCAAGGGGAGCTGTACAGAAGGAGGCTCCAGACAATCGGAAATGTGGTCTCGACCGAAACCTAAATTCCGAATATTCAACAAGGAGGGCTGAATCATAACCGGATCACGCAACAGGCCTGCCATGACAAGCTCTGTTAGAGAGCTTCACAGATCTAACTCAGAGTGAGACTGGGGCTCAAACCCATGGATTCTAGCTGAAGAGGAGCTCGCCAGCAGAGCTACAACTCCTCAACCTATCTATTTCCCAAGAGCTTACCGCCTGCCAGCCGAACCCCGAAATCAGGGGCAGCAGCCCAACTCACATTATCCATGTGAGTGTAACACTAGCTAGGTAAGCCGAGCTAGGTAAGCCCTAGCTGGACGGTCATAATCAGTGGAAGCTACAGGAATCCCTGACATGGAGGCACACAGTTTCTGAATTTATTTGCAGCTAGGTCCATTGGTGCTTCAACACAAGAACAACAGACAAATCGCTCCTAAAGACAAAACAGCTGATTTATTACATTTAAAGCACTTGAAAGACCATGATTCTGACTGAGAAAGTTAGGCTTGAGTTGGCATGAGAAATTTTGTTTGTAGGACCCACAAGTCAAAAGTTTGTGAAATTTTGAACTGTTGGTGGCACCAAAGGATTTGAGGCACAGACTCCAAATTTACTATGGCAACATATTAGACAATATCAAATCAAATCAAGTTTATTGTCACATCACCTCAACACGTGTAGAGAGGAGTGAAAATCTTGAGTGAGGCTCCAGACAGTGCAAAACTGTCTATGTAAAAAAACTGTCTATGTATGTAAAAAAGAAAAAAACACAGATATGTAATGGTACAAAAAATATACATATAACAGTATGTAGTATATACAGTGACAAAATAGACAGAATATACATAATTGTGTACAAAATTACAAATTTACAATATACAATATATGCACATGGACATGTTGTAGTGTACTTAATATGTACAATATACATATGTAACAATTTACATTTCTACATTTACATATATGTGTACACACACACACACACACACACACACAGTAATATATTGTGTAAAGTGTGCATACATGACCAAGTGAACAGGAACTTGTAGTAAAACCTTGTTATGTGATCTGTGAGGTAGTTAAAGTTAAAGTGCAGTGTATGGAGAAGGGTGGGGGTGGGTTGAGATTATGTCAGTTCACATTGAGTAATCAGACAGCTTGAGGAAAGAAGCTGTCCCTTAGTCGGCTTGTGCGGCTTGTGCCTGAGGGCAGTAGGGAGAGCAGACCGTGAGTAGGGTGGCTAGAGTTGCTGATAATCCTCCGTGCCTTTCTCAGACACCGCCTGTTGTAAATATCCTGGAGGGATGGAAGCTCACCTCCTGTGATGTAGCTGGCAGTTCGCACCACCCTCTGCAGGGCCTTGCGGTTAAAGGCAGTTGAGTTCCCGTACCAGGCTGTGATGCAACCAGACAGAATGCTCTCCACAGTGCAGGTGTAGAATGATCTGAGGATGTCGTGGTTCATATAAAACTTCCTCAGACGCCTGAGGTAGAAGAGGGGCTGGTGAGCCTTCTTTACCACTGCATCTGTGTGTGCGGACCACAGTGATATGAACACCGAGGAACTTAAGGCTGTTGACCCACTCCACTGGTGACCCATTGATGGTGATGGTGGTGTGTTCTCTTTCCTGTTTCCTGAAGTCCACAACAATCTCTTTGGTCTTGTCGATGTTGAGTGAGAGGTGGTTCTCCTGACACCAGTGTGTCAGAGCACACACCTCTTCTCTGTAGGCCGTCTCGTCGTTGTCAGTGATCAGGCCTACCACCATTGTGTCATCAGCAAATTTCACAATGACATTAGAGCTGTGTGTGGCCACACAGTCGTGAGTGTATAGAGAGTAAAGGAGGGGGCTGAGAACCCAGACCTGTGGGGCTCCAGTGTTGAGGATCAGCAGGGAGGAGATGTTATTGCCCATTCTGACCACCTGACGCCTGCCTAATAAGAAGTCCAGGATCCAGCTGCACAGGGAGCTGTTCAGACCCAGAGCCCATAGTTTCGTATCAAGCTTTAAGGGCACTATGGTGTTGAATGCTGAGCTGTAGTCCACGAACAGCCTTCTCACATAAGTGTTCTTTTTTTCCAGGTTTGAGGGAGCAGTGTGTAGAGTAAATGCAATGGCATCATCAGTAGAGCGGTTGTCACAATATTTTAGACATTTTAGAATTTTGCACTGTTTTTAGGCTTATAATCTGTGGAAGATGAGTATGTTGTGTCCATTGGAGGATGGGGGCCTCAATCTGAAATCTGCTTAGGGCCCCCAAATTGCTAGGGCCAGCCCTGTTTAAAATTGAATCCATCTTTACTTCACACTTTAAAACTATGGTTCTTAAAAAGGTTCTTTAACCTATTTTGTGATAATCCAATGCAGTATATGGAAATCTGTTAAACCATTGTTTATATAAATTAAATGTATTAAATATTTTCATATTAGTTTTTCCTGAGCTGAATGTGGTACAACATGTATTTAGGTTTTGATATTTTAGAGTTTTGTACATAAGGTAATCCTGCTTATGGGAGTAAATTTGCAGGAGAAAGGTATTTATCACAGTACTAAGCATCAAAAAGTTAACAATTTAAGATGTGATATTTTGAGGCAGAAAAGAGAGAGAAAAAGGTGCTGTCTGCTGTCCAGTCGCAGACAGCACTTTGAACAGAAAAATCTTTATTTTAATAAGACTCCAAGAAACAAGAACCAAGACTAGAAGGAGACAGGATCTAAACAACATGCTCTGACACAGAACACAGGGGATGTCAGGATCCTGGCTCTATAATCTAGAAAGACTCAGAACAGGAATCCAGGACCCTGACACCATATAACACTTTTAAAGGCAAAGTTCTTTATGGAACCTTATAATAATGTATTCTATTTAGAACCTTTATTCAGAACCATTTTTAAGCATAGCAATTGGGGCATAACTAACTGCACACGAGTCAAGGCCTACGTGGCCTTTAATTACCCTGCAAGGCCCCCAGGTGTCATAGTAAAGATTCACAGGCACATCACAAGCCTGAGAGGTAAGAACAGAGAAGAGCATGACTGACATATTGCATATGGTCCATACCAACAGCACTGGGATTGAGTTATTTATTATTATCTGGTATTATTCTGGTTATCTGATGGTTATCAGTGACGTCTTGTTTTAAAGACATACCCCAGAGATGAGGGAGACCTATGGGGCCTGAAAATGTGTGATTAGCCTGCAACAGTCATTTTGACATACAAAATATCTCTGACATTCTCAGGGGTTCATTTGTGGAAATGGTTATTAATCATTATTTTTCAGTCACAGCTGTCAGATGACTCTGCTTACCATGGAAACTTGACTGAAATGTTATATTTTATACATTTTAAGTTTGTCCCTATATTTGTACATTTAAATTTATAACTAATGATATTGTGCAACAGGGCAATGAACTGATTAGTTTGCAAAAGCTGTAAAATGCAACCCTTTTTGTACACTTAGAGACTGTTTTATTTTCCACCTTAAACAAACAGAGATTATAGCTGGTCAATAAAAACATTAAATCTTCCTTTTGTCCTCAACCCAAAAGAAGAATCTTTAGTCACAAAAAAGCAAGTCCCACTCCAGAGAAATAGCACTGGTGGCATTTAACAGCTATGTGAAATCGATTTACAGCTAGAAATGGCGAGGAAAAACATCATAGTGAACCAGTTATTGACATGCTGCAGTAATTTACACTTGCAATTACGAGATGGATTGAGGCGATATGTTTCATCTAGAAAGCTGGCAGCAGGGATATGGTACAGCAGCTGCCACAGTTACCAGATGCTTGAAATACACTCTCTGTCCATCAAAGCCCCTCCCTTGATGATTTCCTCCTTGTTGCAACCTGACAACCTTAAAACAACTGTATAATTAAAGAGGCATCTGCCATTTGCATCTCTCTGTGGATCAATTAAATAACTTTGGACCAATCAAGACGCAAAATGGCATACAGACACAATGCAAGAAACACCTGATCTCAGCTTAGGAAATATCTATCCACCATGATATCTGTTTGTTGTCTGAAAATGTGCTTGTAAAAAAGTTTGTCGTCACATCCACAAATCAACACAGCTCCCATCTGCTTTTTGGTGCATCTAAATGATCAAGATTAGCACATCCAAAAAGTCTAACCAACAGAATATTTTAGGTAGACTAGAGAAATACATTTTCTTATGTTATGTCCCTATTAAATGTTTGTCTTGGGTTGGGGAGTAACAGTGAAAATGAAAATAAATGGTTGGGTTGAGTGCGAGTGCCCACACCACTGACATATGGCAATCAAGGTCAAAATGTTTATTTACAAAAGAGTATGGATAAACTAGACCAGTACATTTTCAGAAGAAAATGTGACTGGTGCTTGCCATGGCAAAACTCGGGCCAGAATATTTCAACAATGTTAACATGTTTTAACATACTAACATGATTACATATGATGCTGACATGTTTTAACATAAATCAGTATAATGCTAGCAGGTTTTAGCATCAATTAGCATGATGCTAGCATGTTTTACTATCAATTAGCATAATGCTAACAAATCTTAGCATCATACTAGCATGATGCTGGTATATTTTAACATGAATTAGCATGATGCTAGTATTATTTAACATAATGCTAACATGATTTTCTAACATTTTAGATATACTATTATATGGCTTATATGTGACGTTTAGGGTGCTCTAAATGATTGCTAGGGTGTGGCTAGACAGTTAACAGGGTAAAACTAATAGACAGGTGCTGCACATCTTAACTCTTGACCCTCTTATTAGAGCAGCAAATATAGATGGCAAGTTTAGGGTGAATCCTTGTTTTATTACTTTGAAGTAGTTAAATAGTTTAGCACAAGTGTTTCTAAAATTAGGATTATACAGTATTAATTAAATATAAATGCAGTGGTGGTAATTGGAGGCCAAATTTGGATGCATAAGATGGGAACAGGAATGGAACGCTGGGGAGAGTTCACAGGCAGTATCACTGAAAACCTGCCCTCTCCTGTTCATCTCCCTTTTCCTTATCTTTCTACCCCTTTACTCCCTCTGGCTGGGACTGCCATAGAATAGAAGAGATGTCCAGAGAGACGTAAAACAGTAAGGAAGTGAGGGAGCAAAAGGCAAGATTAAACATTGGTTTGATATGGGATTGGGGGGAGAAAACATTACACATCAGCAGTAAGGAGAAGATGTGGAAGGCACTCTTCAAATTTCCCTGCTGATCCCAGCTGTTTCAGCAGTGTGCTAGCCTTTGAAGAGCTGGTGGCAAAACACACACATGTATATTTTCTCCTCCAGATAACTAACCAACTGCTTCCACTCTCTGGCATCGCTCCCTGACTCTCTCTTCCCTATGGAAAAGATCACATCATTTCTTTTTGGGCTTGTTTGGTTTTAAATAAATTAAACCATGTCTTATCTTACATATCTTCATATTATTAAATAGAGGAAATAAACAGAAAGGCTTACCACTTCTAAAAACACAGAATAGCACTATACATTTTGTTGCCCACACACATTGTCTGGTACACAGCTAGGTAAACTCTTAATATCAAGCTGTGATTCGAAGACAGGAAAGGAGGGAAAATGGTTTTACATAGTTGGAAGTTTTTGTCGCAGATTTTCCAAGTTGTGTCTGTATATCGCTAGACCCCTGACTTATGTTATAATAAAGGAGTATACCATCAGAAGCTGTACATTTTACCACAGCTTACATGGTGTTCCTTCATAAGAAAAAGTGAGAAATAAATTTTAGAACAAAAATGTGGCAGCATGACACTGATAAAGAAACACTGATGTTCAACATTTACTGTTAGTAATTTAAATGTCCAGTTCTTCCACCAAGCAACATCTTATTATTCATTATATAATATGTGGTGTACATGTATCTGTATTTTAATGCAGTCTTAATTTCATAAAACACAGCTTGATGTCAAAGCATCAAGTATTTATTTGTATGCAGTTTTATTCAATTAATTGTGTAAATATCATTAAAATCAGAAAATTAGAGCTTCTCCTGTCAGGTTCGGGAGAAAAGAACCCAGTCGCAGACAGCGTTAAACAAAAGTCTTTAACAAAAACCAAAACAAGAACCACGAGGGGGCAAAACGATAACCAAACACAGGCTTAAAGCTAACTCAAAAAACAGTGAGCAAAAACACGACAGTACAGAGTCTCTAAACTAGACAAGACTAGAAAACAAGATCACACAGTTACAAACGACAAAAACGCACATTGCAAAATTCACATTACCAAAAATACAAGACCACGATACAAAATAAGCCAAGGTACAAGATGAATCAGCACAAGACAGAAAACACGGGGGCATTAAATAGCACAAAGACAAACGACTAACAGCTGCGCGAAATGAGCGCTGACTAGACAAGAGAACAAGGGGGCGGGGCCAAGACGCAAGACTGGAGAGCACATGGCAAATGAAAACAAAACAGAGGCCATGTGCTTCCACACATGCGTTCAGATCCCGACTCCAAGAAAGAAGAACCAAGACTTGAAGGAGTCAGGATCCAAACAGCATGCTCTGACACAAAACACAGGGGATGTCAGGATCTGTGAGTGACGTCAGATCTGGGTGATGTCAGTCCATCCCTGGGCCATTTATCATGCGGTAAGCATGTGACATGCTGAATACTGCCTGTCAAATGCCTATGACTCCACAGAGTGGTGTGGAGACCCTACGGAGTGGGGCCTTTAAGCAGATGGGCTATTAAGGTAGTATTAATGTGGATGCCACGACTTTTCCTGCACTGACTCGGACATGTTCTTTAGAACTGTGAGCAGCTGCTTCCATTTACTCTGACAGCTCCCCTGTAACTTTGGAACAACTGGCAGAACTGGAGTTTTTGTACAAAAGTAAATCTAGTTAGAAAACACTTTAAGGGTGGCTCATGAACACGCATGTGCTTTCAATAAAATATAAGCATATATGCATTGTCCTCTTGCATACATTATCGTCCGCATATGTCTACTTTGTCTTATATATAGTGTATAGGTAGGCTATACAATAACTAAACATAACTAGACAGGAAACCTCTTTACATCTGGAATGCTTTGGAGCATTGACATAAACCTGCACAAGGAAGTTAAGAAATAAGACTACACATGCAAACAATTATCATTCTAATGATAGGTGATGATAGCTGTAATATAATGTTTCATATCCATTTATCCTCTAAGCACTAACATGATGGCTAAGAATTAGCTGAATAATACAGAATAATCAGGAAAAACAAGAATAAACACTCCAATAAGACACATTCTACTCCTCTAAATGAACTGAAATGGGATATTTTCAGACCATTAAAAAAATCACAGACTAAATCCTAGCACAATTATTTCTTTCCTCATTGTAATTTGCAGAATCAGAGATGTCTAAGACACTTTCTGCACACCTTCATGTGTTAACATGAGTCTAGTTATCACAGGAACCCATTGCAGATAAAGGTCTTTATTGAGCAGAGCCAAGAGAATATCAGCGGTTAGACACTCACAAAGTATATCCTCATCAAATATCACAACCAAATATCAAAGCACCTTCTGTTTTCACATATAACAGTAAAGGTGGTCCAGATAGCTGGCTGTTTCAGATGTGCTTTGTGATTCATGTTTGAGTCACAATATAGCTGCATGTCAGGAGAGTTAGCAAAACATGCTAATTCTGTTGCTAACACTTTGACAGAGTTTCATCTGTACCTCTTGTTTGCTCTTAGCCAAATGACTTGCAGTTTTATTGCTAAAAATGCAGTGGAACTAACCAGCTAATTGGTGTAGCATCTGCTGCATTTTCCAACTTTCTTTCCCTGTTGGCTTGCTTACTGGGAGACTGCTGATATTAGCTTAGAACATTTGCTTTGTACATTGTGTTATTATCATTGTTTGTTAATTTTATCAATATTTGATTTTTTTTCCTTTTCTCCTCCTAATTTTCCCTCCTTCTTTCTCTTTCATTTTCAATTTCAGTTTTCACTGTTATATTTGTGGATATTTTCATTTGTACAGCTGCTTTGTAATAGTGTGCCACTGTGAAAAGCACTATATAAATAAACTGAATCTCTCCTTCAGATGAATTGAGTTTAAACAGTGCAGTTGGACGTAGGACAGAGAGAGATTTATCAAAATGGTGAACATTCACACAGATATCTGTGGCAACCAAAATTGTGATATTGGTTTGCAGCTCACAAAGTGCTGATTTTTGTTATACATGGAGGTCCATGCTAATGAAGCGTTAACTAAACAGGCCTCATGATTGAAGGGTGGTCACAATGGGATTCAACATCTCTGTAAGAACACTATGACAGACTGTTTTTAACTTTTATGCAGAGCTACTTAATCAAGGTCTCACATCCTCATATCCTCTCATATCCTGTTTGCAAAACACCAGAATGCTACTTGTACAACTGACCACACCCCGGCAACCATTATGATCATCCTAGCAACCTCAAAACATCATGAATAAGCCATATTTTACTATATCCATCATGATTAATCATGCTAGCATCATACAAAGTCAAGCTAGCACCATGCTGATTGATGCTAAAACGTGTTAGCATCATGCAAATTGTTGTTAAAACATGTTTCTGCAAAATGCAGAAACTTGCTAACATCATGCTAAAACATGTTAGCATCATGCTAATACATGTTAGCATCATGCTAATTGAAAGGCTAAATATTACATTTTTGGTAAGTATATAATAATTTTTTTTCTATATTTTTTTATGAAATCATTGCTGTATGGTTTTATTTGTTGAATATAGTAGGAAAGTGGGATGCAAGGACATTTTGTGTGTTTAAAGACATTCTGTGTTTAAACCTGATTATATTTCACGACTTATATTTCACGACGCAGTGTTCTAAATTAAAAAATGAAGATGGTAGTAGTTTGTAAAGCTTAAACATTTGATGGATGGATGGGTAGACAGACAGACAGACTGACTGGTGACCAAAATATAGAGAACTATTATTAGTAAAATTATTTAGTGCTTTTACATTTTCTTTCTTATGCTTACAAAGGCTGTAATAATTTGATTAAAATCAAATATTATTATTATTACAATTTAAAATATTTGTTTTCTATTTTTTTATACTTTCAAATGCAATTTGTTCCCATTGTCATGTGTACATACACCCACACATATATATATAACAAATAATAATGATTTCTGAAGGATCATGTGATCCAGAAAGGAATCCAGTGGGCTTCTGGGAGCTGTGACTGTTAAAATGTAAACATGAACATCAGCCTCTTGGCCCATTTTAATGTTCCATCAATGTAAGTCTAAGGGATTGCTGGGAATTTCAAATGCTCATTTTAGGGAAACTGTAAGTCTGTACCATAAGTATCAGTTAGCACGATACATGTTTTAGCATGATTTATTGTCATGTAAGATATATTGAAATATGGCTTGTTCATGATGTTATGCAGTTGTTAGGGTGCCTTTAAATGGTTGTCACCCTATATGTCACCCTATATTGCTGCTTGCTAAGCTGAATGATATAAGCCCACCCATAAGTCTCTACAACATTCTGATGCAGAGCTATGACATTACAAAATACAGCTGGTAAAATAAGATAAAGAGCATAGTTCAAAATGGGTCTAAAAAGCCTCTAATGAATCTTCACACTGCACAAATGGGGATCCCAGTCCTTTATGTAAGGTGAGCTGGGAGAATAGCAGCATTATCTCTGCGCTGGAAACAGTCTGTTATTTGCTAAAAAGACTATTTGCATTAAAAGGAATGGAAAATGTTATTTTCCAGCTCTGCACAACAGAGAGTAACCAGACATAATGCTTGTAGAGGGAGTGCATTTTACAATGCCTACATTTTTCCACACTTCAAAAAATGTTTCATGCATGGAAAACATAGCATTTAGCAAAATAAAGTACCCCTGTGGTGTCAGGGTCACGGGGAACGAACACAGTCGCAGACAGTGATAGAACAGAAAAGTCTTTATTTATTAAATAAACAAAACAAGATTCCTGTTCTGACACAGAACACAGGGGATGTAAGGATCCTGCCAAAATAATCTAGAAAGACTCAGAACAGGAAGCCAGGACCCTGACATGTGGTCAGGTGAGGTTGATGCCTTAAAGAGAGAAATGTACGGTGGCCAAGAGAGCTCTATGAGCTGAAATTTCGGAAACGTGCTGCAAATCATCACAACACAACGGAAATGTTTTAAGGGGGACCCTAACAAGTGAGGAACCTGACTGGGACCTGCTTATTGTTTACTGACAACAATACTGACCAGCCACTGAACAATAAGCAGCTCCCAATCGGGTTTGGCAAGGGGGGGTCCCCCTTCACAGCTTTTCCATTGTATTGTGATGATTTGCAGCGCATTTCTCTATTTGCAGCGTGTTTTGTATTTGGTTGTGTTGTGACGATTTGCAGTGCATTGAGCTCTCTCGTAGAAATGTGGTGAAAAACAAGTGTAAGTTTAAGAAAAACAGCCTATTACGTGAACATACAAGCCAATGTGAGATACACACACTTTACACACAGGAGGAGAAAGTGTTGCTGCCACTGTATGTAGCCACACATCCATTATCAAACAGCACATAGTGTGTTTGTGTATAAGTGTGACTCAGAGTGTTCACTAATAATGCTAATGCAGAAACCAGAAGCTCCTCAGCCGAACAGATGAGAAAAGAAAAAAGGCCCCTTCCTCACAGGCCAGGCCAGACACACATACACAACCAAGCCACAACTACACAAGAGACAAAGACTAAAAGAAGAGATACAACACAAGCACACATCACACACTACATTTACTATAAACAGACATTTTAGTATATCAGTGTCATATGAGCAACAAACTGCACACACTGATGTGTGATTGGTTGTTCTACTTAGAAAAAATACACATTGACAAAAAAACACGAAAAAAATCAGTCACCTGAGCATGACATGTTGGAGACAATTCCAACTTAATGAGCGTTTTGGCAGCTTCAATAGGCTGTCATATCTCCCAAGAGTCTGACGGCCATATGCTCAGGCTCCGCTGCTCATGCCCGAGGACGTTTGCTTTCTGCCAAAGCATCGGTGTAAATGTAACATTCAAACAAGTGTGTCTGTTCAGCCAGAACCAAGCAAGCCACTTGCTTGAAGGCAAGGCAGAGGGCAAGTGGAGAGAGTGTTTGTGTGTGAGATAAAATGTGCTTGTATGTTATCTGGCTGGTTTTTTTTTTGGCATTTTGGTATGATTTTACTTTTTATTTTCAGCATTCTCAGCTTTTTTAATTTTTACAATAGGGATCAGGAGACAGGAAATGATTTGAAGACAAAAATGAAATGGAAAAATGACTCAAGTCAGACTCAAACTCATGTCTCTATGCAACATGTTTCTGACACTTATTTTCTGCACAAAAGTAAAGAAACCGCTTTTCTGTTTCCTGTTTCAACGGCATACACACACACATAAGCATCACACAACAGTCATCCTTATGTACTCCCCTTCATTCCCACATTTTTGTACCTTTTTGCACCTCCATGATGCCTTTCTAAATAAGCATCCCTAAATATCAAATACCATCCAATGCCTAAATTTCAAAAGTGGTGCCTTGTCGCCTCTTTTCCTGTATGGTCCCACCTCAGACTACGAAGAACGGATCCAGAGAGCCATTCTTCTGGACATTGAATTAATTTTCATGTGTATTCACAAATCAATATGGCTCTTAAATATTAAAATAATGATAAATCCATGTTGACCAATCCATTTAATAGTAAGGTTTATAATGGGCTACTGTAGCAGCTGAACAACAGCCAAATAGGTGTGAAAGGAACTGAAATGCAAGGTTACACCTTATTAGGGTTTAGATAAAGAGAATATAGTTATGGAGGCCAAAATTACTAAAGTCTCACTGATCAGTTACTGTAGTACAGAACGACAGTCCTCTGATAACTCATAGCATTCTGATAACAAGCAACAGTTTCATGTATTGAGCCTGAAGGATGGCCTGAGGAAATTGAGACAAAGAGAAACAAAGAAAGAAAGAAACAAAGAGGGTCATGCAAAGGAGCTTGATGCTTGTCAGAGGCAGGTCAGGAGTAGAGGCCTTGTGTAATGCTAGGTTGACGAGATGGGTAAGCTACAACAAGACACCCAAATATAGCCTCACATATATCTGGGCAAACAGCCAGATGTGTAAAAGTGTGTGACAGCATGATGGATATGGGGGTAGAAGACGCATGCACACACACTCTGTGGATCATGCAGAAAAACTTGTTAATGTCAGAAATAATAAAAGAAGTCACACATTATGCATATACACACAGTCACAAAGGCCTTTTCCCAGGCTAGAGTCAGATGTTTTAAAATGTAGTGGTTTGCCAGGTGGTCATAAGGAGTAATACTAAGACTCAAAGAAAGATAGATATAGAATAAAGGAAGATAAGTATGTCATATTAAATAACCATGCTGAAAAGACCAATCAATGTTCTTGCTGGTCCAGGCTGTTGTATGCTGGGTATTGCTGGTGAGGTGCTGGTTTAGCTGTTGGACAAACATAGTCATGCTGTTCATCAGCAAAACTAACAAAGATGGTCAACCTTTTTAAATTCAACCTTTTTAACAAAAAAAAAAAAAAAATACTTACACAACGAATGTCTTAAGGAATACGTAAAAGTGCAGAACAGTTTTGATGAGGTTTAGTTAAAGAGGTAAGAGTAGGGGCTAGATAAAATCATTAGCTCAATATAAAAACAATGTCAATGGAAAGTTCTTACCATAACAAAAGCACAAGATACAGTGGGATATTGTTACAGATATACAGTCATGTGAAAACGTTAGGACACCCTGTGAAAGCATGTGTATTTTGTAACATTTTTTAATATATAGTTTAGTCTCAATTTTAACAATAAAGAGAGATTAAAGTAATATAACCAAACTATTAAAACTGAAGAAAAGTCTTTTCAAGGTCTTCTGTAAATGTAATTCTACAAAAATGCCTATTTTAACTGAGGAAAAGATAGGACACCCTAGCCCCTAATAGCTAGTGTTACCTCCTTTGGCTGAAATAACTGCAGTGAGACGCTTCTTGTAGCCATCTACCAGTCTCTGACATTGGTCTGAGGAAATTTTACCCCACTCCTCAATGCAGAATGTTTTCAGCTGTGAGTTGTTTGAGGGGTTTCTTGCAAGGACAGCCCTTTTCAAGTCACCCCACAGCATCTCAATGGGATTAGGATCTGGACTTTGATTTGGCCATTCCAGGACTCTCCATTTCTGTCTTTTCAGCCAGTCTTTGTCTGATTTACTAGTATGTTTTGGGTCATTGTCATGTTGCATGGTCCAGTTCCGCTTCAGCTTTAATTTTGTAACAGATGGTCTCAAATGTTCTTCAAGCACCTTCTGATACACAGTAGAATTCATGGTGGATTCTATGATGGTCAGCTGACCAGGTCCTGCTGCAGCAAAGCAGCCCCAAATCATGGCACTTCCACCTCCATGCTTCACAGTTGGTATGAGGTTCTTTTCCTGGAATGCTGTCTTTGGTTTACGCCAAACATGTCCTCTGCTCTGGTGTCCAAATAATTCAATTTTGGACTAATCTGTCCAAAAAACATTATTCCAGAAGTCCTGGTCTTTGTCAACATTCTCTCTGGCAAATATCAGTCTGGCCTTGATGTTTCTCTCAGAGAGAAAATGTTTCCTCCTTGCACACCTCCCATGCAAGTTAAACTTGTGCTCTTTTCTGATGGTCTCTTTACTTGTCCCTTTCTGACTGTAGAGGCATGCACTTTTACATCAACAGTAGCCAGAGCCTGCTGTACGTCCCGAGATGACATTTTAGGGTTTTTGGAGATCTCTTTTAGCATCTTGCGGTCTGCTCTTGGGGTGAACTTGCTGGGGCGACCAGACCTGGGCATGTTGGCAGTTGTTTTGAAAGCCCTCCACTTGTAGATGATCTTCCGGACAGTGCAATGGCTGATTACAAAATCTTTTGAGATCTTTTTAAATCCCTTACCAGACTCATAGGATGCTACAGTTATTTTTCTGAAGGCCTCTGACAGCTCTTTTGCTCTCACCATGGTGCACACTCTCACTTCAACAGTCAGGAGCACACCAAACTAAATGTCTGGGGTTTAGATAGGACAAGCCTCATTCAAAATGCTGAGTAACGATCTACTAATTATGTGCACCTTGTGTGATACACCCGTGTGTGTGTGTGTGTGTGTGTGTGTGTGTGTGTGTGTGTGTGTGTGTGTGTGTGTGTGTGTGTGTGTGTGTGTGTGTGTGTGTGTGTGTGTGTGATTTGAGCCATTTTAAGAAGGAATACATGTGAGGGTGTCCTAACTTTTTCCTGAGTTAGAATTTGCATTTTGTGGAATTACATTTTACAGAAAATCCCCTCTTCAGTTTTAATTGCTTAGATATATTACTTTAATCTCTCTGTATTGTTAAAATTGAGATTAAATATCCATATATCAAAATGTTGCAAAAATGTTACAAAAATACACAGGCTTTCATAGGGTGTCCTAATCTTTTCACGACTGTAGTAAGATAAACGCACATACATTGGTCAAAACATGTTTTGCTTTAAATCAAAAAATGTTAACAGGTTTTAAGAGTGTTAGGTTTATTATAAACCGGAGTCTTTGAGAGGCACTCACAAATAAACTTCTAAGGTCTGTGTGCATGTATTGTTTAAAATGCTGTTCAGAAAGTCAGAGTAGTCCAGAGGCCCTTACATACAGTGGCGTCATTTTAGCAGCAGCATCTATACACGTCAAGAGCCAGATTTAAATGGGCAATTCAGCTAGGTGTGTGAGAAAGAGTGTTTGAGCATGAAAGGTTTCCAATAAAATGAGTGGGCAATACTAAGCTTAAAACAAGTGGGCAGTTCACATGAGGGTACCCTCATCTTCTCCCCATTTAGGCCATTTGAGATGGCTCTCAAATGAGAGATAACTATGTCACATTTCTCCACAGTCTGGAGAAATGTGATATAGATTAATCCATCACTCTAACTGTCCCTATTTTAACTCTGATTAATGAATGAGTAATGATAGCTCCTTTATTAACAAGCTTATGATACCACACTTTCAGGGCCCAAAGGACATTTCTGCATGATACCATGCCTAGAGAGAAAAGTGATGCTAAAACTGGCCATATTTTGAAATTGTGCAGATGTGGATTTTTGAGGGGGAGAGGTGTCTGTATTATTTTCCATTTATGAAAATAATCTAGCAAAAATTGATCTTAAGTATAACATTACAATAATGATTTATGAAAAACTAATGAGCACCATTTGTCCATGCAGCAACTGTCTAAAGCAGACCAACTGTACACGATTGTTTATCCCTAAGCCGCATATGCATTACTTTCCTCTCACTGTTTATTTCGTATTTCAGAATAATTTCCAAAATGAGGCACCTAAGGGCACTGCCACCACCTGCTTGTTTTGTCCTGTCTGGAAAATTACAAATCAGCATCTAGCATTATTTTTGGCATGGCGAGGAATAAAAGGTCCTTGCCCTACACTCTCTCCCATGAGCGCATATTAATTGCAACAATGCCTCAGAGAGTTCAACACCATTTCTATTATAAAAGTTGAGTTTCAAGTCACAGCGTTTTTCACTGTCTGTCTTTATGCTAATGTGCCCCTAACCCCCCACCCTCAGTCATTCTCTGCTGCTGATATATACTGAGCATTCCCAATGTCTGAGGGTGTGTTGTGTAACTTAAACCACTTACCAATGTCTCTGTATGTGGGTGTTGCAGTGCCTATAGGAATAGGGAGGAGGAGAGATCTCATACACCATTAAAGAATATTAACTCAGATAACTGGGTAAAAGTGGCACCACAGGACTAAAGGGTTACTTTTGTACTGTGTGCACATGTGTAATATGTGTTTGTGTATGTCTTTGAGTGCCTCTGGCCCCTGAATCACATTTTCAGATACTTTACGATGGCATTATAAAGCCTACGGTACAGTGAGAGAAAAAAAAATCTTACCAGATGAAAATGTCATTGTCAGGGTCCTGGCTTCCTGTTTCTGAGTTTCTAGATTATCTTGCCAGGATCCTGACATGCCCCGTGTTTAGTGTCAGAGTGTGCTGTTTGGATCCTGACTCCTTCTAGTCTTGGTTCTTGTTTCTTAGTGTCAGGTCTTGTGTGGAAGCACATGGCCTCTGTTCTGTTTACATTCGCCATGTGCTCTCCATGCTTGCGTCTTGACCCCGCCCCCTCGTTCTCTTGTCTCGTCAGCGCTCATGTCGCACACCTGTTAGTCGTTTGTCTGTGTGCTATTTAATACCCTTGTGTTTTCTGTCTTGTGCCGATTCGTTTTGCATTCTTGGTTTTTGCCTGTTGCTTCATGGTTTTGTGTCTTGGTGTTTTTGCATTTTGCTTCATGGTTTTGGATTTTTGCATTTTTGCGTCTTGTCTTGTTTTTGCGCTGTGTTTTTTGGAGTCGTTCAAGCTTGTGTTTGGTTTTCGTTTTGCCCCCTCGTGGGTGCTTGTTTTGGTTATTTGTTTAAATAAATACTTTTGTTCTGTTTAATGCTGTTTTGTGACTGGGTTCTTTTCTCCCGTTCCTGACAGTCATCCATTTATTCTCAGGGCACAGCTGTTTCACAGAAGCAAATGTAAGGACCACACATTGGCCCAACGACGGAATCCAATGGTGTGGGTGAAGGTATCTCACTTGTTCTGCCTTTCCGTAGCACTTCTACAAATTTTAATTTATTACAATTTAGTTTTATTGACCCTGTGGTTAGTTCTAATCTGACTCCAATTTTATATGAATTTTAGGTTAGTGATTCCAAATTATCTGTTGATCATAATTTAGGTTTGATTATTTGGAGATTCCCATACTCTTAGTTATTCTTTCATTAGGGACCCATGGTCGCACTGAGTCTCGCGCCAGCCAATATACGCGGATCTCACAATCATAAAATTGTCATTTTGATCTTACTCAGAGGTTGCCGAGTAAACTAATATTATTAAACCTGGCTGTTCCATGCTTGCTCAGATCTAGTAACAGTTATCTTAGTCATGATCATGGAACTTGTTAAGACCTTGATCTTGACCTTGAGATCTTGGTGAATGTGCTCCTAGCTCCTTTCAACTACAAGTCCCCAGTATGATCGTATCCTGACACTTATTTTTCAGTAACCTTGGACTCCTTCTAATCTACCGGTAATAACAATTTCATAGGAACGTCCAGAAAAAGAAAAAAACTATTTATTTGCCAGGCAGGTTAAAACATCAGTTTAGAGAAGTAAAATACATAATATGAATTAGAATTCAAGAAAACAATACATGATCAATAGAATAAAAATGAGTCTAAATCATACTTGGCAAATGAGACACACAGCAGTTGTGTGGGAAATTCTGGTTACAGAATGCTTCCCCGAGTCTTTTGCCTAGCTGCTTTATATACACAGATAAGACAAAGAGTCACAAACTCTGTGGCCAATTCAAGATTTGGTCTGAGAGTCCTCGTGACCTGAAGGGGCACCCCACTGGGAGAGTTAACACTACAAAGTCCAGGACTCCTGGGAAAGACACACCCATACCAGAGGTGTAGATTATTCCTATGTTTTTAAGTCCTTAGAACACTGTATCCAGTAATAATAGAAATTAGACTTTTTTAATTCTAATTAAAAAAGCAGGGAACCATAGCCTGGAAGCAAGGAACCATAGCCTGGGAACAAGCATCAACTGGTGTTTTGTTGTTTTATGGTACGTTTCTGTAAACAAACCCAGTGTTTATCTCTAGACCAGCTGCCTTACACAAATGAAACTCAAAATAGCTGAAAGAAAGCTTTAAATAAGTCAAATATGCCAGTGTGCACCTCTGTGTTAAGTTACAAAAATGAAAAAGTTGCATGATTAGTGAAGTAAATTGTTTTGCCTTATTCTTGTTTCTCAGTCACACTGGTTTTGTGTAATGACCCTGTATTATACATTGTACTAGTTTCATGTTTTTCACAGCACTGTGTAGAAATGTGTTTTATTTTGTATTTTTTAAAAGATGTTTGTCTGATTTGCACGAAACGTCTCAGGTTACGTATGTAACCAGGTTCCCTGAGATAAGGAATGAGACGCTGCATCAGCTTGACACTATGGGGAACGTGCTTCAGGCACGCCCGAGTCTGAACACGTGTAAAATCAGGCCTATTTATAGGCAGGTCAAGGTCATGTGACGTAGCATTGCACGCCACAATGCCTTTAAAAGGCACCTGCAAAATATGTCATCAGCTTCAAGTCTGAAGTAAGACCATGCAGGCAAGAGACTTTCCCTTTCGAGAGAACCCGACACTGCGACACTTGACGCTATGGGGAAGTAATACTCACTACGCCACAGTGAAGGAAGGCCTGCCCCAAATGCTGTGAAACATTGGCACAAAAACATCAGGAGCAGACTTAGACTTGTCAATCCAGGAGGACCTAAGTGCCTGGAGCTGAATTCAAGTCAAGCTGTAAAATCAAATAAATGTGTGCGGAGAGGACCAGCCTGCCACAGCACGAACATCACTTAGAGATGCTCCCCTAGACAGAGCTTTAGATGATGCTACACCCTTGGTAGAATGGGCTCTTTATGCCCAAAGGTAACTAAGTCACAGGCCTCATAAGCCAGGGTAATAGCATGTTTGAGATAAGCACTGTTTTGTGATCACATTACCTCGGTTATCACCAAAAACAGACTAAGAGTCGAGAGGTCTTACGCCACATAATAAGTGAAGCCTTTCCTGCTCCGGCGACTTAAACGGCGGAGAACAGAAGGCTTGAAGTACCACCGGGTGACCAGCTGCAGTGGGCACCTTAGGGATGTGGTCTGGTCTAGGGTGCAAAATGGCTTTAACAAAGCCAGGGGCATATCCAAAGAGGCAGGGTCTACTGATGGAGCCTGCAGATCCCTTACCCTTTTGAGCAATGTAAGAGCTAAAAGTGGAGCCACCTTAAGAGTCAGAAACTTATCGGACTCTAAAGCTGACTCTAGGGGCACAGATGGAGCCGAAGATAAACACCTCAGACAATAGTAAGGTCCCAAGAAGGGCATGTGACAGAAAGGCCTCAGCCAACTGGCAGCATTCAGAAAATGAGACACCAAAGGATGTCTCCCAATACAGGCTTTATTGACAGGTTAGTGGCCAGCAGATACAGCAGCATTGTAAACCTTGAGGGTAGCTGGGGCCAACCATGCAGATAGGCGCACTTGGAGAAGCTCCAGCACTGAACCAACAGGGCAGTAAACCTGGTCAACATAGTTTTGGCCACACCATGACACAAGTGACACTGCTGCTCTTTGTGCTGCTACCCTATTCTGACCAACTCGGAATTGTTATTACAACCTCAGTGGAGAGATCAGAACTTAAGAGCTGCCTCCCGTCATGGACCAGACCCACACTTTCTAAATCTTGGCTGGGGGTAAAAGTTCGACCCCCGAGCCTGAGACAGAAGATCCCTCTGGACTGGGAGCTCCCAAGGGACTAATTTGTGGGAGAATCATTATGTCTGAAAACCAGATTCAGGTCAGTCAGAATGGCACTACCAGAAGTAGACAAACTTGATCCTGGCGAACCCTGGCTAGGACTTCTGGGAGCAAGACTATCAGGGAAATGCATACAGATGTGGCCTCGGCCAAATCTGCACCATGACATCCATCCCCAAAGGAGCTGGATGAGTGAGACTGAACCAGAGGGGACAGTGTGTTGACTCATCAGAGGCGAACAGATCCATTTCCACCCAATCATACCTCTGCCAAATGGCCTCCATTCCTCAGATCAAACCCTCTGCCTTGACAGAATATCTGCTCCGAGATTTGCATGCCCCGTGACATACATCGCTCGACATACATGGCGGAGAGCAGCCTGGTCTCTGCCCAAAGAAGTATTTGCTGCACCAGCCTGAACAGGGGATGTGATTGCAGCCCTACCTGGTGATGTATGAGACCACAGTGGTGTTGTCCATATGGCCTTTGAGGTGTGGGAGGAAGTGTTTCAGAACCAGAAACACTACCCTCATTTCCAAGCAGTTTATGTGCCAGGAGAGATAAGGTCCCTCCCACCAACTACAGACTGGGTGGTCATCGAGAACCGCACCCAAGCCTGTGAGCAAAGCGTCTGTCCTGCGACAGCATAACACTCCTAGAGTGGGACCCAAGGTGAGAAACCGGGGTCTGAGCCACATAGAAAGGGTATGAAGCCTTTGGCGCGTAACCCTTACCACTCTTAGTGGGTGGATTTTGATCTCAAGTGCAGCAGGTCCATCGGAATCACATTAGCCACTGCTGCCATGAGTCCTAACAGCCTCTGAACCTAGAGGACTGTCAGGTGCCGACCTAGCCGAACACTGCCTACAGCAGCAAGGACCGACTCCACACATGCAGGAGATAATTGTGCCTGCATCATAGTGGAGTCCCAAATTACCTTTAGAAAAGTAGTTCCCTGGACATGAGAAAGCATACTCTTTTTGAGACTGAGTTTCAGCCTTAAGCACCTCGAAAGGAGCCGGGTGTGAGGGGATAGGGCTAGGCCGAAAGAAAGGAAGCACTCAATATTGGTAAGCTTTGCCCCCGAAAGTGTACCTGAGAAACTCTCTGCGTTCTGGCAAAATCTCCATGTGAAAGTACGCGTCCTTCAGACCATCGTGACAAATCAGTCCTCGGACTGAATTTGACACACAATCTGCTTGAGCTTCAACATATTGAATCTGCATCTCCTCAGAGAGCAATTAAATGACACAAATAATCTCACAGTCTCTAATAAACAGGCCAATGCTAAATGCTGCTCTCCTACTATTACAGTCTGAAAAATGCCATTGAAACAGGAAGGACGGGAGGCAAATTGAATTCTGTACCCTCTCTCTACTGTACTTAACAGCCATAGGGACAAACTGGGCAGAGGTTTCAACGCTGCCAGAAAGTGCGAGATATCATCCTGAGATATCATCCTGTGGCCCACCTGGCTTCTTCACGCGTCTTGGAGACACTGCCACAGTTCTTCTGGATTTAGTCTATCTCAGTTTTTTCCGTTGGTTGATAATGTAATCACAGACAGACTCGATAATTGTGAGATCAAATCTCTCTGTGGAGCACTTGTGCTGTTGTCAGTCTCCTTGTGCATACAAAAATCTCACTGGATTATTACAATTAATGGCAAAAAGAGTGTTTGGAAATGTAAACTTATAATTCCTACTACTACAACAAAATATACCAAATAAACCATTTTTGGGTGTGAAAATACTAATGTGCTATTATTATTATATTGAGTATTATTATTATTATTATTATTATTATTATTATCATTATTATTATTATTATTATTATTATTATATTGACTATTGCATAGTAGTGTATATTAGTATTTATAACATATATGGGGTATATTATATGTCAGTATAGATCTATGGACATTGAACATATGTAATACTACATTTGCGCATGGGCTGCGTGTGCTCATCTGATTCAGTGGAGCCCGTCTCCTGCTGCTCCTCCGCAAAATCATGCTGCGAATCCCACGAGTGCAGCATCCGCTCTGTCTTGGCAGAAGAGATCCGACCCACGAGTTGCAGCTGCCCGGTTCCCATCTGAATTAAAGAGAGCAAGGTGGGAGCGTAGCGTCTACAGTGGAAACGATTCACAAGTAAGTCAGCTAGCGTGCTCCACTCCCAAACAAACCACAAACATATCGTGTGTCACCCGCCATGATACAGCGTGGGCAGAGTGGCACGCACGCACTTAAACTTTTCAGTCATATTTTTTCTTTCTGAATACTAGCTGCTTCCTAGCCCCTTGGTCATGAGCTGGTTGGCTTATAGCTGGTTTGTTGCAGGTCCAAGATGGTGTGCCAGCTAATGATCAGCCCAGACTTACTGTCATGTTCCAAATCATACAACTTAGACTGGGTTTTTTGGTAGGGAAGGCTCAGCCCGAAAAAGGTAAAAAAAATCAATGAATCACCCCTGGTTATTGATGAAAGAAATAAAGGATAGTTATGAAGCAATGAGGAGCTATAAGGAGCTCTTTACTGCTGATTGACAAAACCTCTGTCAGAATTGCTTGATTCAAATTCCTTACAGATGTACACCCTCCAGGGCATGCACTAAATTATACCTACTATATGGGGCTACTACATGGCTGTTTATGCTTTTGGACTCTTTATCCATCCTTTATCTACAAAATAATGAACTTCTTGATGTAGGGTAATTATAGATGAAATGCTGCTCATTTTGACATTCACTTCTGTTGAGAACTTGAATGCATCAACAGACTGCTGTCAGGTGTCGGTTTAAAATGAATGTCATGATACACTGTCATGATAAATGATAGGTTCGAAGCACTTGGAGGATGAATTTGCAAAAGCTGGAATGTAGGAATTGATGCCTGTTGACATTTTAAAGGGGACTGAAATGGGGTATGTCTTGAGCTGTGAAAGAACCCTTTCAATACAAATAATTTCTACCACTCTTTAAATTCCTCAAAGTCATGATATGTTAATAGTGATACTCCCCTTTATATATACCTGATTGAAAACAGAAAACGTTTTTCTATTTAAGACTTTTACTCCTTTATTGAAGAGGAGGGAGCAGAGACAAGATTATAAATTGGTAAAACATCTAAGCCTTGTTTAAGCCTGGAGTCAGAGACACCAGGCTTAGACAAACCCTAACTAAATACAAGCTTAGTGACCAACAATCCAGCTCTGGGCAGATACCAAAATCGGAAAAAACAAAGAATGAAAGACTCTGCACAAGTAACAAGTGAGGTCAAAATGTGGAATATCATCAAAACACTAAAAACATTAAAAAACACGAATTACTTTAATGGGGGGTTTATTACGATACATTATATGTACGATAACTAGCATATACGTTTATCCCCCATTATTGTATTTTATTTTTATTTTGTCCCTTTGTTTCCCTCTGCATTTCCTTTATATTTTTATCTTCATTAACCCTATTTATTTCCTGTATTGTCTTTTCATGACACTACAACACTTTGGCAATATTGTAAATGCTGACAATCATACCAATAAAGCTTTGTTGACTCTTTGACTTTGGGGGGAATACATTAAAATGCAGTTCGACAGGACCACTGATAGACAGCGCTGTGAATAACATTGAGATTCTGCCTATCCCATCTTTAAGGGCAACGCAAAAAGCAGGGTACATAATAAAAGACTTGATGAAGTCACTAATATGCTGATGTGTCCCAACTGTAGCAGTGAGTGGTTGTGACTGCTGGCACGCCTCAATACACTACATTGCTAATACCCATGGCTAAGATAGCAGGGTCATTAGTCTATACTACACAATTTAATACAGAGAGCTAAGAGGATCTTGGTAATTGCACTCAGCTAGATCAATACTTATTAAAGGAGAGAAAAAGTTGAGGAGTAAAAAGGCCTCCACTCGTGCTGTCAGACAATTCAAATGTTAGAATTAATTCCCTCTCAGTTTGAGAGCATCAAACATCATTATTCCGAAAAGTTTCTAATCTGCATGTTAACACAATGCTAAATGTACTTTGTGTAGTTTTTTGCAGCAACTTCTGCAGCAACAAATATCATTTATATAGCTGATCATCATGGATTGTGGAGGACCCCACCATTGCCACCGATCGACAGACCAGATGGTCCGAGCTGGCAAACAGCCAGACGGACCGAGCAAGACATGACATGACCGACAGACAAGGCAGGGCAGGTCGACCGGAGGGACAAAGCGAGTAAGCCAGGCAGACAAAACGGGCCGAGCAGGACAAGACAGGACCATGACAGACAAGACTGGTGGGCAGACAGGAGTGACCCGACCAGAACAAACAGACAGAACAACAGGACCGGCGACAGACAAGACCAAGACAAAACAGGCAGACAAGACAGACCAAACAGATTACACTGCAGACAGACACAGGGACTGGAGGACAAGACATGACACAGGACGGGCAGAACATTAAATAAGGGTTTCAAAACAGAAATCAAAAACACAGGATTAAATGGTGGGAGAACAGGAGGACGATCACGGACAGATGGCCCAGTGGAGTCCACACCAGGGAATCCTTGGGACCTCAGGGGCCAGGGTCCGGTCTTGGAGGACGCCCCGTCGTTGGAAGATGGTCAGGACCGACCACCGCAGGAACCGACCTGGGAGCAGGCACTGGAACCGACCTGGGAACAGGGACTGGGACTGAGACAGCGACGGGGACACCAAAGCAGACCCGGGCACAGAGACAGGGACACCAACAGGGGCTGGGAGCGCCGAGGCGGACCCAGGAACAGCGACAGAGACTGGGAGTGCCGAGGCGGACCCAGGAACAGCGACAGAGACTGGGAGCGCCGAGGCGGACCCAGGAACAGCGACAGAGACTGGGAGCGCCGAGGCGGACCCAGGAACAGCGACAGAGACTGGGAGCACCGAGGTGGACCCAGGAACAGCGACAGAGACTGGGACACAGACAGGGGCCGGGAGCGCCGGGGCGGACCCAGGAACAGCGACAGAGACTGGGAGCGCCGAGGCGGACCCAGGAACAGCGACAGAGACTGGGACACAGACAGGGGGCGCGGACACCGCCATCGGGACGCCGCCGCCGGGACACAGACAGGAGGTACAGGGGGCGCGGACACCACCACCGGGGGGTTGGGCACAGGCACAGGGGGAAGAGCAGACCTCCCCTTCTGCTTTTTCCTCTTCTGCTTCTTCCTCCTCTTCGAGGCGGACGCTTGAGCTCGGGAACAGATGCAGGACGCTCGAGCTTGGGAACAGACGCAGGACGCTCGAGCTCGGGAACAGACGCCGGACGCTCGAGCTCGGGAACAGACGCAGGACGCTCGAGCTCGGGAACAGACGCAGGGCGCTCGAACTCGGGAACAGACGCAGGACGCTCGAGCTCGGGAACAGACGCAGGACGCTCGAGCTCGGGAACAGACGCAGGACGCTCGAGCTCGGGAACAGACGCAGGACGCTCGAGCTCGGGAACAGACGCAGGACGCTCGAGCTCGGGAACAGACGCAGGACGCTCGAGCTCGGGAACAGACGCAGGACGCTTCACTGCTTTAACAGGACTTTAGAGCATGTAGAAAGATCAAACACAGTTTAAGTGACCTTATTTGTGAGCATTAAACGCAGCAACAATCAAGGGTGGATACACATGGGTGTTTATTAAACTACACTACAGGGGAACATGTAACATAACTAGACATAAACCTACACACATTAAACACATAACCAAAAGTAAGGAGAGCAAGGGGAGAGAGAGAGAGAGAGAGAGAGAGAGAGAGAGAGAGGATGTTAAGCCTGTGCAAGTCAAATCAGCTAAGCATTCTGAATGAACCACCAGTAGAATCACCTTAATAAAGGGGCACAACTTAGTGCAGCTATTCTATGTGTATAGAATATGGATACTTGCATTGAGCTCTAGTGCAGAGCGTGAATCCAAATGCGCATGGAGAGAGAGTCCTGAGTGGTTCAGAAGTGATGGAGTTTGTCAAGTTCCGGAGATCGACAAAGTTAGCTGAAGTGATGTCCAGAGTCTGTCTCAGATGGACTGAGCCAGAGGCTGGATACCCCCACGGGGGCTGAAGATCCTTGCAAGAAGACAAAGACCAAGAATGAAGACTAAGACTAAGAAGACTAAGACTAAGGTGTTGGCGGTCATTTTTAAGTTCAGCTCAGTCATGCCCAGTGAAACTTAAACAACTAGTAGGTGTTAAGCAGGCAAAGTTTCATTGTCTCGCTCAACACCTTTGCATGTTTTATGGCCGGATGGCACATTTGCAAATATTAATCCAGATTATTGTAGAAAGACTTTCATGCCTGTTATGGTTACACAGCATACATAGTCTGATGTGAAATTAGAAGACAGTCTGTTAGATATTAAATATGACAGAGTTTGAACTACATTAAGTTGTGATTCATCCTAATGCATGAATGCAAACAAAACATCAATCCAAACTTTCATACCTATCTACAAAGTTACAGTAAAGATACATAGTTTTGTAGCCAGCATACCATGGAAGTTAGAAAGAGTTCTTCCTTTGGATAGAAGTGTTCTTTCTTGGGCCACCTGGGGTTACTGGAACTCCATGTGGTGCCCATGGAATTCTTTTGAAGCTTGTGCAGGGTGTCATAAACTGTCCTGGTATCAGAGGTTGCTGATAGCAATCTGGAGGAAATATTTGCCACCAGACTCTCTGGAGCCTAGGGTCTTACAACCCCCTACAGTAGGTTTGTATGTCTTAAGTAAAAAGGGATTGTGACACAATCTGTGTCTTCCCTGGTTCGGAGGGCGGCAAACAACGGTCACAGATCGTTGGACGGGGAAAAACGTAAGTTTATTTTGCATCAAAAAACAAGCCAGAAAACAAACAAATTAATCCATGCGCTATTTCCGTCTTTGGCAATCATCCGCTATAAAGTCCTCATTCCCTGTCCTGTCCGTGCACCGCTCCTCGACCCCAACCTTCTCTTGCAGCCCCATTTTATCCTGTTTCTTGACTCACTGCAAAACGGGAACAGCTGTTAGATCATTACAAGGGAGGCGTTTCCCTTAACCATTTCTTCCCCCAACCTGTCTCTCCACCAGCAGCGACGCTGAAACCACGCGCCGCTTTCCACAGGGGTATTTTATGACCCATACATGATCCAAATATTGGGCCATGCCAGACACTACAATAGTACATGTAACAAAGACACTGTTAAATAAAGTGTTACTTAATATTAATGTTATTTTTGAAATTAACCTCTAATTTCGCCTTCAAATTTCTTTAATTAGTTCCTTTAAATCAATCAAAAACCAATACACAAATATTATTGAAGTGTTCATTTCCTTTTGTCATGAAGTGGACATGAGGCAATATGGGATAGACATTGACTAGTTTGCTTTCCACTGAGAATTATTTACCTGCCAACACTTATGTACTCACAATGTACATTTCCATACATTACACAAAGCATTCAGAGTTCATGTTGGTCAACACTTGACAATATACTAAACAAATCCAGATGCAGGATCAGGTGAAGCATGGATGTCGTTTTGATCGCAGTGGGCTTTGTATGTGATTCATCTGTCAGAAGGTACTGGACTATGGTGTTCAACTAGTCTGTGTTTAATCCAATTTATAACAGGCTGGGATGCTTGTAGCCTGACTTTTGTATGAGTACAAGAACATATTTGAGTGTTTGTGTGTGCATGTGTGTATTTGCTTGCCCATGTGAGTACATGTATAAACAGAGTGTGTAGCTGTGTGCTCAGACATGATGAAATATTATCAGATGATGAGGAATAAAAAGAATCTGGAAAACCTCACTAGCAATGAGTAGCAATGTCGGGTCACTACACACACAGACAGCAGCCTTTCAGTTCATTACCCTCATCCTCCTAATGTTGTACATTAGCAATTGCACTGTGAAACACACACACTCAAACACGAAACAACATCACACATCTGCTAAACAACTCAATGTGAGATTCATCTGTTGTTAACAAAGGCTCATTTTCCTTTTTTGTCCTCGATCATTCCTTCTCCTGTCATTTCATATCCACTGATGGACTAAAACATGAATGAACCTGTTTATCCTTTGTCTTAACCACCAACTATGCATGTAAACTATTTATGTAAAATGCATATAATATGTATCTTCAGGTATAAAATTCACAGATTTCACATACATATATGCAACATATATTTCAAAATACTAAAATGTGTAGTCAAATATGTTTTTAAATATGTAAGAAATATGACGTGTGTGTAAATTATTTGAATTCTTTATGAAGTCTTTATTCTTTATGAATTCTTTATCATTATGGATATGTTTTTAAATTGCATAAGTGAAAAACAATGTTCTCAGCTTCATGTTTGCGTATATACATATTATAATAATATGTATTCAGAGCATCAGAATGGGGAACAAAGGGGATTTAAGTGACTTTGAATGTGGAACGGTTGTTGGTGCCAGGCAGGCTGGTCTGAGTATTTCAAAAAATGCTGATCTACTGGGATTTTCATGCACAACCATCTCTAGGTCCGAAAAAGAAAAACAAAATCCAGTGAGCGGCAGTTGTGTGGACGAAAATGCCTTGTTGATGTCAGAGGTCAAAGGAGACTGGGCAGTCTTGTTAGAGATGATAGAAAGGCAACAGTAACTCAAATAACCATTCGTCTTCTGATGGCTACTTCCAGCAGGATAATGTACCATGTCACAAACCTTAAATCATCTCAGACTGGTTTCTTGAACATGCCAATGAGTTCACTTTACTCACAGGGGAGATTCGCACCATGGATGTGCAGCTGACAAATATGCAGCAACTGCATGATGCTATCATGTCAATATGGACCAAAATCTCTGAGGAATGTTTCCAACACCTTGTTGAATCTATGCCATGAAGAATTAAGGCAGTTCTAAAGGCAAAAGGGGGTCTAACCCGGTACTAGTCTTGTTTACCTAATAAAGTGGCCAGTGAGTGTATAGGTACATTTGAACAAGTTTGAACAAGACCTATAAGTATTACGACCGTAAGAATGGACAGTAACTCCACTGACAGTCACACAAACCCCTCTCTCAGTTAACTATTTAGGTTAAGGTTTTCAATAACAACACATACTTCTTGATCATCTTAACAAACATTGTAACAATTCTCCAAACCAGCATGTAGGTTGGTCGTTATTAGGTTGAACCTAGAATTATTGATGTTCATATGGAGGCTACTCAACAGAGGCACTTTGTGCATTCATAGGTCATGTGGTTGAAACTCTAATCAAAATATGTGACTGCCAGCGGACAGATTATAATAGTGCCATTATTGAAAAGGAGAAGGGAAGGATGAGGAAAAAGCGAGAACTCGGTTACTTTAGTCAAAATGTCAAAAATAAATGAATATTTATTTCATAAATATGGGTTGGGTTCCTGTAGCTTAACCAGTAGAACCTGAATTTATCAACATGAGTTTAATAGCCATGAAACGCACAAACTAATTAATTTAAACCTTGAGTAGAGTTGGATATATAACGCCTGCCAAATGCATAAATGTATATACAGTATAGATGAAACATAATGTTGTGTGTTTACTTATGTTGTCTAGGTGTGCAATTAAAAGACAATGTATGTATGAAATATTTAATAATACAGCTTTCTTAAATGGCAATTTATGTATAAAAATATTTAATAATACAGCTTTCTTAAAAGAATATGGTCAGTTTAACGTATACCAGCAACATTTTACATTTGCTTTTGTTGAAATTTCATTTTTATTATTATTTTCCATTTGTGGATGATGTCATGAAGTTTCAGTTAAGATTTTAAATTTATAATGCACTAAGACTGTCAAAATGTCAAAAATTCCTGGCACTTTATAAACCAGAAAACTTTATATTTAGAAGTTTGATATTGTTTTTTTTAAAATCACAAGCATGAACATTATTGCTTATATGCCTTCAGAAGATTGTAAATCAAGCCCAGTAATGAAACTTCATCTATGTGAAGAAGCAGCAATTGTTTGTGCAACAGAAATAACAATAAACTATTTTAAAAACTGCCTTCTAAGGTTTCAAACAGCAGAGGATTCTTGATTTATACCAAATTTCTTAGTAACAGTGAAATTTAATCCCACTACTGAGACCTTTCCATCTCGCCATTTCTCTCTTTCTGCATTGTGTTTTTTGAATGGGGAAACACCATGGGTGGGGGATGGAGGTGGGTAGTTGAATATGTGGTGTACAAGGACATAATGACGTGTATATTAACAATGTAAACATGGTGTATAGAGATACTTCCTGTTTCCTCATAAACTAAAACACTTAAAACTATGCAGGAAGTAAGTGTCAGGACATATACAAGGGAGACAAGAGATCATTCAGAATACTGCAAGTTTATTCAACAACCATTTAATAAACAGCAGTAAAACATCAACAAGGAAATCTAGAAAAAACATAACAGTAAACATAAAACAATGTTTATGAACTGATAGATAGCTGAGAGTGATTAGCCAAACAGCTACATAGCTTTAAGCACAGAGTCCTCCTTTCTCAGTTTAATAGGTCTGGAGAATCTGGAGAACACAGAAGATAATCCACAACAAGGAGATCATAGGAGAAGAATCTTACGAGTACAAGTGAGGAGTGACTGATGTATTTATAGCATGAGTGATTAGCAGGAACAGGTGAGAGTGATTAAAAGTCAGCTGACTGTAGCGGGTCAGCGTGGTTTGGCAGAGTGGTAGGCTGAATGGATGTGTCCCTGACAAATAGGTTGTACTACATTAAAAATTAACTTAATACTATTAACTAATATAGAAGCAAGATTAAATAAACAGTAAGTAATAGCTAATTTAGGACAAAGGGAATCCTTATTAGGTATTCGATAATTACTAAATTACTAAATTTAGATAATTACTAAATAAATTCAATAATTACTAAATAAAATTATCGTCATTGAGAACTACTTGCAAACTATGACCAATTAATAAAGAATAACCAATTAATTACTAATCACAACAGTAACGTCTATCAAATGAACAATTGGGTTCTTTGTGGAAACTAATTTATGAATATTACCCAGCCCCCATTTCAAACTTAAACATATAATAGTAATAATTCTTTAAAATATGTAAATAATTAGGAAGCGATGCTGACAAGCTCATGATTGGATTAGTTCATTACTATGAGCGCCATTCAATGTCAGTTCAACGTCTCCAACTCCAAGACCTTTAGTGACAGTATGCTAAGAACTTCTCTTTAGGATATGAATATAAATAATGATGTTCTGTGGTCAAAAACAATTTGCATCCTTAATGAAGACATTGACTGCATTTATATTGAGTTAGCACAAAACCACATCTTCCAAAATAGAATGTCTGGTAGAATATCAGTAGTACCTCACAGAAATGTATGGCTTTACAGTATGTCAGATATAAAATATGTTAAATAACTTACTTGTTATTTAAATTACTTGTAAAATCCATGTCAACCCCTCACTAATTACTCAAGCGTTACCTTGTCAGCCTGAAGGAACTACTAGTGATTAGGACCATTATTTTAAAGTAAAAAACATGTTAATCACTCATCAACATGTCAACTTGAAAGAACTATATACAACATAAAAGAACTGCAGTGATTGGGTCCAACATTTTCTGTAATTATAAGCACTGAAACTTTTACATAAAATCATAAAAGAAAACCAGTTGTTTATTATTCCACAGCATAATGGAAAAATAAACAACTGGGTGTGCAAGAAAAAAAGCACTGTGCAAAATATGTCCGAATTAACATTCTAAAATTAAATTTGGCACAGTGATAAAACTGCTGAAACCCTCTCACTGTTTTGCCAACTTGTCCTTGTCCATTCTAAAAATAAAATAACATTCAATAATTGTCTTGCTTTCTCTTTCCCTGTATTACGGAGGAGGTTCCTGCTCCACCTCCTTCGCACCACCTGAGGGAACCGTCTCCAGAGTACTAGCTTCCATTCGGACTACATTTCCCATAATTCCCCATACCTAGGACTGATTACTTCCTGTCTTGTGTATATAAACCCCAGGCTTTCATCAATTCATCACGAAGTCTTGTTTTGCCCTGGCGACAATTCTGAGCGTTTTGATTACCCTTTGTGGATTACTTGTTTTGATATTGGACTGTTTACCACATTTTTGATTGTTTGCTGCCTGCCTATGACCTTTTGACTGATTAATGTTTATGCCTCTGTCTTGCCTCTGCTAACCCTGATTATCGTTTGTCGACCCTGTCTGTCTGTTATTCAAATGAAACGCTGCAAATGGATCCTTGTGCATCAGACCTATCATTACAGAAGACTTCACCTTACAATGATCCAGCAGCCGTTTCTCAGCTGACCACTGAGTTATCCAACCAGGCTTCTCACTTGGCAGCTCATCATCAGCAATTGAGCTGTCTAACCATGTTGACTGAGGAGCTACTAAAGACCATCCAGAGCATGCACCCCGCACCATCCAGGCCTACTCCAGCCTCAGTTCCAGCTCCCAGTAATGTTTCACATGCTTCAACCACCACCGTTAGCCCCCGATTGGCATTTCCAGAGAAATCCGATGGTAATCCATCCAAATGTAAGGGGTTTCTCCTTCGGTGTTCATTGTTTGTGACTCAGCAACCAGCCCTTTACCCCACAGAATCCAGCCGAATAGCCTTTGTCAGTTCATTATTAACCGGAAGAGCTCTGGAAAGGGTCACCACTTTTTGGAGTGTTGGCGGTTCGTTTTTTTTCCCCCACATTCAACACTTACCTTAAATACTTCTGAAAGGTTCTTGACCACCCAGCTCAGGGGAGGTGCAATTACTGACTCTCACTCAGGGACGGCGACTGAATATGCACTCACTTTCCTCATGCTAGCCGCAACAGATTGGACTGAGGACACTCTCAAACTGCTGTTCAGGAGAGGACTTCAACAAGAACTCCAGTCCGACCTAGCCTGTCGTGATGAGGGCAAGAACTTAACCAACTTCATAGAACTTTCTATCCAAATTGATAACCTGATTCATTCCCGATGCCCTGTGATCTCTACTCCATGCCATATGGTCAGAGAAGCAGTTCGCTCTGAGCCCATGCAACAGATGTAATAGGTTTCACCTATCACATCTGTGAGGAGAGAGAATGCCAAAGACGGCTTCACATATGTCTGTAATGTGGTCGAACAGGTCATTTCAAGTCCACCTGCCCCCATACGACCCTCAAGAGATTCCCGGTTGGTGAGTCCAGTCTCAGTTACCTCTTCCTCAACCATAAGTGTACCAGCTGCCATATCTATGTCTGATAGAACTATTTCAACCCTGGCCCTAATAGATTCTGGAGCAGCTGGGAATTTCATTTCCTACAAGTTTGCTTGTCAGAACGAGATTATGCTAACCCCTTGTAATCCCCCTAAACAGTGGAGGCGATAGATGGCCGACCCCTCAGTAGAGGCAAGATTCAACAGATAACCGATGAAGTCAGACTACAAGTGGGTGCTTTACATTATTTCGCCATATAGTCATTTCCTGGCAAGAGGGACAGTTAATTAAATAGGCATTAACTTGTTTTGATCATTGTATCTCTAAAATTATATGTGCTACTTATATGTGTACTCAAGTCCGGTAGCCCCAGAAGAAGCGTCCAAGCCTGTGTCAACTCTACCACCAGAATATGCCGATCTAGAGAGGGCTTTCAGTAAGAAGGGAGCTACTCAACTTCCTCCGCATAGAGCTACTGACTGTGCTATTGACCTTGTAAGGACCACCCACTGGCCCAATGACGGAATCCAATGGCGTGGGTGAAGGTATCTCACGTGTTGTCTTTCCTTGATGCTTCTACAAAAGTTCTTTTTTTTAACAATTTTTGATTAATTAATATGATTAATTTGCTTTAGTTAAATCTAATCTGACTACAATTTTATATGAATTTTAAGTTAATTATTCCAAATTGTCTGTTGATCATAATTTAGGTTTGATTACTTGGAAATACCCATGCTCTTGGTTATTCTTTCATCAGGGACCCAAGGTCGCACTGAGTCTCGCGCCGGCCGATATATACGCGGATCTCACAATCACAAAATGGTCGTTTTGATCTTACTCAGAGGTTGCCGGGTAAACTAATATTATTAAACCTGGCTGTTTCATACTTGCTCAGATGTAGTAACAGTTTTAGTCACGATCATGCAACTTGTTAAGACAGGTGATAGACAGAAACCTGGAGATCTTAGTTGATGTGCTCCTAGCTCCTTTCAACAAGTCCCCAGTATGATCATATCCTGACACTAATTTTGCGGTAACCTTGGACTCCTTCTAATCTACCGGTAATAACAATTTCTTAAGAACTTCCCATGTATCAATAAAACAATTTATTTGCCAGGCAGGTTAAAACATCAATTTAGAGACGTAAAATACATAATATGACTTTGAATACAATAAAAACAATAAATGATCAACAGAATAAAAACAAGATACAAAGTCTAAATCATACCTGGCAAATGAGACACACAGCAGAAGTTGTGTGGGAAGTTCTGGTTACAGAATGCTTCCTTTGGTAGTTTGCCAATATACCTTAAATACCCTTGTGAGACAAAGAGTCATAAATTTTATGGTCAGTTCAGTATTTGGTTGGTCAGTTTCTCGTGACCTGAAAGACCCGTCGAGATAATCAGTATCCAGATGTCTTGAGAGAGACACACCTATAACAGAAGTGTAAGTTTTCTATTAAGTTTTCTCCCTCTAATATACTTTATCCCTTAATTATATAGAATAGAAATTATACCTTTTTACCCATCGCACCATGACTTTTAAAATGATATCAAACATGAGCATGAAAACTCAATAACATCACACTGTATGTGGTACATATATGTTCAATGGGCTCTATTTATTTGAGTCTAAAATGAGAGGGAAAACAGAGGTGAAATTCAGGTCATCAGTGTCCCACGGGAAAGACAGGGCACAAATTCCTGAACACACACATCAGTGAGTGTTTTATTGTTTTATGGTAGGTTTCTGTTAACGAACCCAATGTTCATATCTAAATCAGCTGCCTTACAACGTCATTCCTGGTTCAGTCCTCCCCAAGGGTAGAATATTCCCATTGTCTCAGCCTGAATCAGAAGCTATGAAAGAATACATCAAGGAAGAGTTAGCCAAGGGATTCATTTGACCCTCGAGTTCACCTGTGGCAGTGGGTTTTTTTCTTCATAAAGAAGAAAGATGGTGGATTCATCCCTGTATTGACTATAGAGGCCTTAATGATATAACTATCAAGTTTCACTATCCTCTCCCTCTAGTCCCAGCTGCTTTGGAGCAACTACGCAAGGCAAGATATTACACTAAGTTGGATCTCCGGAGTGCTTATAATCTGGTTCGCATCAGAGAGGGGGATGAGTGGAAGACCGCGTTCTCAACCTCTAGCGGCCACTATGAATACGTGGTGATGCCCTTCAGTCTGGCTAACAGTCTAAATGGGTAATCATATACATTCATGGTATTCTGATCTACTCTAACACTTTCAAAGAACATACAGAGCACCTAAGAGCAGTCCTAGAATACACATCATATCATTCAAGAGAGACTTCTTATCGCTCCAGTCCAATGGGATAGAGTTACTGAGATGAATCAGATTAATGACCAGGAACCACCCCCTACTGAATGTCCTAAAAAATCACATCTTGTGATTTGAGTTAGTGTCTCGTTAAGGTTTGTAGTAATATTGATATCAGGCACTAGAGGGCAGAATAAGACAGAGAATCTATTAAAGAATTCATTGTAGTTATTGACAAACTGTTAAGCTCATTGTGTATTGAAGCTGGCTGAAAGAGCAATACTCGCAATTACCACACATCTAAACAACTATTTAATCATGTTTTAAATAGCATTTATGTTTACCAAATCAAACACTAATCACAGTTAACACAGTTACATTGCAAAGACGTACAGTAAATCTACACAGACCTTATTCGTAGCAAACGTTCCAATGACGTACCTTTGTGATTCCCATATTCGTTGTGGCGATGTTACAGTTGAACTTCAGTTAAGTAATTAATCCTTAACTCAATAATTAACGTATTCTATATAGGGTTTTATTATTCGTTTATCAAAATTAATTTAAATAAATCAACATCAACTACACAATATGGATTTACTTTTCTCTGTTAAAGATTCTTATTTTGCATTTATGCCAGGCATATGTATTCATTCCAGGCTAACCTTTATATCCCATAAACAAGCTACATATTACCAGCAGAACTTTGCAATCTGTTAAACAAACTTACCTGCGACAACAATGAATGACGTCACACAAGAGGGGGGTGTCAATGATGCACCTCCAGGTAACCCAAAACTCTGCTTTATATAGCCACGTGACCTATAAAGCAACTTCCCTGCTACTTAGGCAGTGTGATTTTTATTTGTTGACCCAACAGTTACAGCAAATAATGGACAAAATTTTGCTTTGGTGGATAGCATTCACAAACATTTAATTTACACTTTGAAGAACAAGTGATAAAAATCATTTTTTAAATAATTTTGTTTGTCATTACAGTGACAAACAGAATGATTATTATAGATAATCTTTACAGTTTGCCATTTTATGATTTGAAATATAATACCGCCATTCTTAAAACAATATACATGAACCTAAAAAATTGAATAAACACAGATAAACTAAAATGCTTTATAGAGGCATGAGATTTGAGACTAATCAGGTAGCCTAGAAACACAAAATAAATGTAATATTACATATACATCTAGGCTATATGCTAGTCAGATAGTGTAACCCCTTACGTGGGACAAACCCTTCCCATATCAGCGCACTTTATAAGATGGGCAGCTTTTGAAGTCGTATTCTCTCAGTGCCCCTGTCTTCTGGACCGCAACCCAAAACGCCATCATAACCAATCAGAAAAACATTAAACCCTGAAAGTAATGTAAATGTAGTAATGTAAATCCACCCACTTTTGGCAGGTTTTCGGGTGTGTAATGTCACAACCATGTGTACAATAGGCCCAAACATTTGTGGCAGGGCTGTTCCTTGGTATAGGCAATCTATTATTAGCTATCTATTTATCTTTTTTTCCTCTATGGCAGTGCACACTGGTTCCTGTCTGCACAACTGTCGGCAACATTCTGCAAAGTCGTACAGCTTCTGTCCTATTTGAAACATAGCACGTAATTTGTTGTATGCTGTGGTGTCACAGGCTTCCAATTCAGCAATGGCACACGTTTCAACAATCATTTTCATCAACAATAAATATTAGGTTCAATGCGAAACTGTGGTGGGGACCACTATTGTGAGTCTGGAGAAGGACACGAATGCTATAGATGTCAGGGTCATGGCTTCCTGTTCTGAGTCTTTCTAGATTATCTTGCCAGGATCCTGACATCCCCGCGTTCTGTGTCAGAGCATGTTGTTTAGATCCTGATTCCTTCTAGTCTTGGTTCTTGTTTCTTGGAGTCGGGATCTGAACTCATGCTCTGGGTCCTCGTCTCGTGTGGAAGCACATGGCCTCTGTTTTGTTTACATTTCGTTCTTGTTACCTGCATCCTGTGTTCCTCACTTCTCGTCCTGTTTTTCCCGCGTCGTGAGTGTTGTCAAGTTTTTTCGTGCCTTGTCAGCTGTGTTTTCATCCTGTGTTGTTCTTCATGTTTTCCGGTTTTCAGTTTCATTTTTGCTCCGGTTTTTGGAGAGGTCCTTAATTCTTGTATTGCCTGTTCTGTTCTCGTTTTACCCCCTAATGGGTTGGTGTTTTGTTTGTTTATTAATAAAGAGATTTTTCAGTTAAACACTGTCTGTGTCTGAGTTTGTCTACTGTAATCCTACTGTAATCTACTGTAAGACAATAGATTGCCTATGCTAAGCATCAGCCCTGCCACAAACGTTTGCCCTATGCAGGCCCAGTTCTATGGGGTGCTTGAGCATGTCCAAACAAATGTAAATGTATGCCTTGAACTATCTATAGTGATATATAGGCACTGCTTAATCTCTCCCAACCCGACAAATGCCAATCAAACTTATTCAGCTGGAAAAAACAAACCAGTTTGTTGGGAGACTGCAGGACTATGTTGCGGAGACTAATTAATCTGCTTATTTTTTCTAAATCCCTTTCTGTTCATTTCTGTTCAATAAAGGTTAGCCTGGAATGAGTGACTTATCTTGAAATAATGACTTGTTATCTTGGAAAAATGACTTACTATCATGAAATAATGACTTACTATCATGAAATAATGACTTATTATCATGAAATAATGACTTGAAAAGAGTCAAAGAGGTCTATTGTGATCACAGATTCTTGATGAGGACCATGTGCAAGCAGAAAAGAGAAGTACAGAAAGGGAAGCAAACAGACCAAATTAGACAACTCACCTTCTTGTTCCTCCCAGTCCTCATCTTCCTACTTGTCTTACTCTTCTTCATCACCCTGCAAGAACAAGAAGGGAAAGAAAACACAGAAAAGTGCAAAAACCCACTCAGTCCGTTAGAAACCTTGGGTGGTGTTTGATGACCAGCTGAAATTCATTCCACACATTGCAACAATCTCTCGGTCATGCAGGTATGTGCTTTACAACATCAGGAAAATCAGACCCTTCCTGTCCGAGCACGCAACGCACCTCCTAGTCCAGACACTTGTAATATCAAGTCTGGACTACTGCAATGCCCTTCTGGCTGGCCTTCCAGCCAATGCTACCAAACTCCTGCAAATCATCCAGAATGCTGCAGCACATCTGGTCTTCAATCAACCAAAAACAGCCCATGTCACACCCCTACTGACCTTACTCCTGACCTTACTTACGCCCACATCATCTCTTACGCTTGCCTTTAGGACAGTAACCAGAACCTCTCCCTCCTACCTCAACTCAGTCCTCCAGACATATGTCCCCTCCCGCCAGCTATGGTCAGTTAACGAGCAACGTCTGATTGTTCCCCTACAACGAGGCACCAAATCAATCTGTAAAACTTTCACCTATTCTGTTCCTTTGTGGTGGAATTAACTCCCAGCCTCCACCTGATCCTCTGAGACCATCCTAACCTTCAAAAAACAACTCAAAACATACCTGGGTCGCACACGCCTGACTAATCCCTAATGCTATCCTCCTAAAAAAAAACTCCTTTTCTCTAGTTCATCTTGTCTCTAGTAGCAGAATACAATATCCGCTTGCAAATGTAGCTTTGTAGACTTTGCTTGTCGGCTCGCGAGGCAAAATGTTCAATGCTCTTGTCCTTTGTAAGTCGCTTTGGATAAAAGCGCCTGCTAAATGATTAAATGTAAATGTAATGTAAATGTAAAAAAGCAAAAGATGTATGCTCAGTGGCCTTTCAGCATTCTTTTAATTATGTGTAGTTTATTGTAATTTATTGTATGACTTTGCAGAATGTTGCTGACAGTTGTGCAGACAGGAACCAGTGTCCACTGCCATAGAGGAAAAAAGAGAAATGGATAGTTAATAGACATTGCACAAAAAAATAAATATCATGTTACCAGTGGCTGTATGCTCTCTCTCTCTCTGGATATATATATATAGCTAAATTTTTCATCACCGTTTCTTGAATGTGTTGAATGTTGTTTCATTATGAAATACAGGATGTTGCTAGGTTTTATCATGGTGCCAAATTTATTTTAAGACATATTTTGCATAGTGCTTTATTCTTGCACACCCAATTGTGCATTTTTGCATTATGCAGCATTTTCTTTTATGTAACTGTTTCAGTGCTTATAATTAAAGAAAATGTCATCACTGCAGTTCTTTTATGTTGTATATAGTTCTTGCAGGGTGACATTTTGGTGAGTGGTTAACGTGTTTTTCACGTTAAAATAATGGTCCAGATCACTAGTAGTTCCTGCGGGCTGACAAGGTAAGGCTTGAGTAATTAGTGATGGGCTGATATGCATTACACAAGTAATTTAATAAGTTATTTAACATATTTTAAATCTGATACAATGTTCAGCCATACATTTCTGTGAGGTGCTACTGATATTCTACCAGACGTGGTTTTGTGTTTAACCCAATATAAGAGAACATCATTATTTATATTCATATCCTAAAGAGAAGTCCTCAGGATACTGTAAAGGTAATATAGGTATAAAGGTAATTCTTGGAGTTGAAGACATTGAACTGACACTGAATGGAGCTCAATAGCTTGTCAGCATTAATTCTTAATTATTTACATATTTAAACTAATTATTATTATTATTATTATTATTATTATTTTTATTATATGTTCTCTGTTTATTTCAAACTTAAACATATATCCAATTCATGCTTTGGTAGTACTCTGTAAAAAAAAAAAGCTTGCCTTAAGCTGCCTTAAATTTGTAAGTTTAATCAACTTATATATGTCTTTTTATGTTAAGTCATTTCAGCATAAAATTTTAAATCCTAACTGGTATAACTTAAAAAAAATGGGTTAAGCAAATTTTCAACCATTTCTTAAAAATTTACAGCAGCTCAAGACCAGTCATGATTACAAAGAGTAAGTTGAAATGACTCATGCAGGCAAATTAATTAAACTTAAAAATTGAAGGTATGAAAGTTATTTTTACAGTGTAGTCACAATTTCAACTTGTAGCCTGTTACTGTTGTGATTAGTAATTAATTGGTTGTTCTTTATTAATTTATTAATTCAATATTTTTAGTAATTATCGAATACCTAATAAGGAACTCCCTTTGTCCTAAATTAGCTACAACTTACTTTAGTTAATATTGCTTAGTTAATAGTATTAAGTTCAGTTTTAATATAGTACAACCTATTACTTCCTGCATAGTTACTTGTTAACAACGAACCATTATTCTAAAGTATTACCAAAAAAATCTCTGTACAATAAAACAAATCTTAAACCTGTACCCACAGAGGCAAAAAAAACAGCATTAACTTTTATGGTAGTGTTCTGTCTAGAACTCTAAAACCATAGAGCAATAAGGTGTATTAGCACTTTTCATGGGCATGTTTAGGATTATATAGCAATTACCATGCAATATAATTTGGGCTTAGATGCTTTCCTTTTCATTACAGGCTGACAAAGCTGAAGCTGCTTTCCTGCTATCTCATAATTTTTCTCTCTGTGTTTTTCTTTCTGTCCCACACAAATGCACAAATACATGTCCTCCTGTTTGCCTTGTAAGATACAAGCTGGATTTGTCGTGTTTAATGTTTAATAATTAGCTCCATGTTCAGGAGAACATTTCTGGTAACACTATTTTACAATGTCTTTGTTACACATTGCATGTACTTACTATGATAATTATGTAAATTATTCATAATTACATATAACTAACTCTAAACCAAACCTAAATTCTAACCTTAAGCCTATAATAAATAATAAGTAATTTTATCAGAGTCAGTACTTAAACATTACAGTGTAACAAGGACACCTTAAGATAAAGTGTAACCACTTTTTTCAATTTGCCTTTCTTACAATAATGTCAATATAGTAATGTCAAAAATCTGGAAAAATACAACTGTGTTATAAACTATTTTGAGCTCCATTCATTTCTTTTCTGCTCAGAAAACTGTTGAACTAAAGATAAAGCCAAAACACTAAACATCAAAAGTATAAGTCACAGAAAAGACTGTTTGATCTGCACTACCTTGAGTATGTGAGTGTGCAAGTATGCCTATGGGTTAGATTTTGTTAGGACTTATGGATCACTGTCATCTCTAATTATGTAATGCTATTCATCTACATGCTATTTCTCTCTTCATATCTGACTAAATGCCAAGACGCTCTTTTAAACAGCAGGAAGTCAGTAATCTGTACCACAACTTGAGCAGAGACTTTTCTATTCCACACACACACATCATCTAATACTTCCCACTCACCACCCATTCCAGAAATGTTTTATGTCAACTCACCCTTTTTCCAGGACTTTGCATTTGAAATTGAACAGACACCAAGCCAATTTATCATTGGTTGTCACATGTCATGTCCAGGGCCTTAAGTACAGCACCTACGATATGTTTTGGATTTAGCTACACAATACAACCTACTATTAAAAACAGATGAGAGGGGAATGAGAAAAGGTGAACAAGAATGACAAAGCATTCTTGGGAAATGACATGAATTTGCTGCTTGTTATTATAGAGGTTGTGAACCCGAGTGCAGCTACAGCTGTATATTTCACTAGAAGGCAATCACACAAGTGAATCTGAGTGGTAGGCTAAGAAATGTCAACGAGGTAGGGCAAGTGATACTAGATCCTTTGTAGCATTAGCATGCTTACACACTAACTCACATGCTGTGTCAAAGTGCTGCATGCTCTTATGTATAACATGTCTGAACAAAATGAGCAGGAGAGGGCTTTTTACATGTTATTCTATATACATTATGATGCAATTGTAGCCTGTCTTTATTTTAACTTTGTGAAGTATTTATTTTATAATGATATTGGTGTATCAATTAAAATGCTGCTGGTATTCTGTTCAGTCTATGATGCAATAACTGAATCTCTGAGTGTTCAAAATTATTGTGCGATTCTGAAATTTAATTTCTGAAAGCTTGCATCTAAACAATTTTGCAAGAGCATATTAGTGATATTAAAGAAACCACACAAAGTTTATGCTTACGTACACATTTTTATTCACAAAATATTGATGACTCTCATCAAGACATCAAAAAATGTACATCAATAAAGAGATCTAAAGGCTTTTATTAACACCTGGCTCTTTGTGAGCTCTACATTTATCACTATTGTAAAAACCATATTGACCATTATCTTTGCTATGAGAGTATTGATTCACTAATAAAGAAAGAATAAGATGGGACATTTTTTCCATCAACTCTGACTGAATAACAACTTTGTGTTTTGTAATATAGGGATAGCTTGCTAGCTTATGTGACATAAGCTAGCAAGCTTTTGTAACATAGGCAGCTGCTTGGCATAAAACAAAGTCAAGCCAACCAGCAATAGGCAGAGTTCATGCTTAGACTATATCTCTCTCTGTTCAGATAAACAGTGAACAACTTTTAAATATACAGCAAAGTAAGGCAAACAGAGCATGCAGCTATTTTGGAAAATCACATGCAAATACATGAACAGTGAAGTTTGTAATTTCGCTACAAAATATTGAAAATAAGATGAGATACTGAGGGGTCCATAATCACTTAATCCCCTAGGTGGACATTGATTACTTCGCAATATTAGACCGATGGATGGCACGATTGACCAATCATAAGGAACTGAAAATTCTATAGATATAAGCAGAATTGTAATCTGTTAGTATGGCAAAAAATACACACTTCACTTTGAGTATGCAATTGCATAGAAGCAGGTTTATTTCAAGATAAGAATTACAAACCTTTGGCTTTACGACTTTACAACATAGTCAAATTCTTGATTCTCTGCCTCTTCTAAGTAAGCTGCCATGTCCCGCAGTGTGCGTCAAACCAGGGGTTGGGGGTAGTGGTAATGACACTGACATCTGGTGAGCAAGAGACAGTGCTTAATGGATTCAGAGAAACCATAAGTTTGACTGACCACAACAATGCGACCATTTGCTTTTCCGAGAATGGAATGAGTGACAGACGACAAAAATTTCACTAGCTGCACAACTATCACCTGGAATGGATTTTGTCATCTCTGGAATATTTTTAAAGGCTGGGCTCAGACTACATACGATTTTTAAAATCCTGTCCAATTATGAAATCTGATTGCAGTGCACACAAGGAGAATCATGACATATTTTCTTCCTTAAATCAAAAACATGCTTACACTATAAGGTTTTGGCACATCACACACTACAAGATATTATTAAGATTATTGTGCCCGAGGGAGCACTTCAAGTGTTCTAATGGGGAAGCGGATGTCAGGACCTTGTGCGATCACCCAGCTTGTTTTGTTTTTTTGTCGGGGCGCGTGGCATTGTTTTGGCGGCGCGCCATGTGCTCCGGTGTCCACGTCTTCCCCCGCCCTCCTTGTTATCCTGTCCCCTCGTTATCTCCCTCACCTGTTTCCCGTTGATTTTGTTCCCTTTATATTTCCCCTCTCGTTGTGCGTCCTTTGTCGGAGCTGCCCTGCTTCTGTTGACTTCCCTGCAGAGTTGAACATTCTCTGTTTAAATAAAGACAGTTAATCCGCAATTGGATCTTTGTTGTGTTCCTGACAGTACGATCTGACCAACATGGATCCAGGGGAACCCGATGCTCTTCGTGCTGCTCTAGCCCAACAGGGGGTCTTGTTGGGCCAGCATTCTTCGCAGTTTGATGCTGCGTCGCGGGAGATCAAGCGCCTCTCCGTCGGCATGGCGGAGCTCCAGATCACTCTTGACGACCTGCAGCGGGATACCGCGGCGGGCCGATCGTTTCCCCCACTTGCTCCCCAGGAGATCCTGAGCCACACGTGAACAACACCCTGCCTTTACGACAGCGATCCGCGTTCCTGCCGGGCGTTCCTGTTGCTGTGTTCTTTGGTCTTCGCTCTCCAGCCTCGTCGGTTTGCGTCAGAGAGTCGTCGGATTGCCTACATCATCATGCTCCTCACTGGCCGTGCGCGCAAGGGGGGGACAGCCGTCTGGGACTCAAGAGCGCCTTGCTGTGAGAGCTTCTCGACATTCAAGCAGGAGATGGTCGAGCTGTTCAACCGATCGGCCTGGGGTGACGAGGCGGTGTCGAAACTGGTGCGGCTGTCACAGGAGGGGTGCTCCGCCACTGACTATGCCATCGAGTTCAGCACCCTGGCGGCCTCCTGTGGCTGGAACGATGCCGTGCTGCATGCTCGCTTCCTGGACGGGCTGGAGGAGGACATCCAGGATGAGATCGCCATCCGCGAGCCGCCCAGGGATCTCAAGGCTGCCATCAACCTGGCTGTCCGTGTCGAAGCCCGCCTGCCTAGTCGTCAGCGCCGACGAGCGGCTCGTCCGTCCTGGATACTGGAGGGGCAACGCGCCCTGCCCACTGCAGAGGCCCACATCATTGCTGCCGACCCTGAACCTATGCAGCTGGGGGAGATGAAGCTCTCCCCTCAGCAAAAGCAACAACGCCTGGTTCAGGGCCTTTGCTTCTACTGCGGCCGGTCGGGCCACTTCGTCAGCTCCTGTCCTTTTAAAAGACAAAGCCCATTGGTTGAGCGGAGAGTACTGATGGGCGTGGCTTGCAGAACCTCCCCGTCTTCCTTGTTAATGTTGGATATTTGTGTTGTGTTCCAGGGCTCTTTCATTCCGGCGCAGGCTCTTCTGGACTCCGGGGCAGAGGGTAACTTCATTGTGTTGCTGCTTGTAGAATCCCCTAATATTCCCGTAATTTTGGGCCTTCCTTGGCTGCAACAGCACAACCTTCACGTTGATTGGGTGAGATGGTCCATAGTGGCTTGGAGTCTGTCCTGTCTGGCATCCTATCTGGGTGCCGCCTGTTTCTGCCTCTGTTTCTCCTGTTTTGCAGGTCGAGGCAGCAGATCTCACCGGGGTTCCGGCGGAGTATCGAGATTTGCAGCTGGTCTTCAGCAAGTCCCGGGCTACGTCTCTCCCGCCTCACCGTCACTACGATTGTGCCATAGATCTCCTCCCAGGCACTTCTCCACCACGGGGTCGCCTGTACTCCCTGTCAGGTCCTGAGCGGGAGGCTATGGACAAATTCATTCAGGACTCTCTTAAGGCCAGCCTCATCCGTCCGTCCTCTTCCCCAGCAGGCGCGGGATTCTTCTTCGTCCAGAAGAAGGACGGCTCCCTGCGTCCCTGTATTAACTATCAGGGCTTGAACGACATCACTGTCAAGAATCGGTACCCCCTGCCGTTGATGTCGTCAGCCTTCTAGCTGTTGCAGGGAGCCCGGGTCTTCACCAAACTAGACCTCCGCGACATTTTGAGTATTGTGTCATGCCATTCGGGCTGACCAATGCCCCCACTGTCTTCCAAGCCCTAATTAATGACGTGTTGAGGGACATGGTAAATCAGTTTGTCTTTGTGTACCTTGATGATATTCTTATCTTCTCCCCCTCTGTCCAGGCCCACACTCAACACATCCGTAGAGTATTAGAACGTTTGCTGACCAACCAACTCTACGTCAAGGCGGAGAAGTGCGAGTTCCACGCCGAGTCTGTTGCGTTCCTTGGTCACATTGTTTCAGCCCAGGGCATCAAGCCTGACCCCGCCAAGGTAAAGGCCGTCACAGACTGGCCCGTTCCTGACTCCCGCAAGGCACTGCAGCAGTTCCTGGGGTTCGCCAACTTTTACCGGCGGTTCATCCGGAACTTTAGTACTGTAGCTGCCCCCTCATGGCTCTCACCTCCACCAAGCGATCGTTCAGTTGGAATCTTCAGGCTCAGGAGGCCTTTGATGAACTTAAGTCCCATTTTGTCTCAGCTCCTGTCCTTTGTTTTCCAGATTTCGAGGGGCAGTTCATTGTGGAGGTTGACGCCTCCAAAGTGGGAGTTGGTGCCATTCTGTCCCAACGGTCCACCAGTGATGGGAAGGCCCATTCGTGTGCCTTCTTCTCCCATCGGCTGCAGAACGCAACTACGACGTCGGCAACAGGGAGCGCTTGGCGGTCAAGTTGGCTTTGGAGGAGTGGCGTCACTGGTTGGAGGGAGCAGTGCAGCCCTTCTTGGTCTGGACGGACCATAAGAACTTGGAGTATATCCGTTCAGCCAAGAGGTTGAGGTCACGCCAGCCCGCTGGGCACTCTTGTTTGGGCGTTTTAACTTTGTCCTCTCCTACTGGCCCGGGTCAAAGAATACAAAGCCTGACACTCTCTCACGTGCCTTCGTGTCCTCCGGGGGCGTACACCAGCCGATGCCATCCTGAACCCAGGTGTGGTGGTAGGGTCGCTTACCTGGTGGATCGAGCGGCGAGTGGAGCGGACTGGTCGGGTAGTCGAGGTCCCAGAGGGGTGTCCGAAAGGTCGGTTGTTCGTGCCGGTTGCGCTGCGTCCTGATGTCCTTCAGTGGGGCCATTCGACCAAGCTGACTTGCCATCCAGGAATTCGGAGATCATTGGCTGCCATCCACCGACGATTTTGGTGGCCCTCCATGGGGGCCTATGTCAGGCAGTTCGTGTTGGCATGTCCCATTTGCGCTCAAGGCAAGACCTCCTCCGCGCCGCCAGCTGGTCTTCTATGCCTGTTGGCCATCCCTTCTCGCCCATAGTCCCACATCGCCATCGACTTTGTCACCGTCCTGCCCCCCTCCAATGGCAACAGCATGGTCCTTACGGTGGTGGACCGTTTCTCCAAAGCAGCCCATTTCATCCCCCTACCCAAACTTCCCTCTGCCCGGGAGACTGCTCAAGTTATGGTTGAGCACGTCTTTCTGCTGCACGGGTTGCCCACTGACATCGTGTCTGACAGGGGTCTGCAGTTTATCTCCCGTTTCTGGCAGGAGTTCTGTCGACAGAACGGGGCCACGTCAAGTCTGTCGTTCGGTTTTCACCCCCATACCAACGGGCAACGTGAGCACGCCAACCAGGACCTCGAAAGAACTCTCTGCTGCCTGACATCACAGAATCCGAGTTCCAGGTGCCACCAGCTCTCTTGGGCGGAGTACGCCCACAATTCCCTCCCGGTCGCATCCACTGGTCTGTCCCCGTTTGAGTCATCTATTGGTTATGTCCCCCCTCTGCTTCCCGCCCAGGAACCCGAGGCTGCGGTACAGTCAGCCCTAGCCTACAGTCAGCCCTGGCCCGGACCTCTAGACGTACCAAGACAGCTGCCGACCGCCGCCACACCCCTTAACCTGTGTACGTCTGCGGTCAACATGTATGGCTGTCCACCAAAGACCTGACTCTCTGGGTGCCCTCTTGCAAGCTGGCGCCCAGGTTTATTGGACCATACCGGATCGCCAAGGTACTGAGCCTGGTGGGGGTCAGGCTCTGTCTGCCCCCTTCCCTTGGTCGGGTTCATCCTGTTTTTCATGTATCCAGGATCAAGCCTGTGCAGTCTTCCCCTGCTCCACCACCCCCGCGGCTTTTGGATGGCTCGCCGATTTACACCGTCCGGCAAATTCTAGATGCTCGCCACCGGGGTAGAGGTCACCAATATCTTGTGGACTGGGAGGGCTATGGCCCGGAGTTGGGTGCCATCCCGGGACATCTTGGACCACTCACTGATCGAGGACTTCCGCCGTCGAGAAGGTGAGCCCTCTTCTGGGACACCCGGTGGCGCCCCTGGGAGGAGGGGTACTGTCAGGACCTTGGTGTGATCACCCAGCTTTTATTGTTTTTTGTCTGGGCGCGTGGCATTGTTTTGGCGGTGCGCCACGTGCTCTGGTGTCCACGTCTTCCCCCGCCCTCCTTATTACCCTGTCCCCCCTTATATTTCCCCTCTCGTTGTGCGTCCCTTGTCAGATCGTCTCGGTTTATACTGCTACTGACCTCTGTCTTGTCTTTGTTCTGCCTGAGACCCAAGAAGTGTGTTTTTGTGGTCTCCCTCTGTTTGCCCCGCTTTTTGTTGCAGATTCGCTGTCCGGTTGACCTCACCATCTCTCTCCCAGCCCCCCACCCTTCCAGATTACACAGTGCCGCTCCTGCCTTCCCGCCCGACCGCCTGCTTCATCACCTGTCCTCCACCCAGCCTCCCTCCTGCTCCGCCCGTCACCCTCCCGGTTCCGACTGCCCCGCTCTCTCCCCCTCCCCGCCTGCGTCGGAGCTGCCCTTGCTTCTGTTTCTGTTGACTTACCTGCAGTGTTGAACTTTCTCTGTTTGAATAAAGACAGTTAATCCGCAATTGGATCTTTGTTGTGTTCCTGACAGCGGATGTAAACAAAATATAGATTGTAATGCATTATTATTGGTATGATTATTATTATTAATGTTTACATTTGCTGGCTAGTGCAATAACATCTTTCTACATTCACCCTGTATGTTTAAAACTGATCACAAGGTTTCATAAGATTTATCATTCTCCTCAATCTTATCCTGATTTAAAATCCTCAAACATGTTTGATTGATAGCCCTGATTTTTCCCAGTACAGATCGGGAGGTGTAAGATTCCATCTGTAAATAATCTGGACAAGAACATCGAACCCGATCAAGGTCTTGGACCAGATTTTTTTCTAAGATTCTTGGAAGGGGGTTAAATCTGAGTAAAATCATCTGAGAAACCTGTAGTCTGAGCCTGGCTTAGGGTGACTTTATGAGGATAAAACAACCCCAAAGACTATGAGAATTAATTCTTTAGATCATTAGATCTGGACTGAGTCTGTCTGTAGCACAAAAGGACACGGGATGTTGGCTCTTCTACACCACTGTTTGTTGTTTGACATCCCTGGTAATGTGTGCAATCTTTGGTGTAGTGAAGCTGGGAAGTGTAAGGGTCATGACAATGAAACAGTGCTGTTGAGCTTTTGATTCACACAACAGCTGATGCACATTCACATCATGTCAAGCTACACCAGTTGCATGGGCATAGTAAACTGGGGGGGACAATAAACAAAATCTATGAAGAGCAAAAAACCAAACAGCTGCTGGCAGGTCATTCTATGGTGCTGATTTTGTCTCTCCGTGAGACATCTCTCTGTAAGATGTCTGATGACATCTGTAAATAAGTCTGGATAATATCTGGGGGAGAAAAGGTAATTTCTCCTCGATTCGCCAGCCTCACCCTCTGAGCTTTTTGGCACGGCTGTACAGACCGTGATCATTCTCACCTGATGCCTCCCTGTCTGGCCCGTCTAAATCTGAGAACTGTAGGTTGGACCAGAAGCAGAGCATCACTGCACGCTCTCCCCGTCCTACTCGGAGTGAAGCGCAGCTGCGACACAGTGCCAGACAGAGGTGGCAGGACACTAAGGACAGGAGGGCTGAGGCTTGTGCAGGATAGAAAAAGTAGCCTGTTTCACTCCCTTCCTATATTCTTGTCCTGGACAGTCGCACATGACTTTGGGGACCAGTTTAGGATGACGGCCTTGTCTAAGCTTCTGCCTATTCTGATGGTCCAGCGTTTGTTAGGTGGTTCCCATTTGAGTGTTTCAACTTTTATGAATTGTTAAAATATTAGTGTTCAGGACACTTGACTGTAAACAAAAGTGTTCTCTGCAGAATAAAATGCATTCAGATATAACTCTGACAGACAACAGAATATTGCAGGAGCAAAGAACTTTGCTTGACTTTAGAAATATGTTAAATGCAAAATAAGAAACATATTTATTTCAGTTTTTTAAGGGGACCAAGTTAAAAAAACACTCGTTACAGAGTGACTGTGAGGTAATTTAAAAGAATCATAAAATCAAAAAAATAACATTTGTGTTGTTTCAAACCTGCAAAAAATACCTGACAGTATGTGATACCTTACCTTAAATGACACCTTTTTTTTCTTTAAATTTGGCTTTAGAAGTTAACTTTGGCTTTAAAGTTGTAAGATTGAAACTAATATTAACCTATAATTGTATTGTTTAGTAAGAAGGCTTTTTTTATAAGATTTTATGTATTTGGGTGTTTAGTCTTGAGATTACTAAAGAAAACAATAGTCTTGAAATGTGTTTGTGAATGTATATTTTAAATAAACACAAATAAAATGTGATGTTTTTACTAAATTATTACATATTTATGCTCCTTTATGTATGTATTTAGGGTTGTAAAACAAAAGAAGCTAATTTGTTGATTGTATGACGTCGTTTCACCCAACCGGAAATCAACACTGATTCAACTTAAGGTCAGCAAACCAATTAGATCGAATTTGCGTCTGTTTCAAGTGGTGCAAACGACGTTAGTTCAACATAACTTGATGAGCAAAAAGATGTTGGATCAACACTTGAATTCAGCGTTGTTTCGATGCCGCGAGAGACGTCGATTCTACGTTCATTCTATGTCAGTTTGCTGTCTGGGGTGCCATTATGCCTTATTTTTTTAAATTTTTGCTTTAATTAAGGCCAAATTGCCTTAATATGCGGACTTTTTATACTAACCTAAACGCGAAACACGGAGACTCACAGAGTAAACCGTATAACAACTAATCTGCCTGCGTTTACACTGTCTTGAGAGGCTTTCTATGGCCACATAGCCTTTCTATACAATCATTTATTGATGAAAACACTTTAATGTGAGTAATGTGCGCGCTGTTAGTGTTATTCCTATTTGCTCTACAATGTTTTCTTGCGCTGTTTGGCGCTGAATGCTAGAGAGTTTGCAGCTCTGCCTTAAACAGCTGTAAGCAGCAGCTTTGCTCTTTAAAAAGACGGTTGCGGAACGGATGTAAACATCGTAAGGGCGCGTGAGCCTCTTCAAACAACGCAATGGTGGACAGAAACAACCAAGTACAGCAAGCAACCCAACAGATTTAACTCAACAATTGAAAAACTAAAACTATCCATAAAGGGTTTAAAATGTGATAAAATAGCCCAACAGGCTCAACCCAGTATGGAGAGAAAGAGAGAGCGAGAGAGATTTTGACACAAAAGCCCACACTCTTCACCTTTCTGCTATGTCTTATGCCCTGTCTGACATTACTAAAGACATGATAGACATGACAAACTTCAGTTATACACAGATTTTGGGTTCAATATATGTTATAATAAAAACAAATACTGTATGTTAAAGCGGATTTCATGAAAAAATGTGTGTAAATCAAAATGAGTATTTCTTTTACAGGGTACAACAAAAATATTGTTCATTTATTTTTATTTATATTTATTTGACACAGTTGTAACTGTGTAACTGCAGCTATTGTGTATGTTCAGCCTCAGTCTATCTGTGATTACAGTTGCAGTCCTATTAAAACACTATGATATTTAACTAGTATATATTTAATATTATAGAATATTAAATATATATACTGTTAAATATATTAACAGTATATTTAATTGACAAAATACACATACAAGCTAGCCATGCAGAAGTAATTATGTAATATATGCACATCATACTAGTCAATACAAAAATAAATGATTTCCTACTACAAGATATTTTAACTTTATATATTAGGGTATTAGAAATAAAAAAAGTTTAAAATTTGTCACGTGTCACGTTTACATGGTATTTATTTATTCAACTCATTTATTTTGCCATTAATTTATTTTAACGACAATTAAGAACGCTTGGCTATAAATGTTATAATTATTATGGCGCTCTATGACATTTTTTTCTTAAATTCGTTAAGACGGAGATCTTCTTTCCCTTTTATGTTTACTAACCTACAGATGAGTCGATCAGACTGAGTTAGTAGAACAACGCTGCCTCCTTCTGTTCAAGTATTAAAAGTACTCAGGACTAAAATTTTGTAGGTCCCAGCTAAAGCTTTCAGATTCCACAGGACAAACAATAAACCTTATAAATATGACACTTGTCATAACGTTATAACCGTTAAAAAATAGAACTTATGAATGTGGCACAGTCTGGCAATAATTTTTCTAGTATTAACAAAACAAACGCTGATGATTAAAATGTTAAATTGAAAAAAAATTCAGTGTGCAGTAAGCTTTGCTTTGTACTTCAATTCTACTCCGTTTGAAAGTCTGACAGCAGAATAACTCTAACTAGCTAATTTATGTGGGTGAGCTGGAAAGGAAAAGATATGTCAATCTCGCATGTAGAGTTTGTCTTTATAAACACTGGGATGGTGGGATGTTTCTATGGCCACTAATCCCCCAATCACAGTGATATTTTCACTCACACCCAGCCCAGCAAATTCCTGCAGTTAACTGACTAGGTTATCTTAAATTACCAAATTACAAGCACATAAAAAGCTCATGGTAGGTTTTATTTGGTTTAATGTCCTTATTTTTATTACTGTTATTTTCTTATGGCTGTCCCTGTGTGCTTCAGTTCAATTTATGAAATACTCGGAAAGTATGAAATATGACATGCTGTTTTGTTGTTTTTTTTGCTCTCTCTTTCATAACTTCTTTTGTCTGATTTTAATTGTTTTTAGCTCAGTTATAAACACTCTCTGTGTCTGGCAATAACTGACTAAAGATTTGCTGGCTCATTGGGAAAACAACTTTTCTTGTCACTTTTTTGCTATTTTGATACATTTTAAAAACAGTAGTTACAAGGGTTGAGTAGACATTGTAGTTTAGTGATTTAAAAAAGAACAGGAAAAAAACAGTAATTACCTCTCATAATCTTTCTCTTTTCTTAATTCAACTGAATATTTACAGATTCTCAGAAAAGCTAAATATTTGAAAAAAACTAAATAAAAAGTTTTATTGACTGATTAAAAATACCAGAGAAAATTAAACAGCAATGCAGAAAAAAAATATTAAATCAATATAAAATCTCCTGGACTTTTCGACTTGGTCAGACTGCTTGTTTTAGATGCAGCACATGATGCATATTCTACCTTCTTCCCGTATATTAAATATTCATGGCTTACCTTGCTGTCTGTTGTCTTGAGGCTAGTGGGAGAGCCATACATATTTAGCAATGCAGCCTCATAAATCATATATTCACTACAGACATTTACGTTAATGTACAGAATGTCTGCATGTGTGCAAATATGCACAATAAAACGACTGCCTGGATGTTTAACTTCATTTACTGCCACCATCCAAAATGATAGATCTTACCAAGATGTTATACACAATTGTTAATAACAGTTAAGAGAAAGATAGAGAAATAAAATAGGAAAAGAAAGACAGGGTAAAATAGAGAGCCAGAGTGTAAAAAAATAAAAAAAATGAAATTGTTCTCCCATCAGAATCATTTAACTGTGCCAGACGTGCACTGCGACACCCTTTAGTTAAATAGGAAAATTGCTGTGTTTCATTAATTATGTCAGTAATATCATAAATCATGAGTGTACTGAGTAATTATTTTCTCCTGATGTAAAGAACATGACAGGGCCTGGAGATAAATGTGTGTTGGGGCGGAATTAAAGACACACACACTCTTTCTCCGGCCACTGGTACAAGACACAAAGAGCTTTCGCAAATAATGTGGGAAACATTAAAGACTTTTCATACTCTTTTTTTCTCTCACACACGTTTAATTAGCTGTCTATTGTGTTAGATTTAACTATGTAAAGTGTTCTTAAGCTTTGGAAAGGCACTATATTATTGTTGTTGTTACTAACCCTACAGTTCAAGAAAACGTTTTGTGTTGTACTATTTGATTGCTTTAACAATACATCTGTCTAGTATTTATTTATCAGTTATTCATTTACAAATTTATGTAATTTCACAGTAAAGCCACATATCCTTCCACACATTCAAACAAACATATAACCATATACATATATAGCCTCATAAATGAGTTTTGTTTTTACTTTTTATTAAAAGGCTTGTTATTAAAATACTTAGCAATTACTAACTTTTAAATAATTTAATTGCACAAATAATAATTACACAAAAGTGGATAACCCATTTTTTCCAATAATGCAAATTTTGCAAGTTTACAATTCTTGTTTTGTTTTTAGAAAATTATTTACTGGCAATCATACATAGCGACCAAACTGGTTTTATTAAAAACAGACATAGAACATTAGATCATAACATTAGAAGGGCATTTAATTTAATTTATTCCTCTAATTCTCATCCATCAGAGGCTCTTTTACTGCTTGATGCAGAGAAAGCCTTTGATCTGGTGGAATGGGATTACCTTTTCTATGTGTTATAAAAATTTGGTTTTGGCAACACATTCATATCCTGGATAGAACTTTTGTATTCCTCCCCAGTATGCTCTAGTTGGGCCAATGGAGTGTCCTCCTCTATTTTCCCCTTAAAACGTGGCACTAGACAGGGCTGCCCACTTTTTACCTTTGCTTTGTGCATTGGTAATTGAACCATTGGCAATTGCCATTCGTAGTGAGCAGGCTATACAGGGAATTAGGAAAGCTGATGCCGTTCATAAAATCTCATTATACACCAATGATGTGTTGCTCTACAGTCATGTGAAAAAATTAGGACACCCTGTGAAAGTATGTGTATTTTGTAACATTTTTTTAATATATGGTTATTCAGTCTCAATTTTAACAATACAGAGAGATTAAAGTAATTTAACAAACAATTAAAACTGAAGAAAAGTCTTTAAGATCTTCTATAAATGTAATTCTACAAAAATACCTATTTTAACTGAGGAAAAAGATAGGACACCCTAGCCCCTAATAGCTAGTGTTACCTCCTTTGGCTGAAATAACTGCAGTGAGACGCTTCTTGTAGCCATCTACCAGTCTCTGACATCAGTCTGAGGAACTTTTATCCCACTCCTCAATGCAGAATTATTTTTAGCTGTGAGATGTTTGAGGGGTTTCTTGCATATACAGCCCTTTTCAAGTCACACCACAGCATCTCAATGGGATTCAGATCTGGACTTTGACTCGGACATTCCAGGACTCTCCATTTCTGCCTTTTCACCAGTCTTTGGTTTGTTTTGGTATGCTTGTTTATAAGTATGTTTTGGGTCATTGTCATGTTGCATGGTCCAGTTACGCTTCAGCTTTAATTTTCTAACAGATGGTCTCACATGTTCTTCTGATACACAGTAGAATTCATGGTGGATTCAATGATGGTGAGCTGCTGCAGCAAAGTAGCCCCAAACCATGAAACTTTTACCTCCATGCTCGATTCTCTCAGAGAGCAAAGATTTCCTCCTTGCACACCTGCCATGCAAGTTAAACTTGTGCAGTCTCTTTCTGATTGTAGAGGCATGCACTTTTACATCAACAGTAGCCAGAGCCTGCTGTATGTCCTGAGATGACATTTTAGGGTTTTTGGAGACCTCTTTTAGCATCTTGCGGTCTGCCCTTGGGTTGAACTTACTGGGGCAACCAGACCTGGGCATGTTGGTAGTTGTTTTGAAAGCCCTCCACTTGTAGACGATCTTCCGGACAGTGGAATGGCTGATTACAAAATCTTTTGAGATCTTTTTAAATCCCTTACCAGACTCATAGAATGCTACAGTTTTTTTTTTTTTTTTTTTTGAAGGCCTCTGACAGCTCTTTTGCTCTCACCATGGTGCTCACTCTCACTTCAACAGTCAAGAGCACACCAAACTAGGGCAAGGGCAAGCCTCATTCAAAATGCTGAGTAACGATCTACTAGTTATGTGCACCTGGTGTGATACACCTGTGTGTGATTTGAGCCATTTTAAGAGGGAATACATGTGAGGGTGTCCTAACTTTTGCCTGAGTCAGAATTTGCATTTTGTGGAATTACATTTTACAGAAAATCCCCTCTTCAGTTTTAATTGCTTAGATATATTACTTTAATCTCTCTGTACTGTTAAAATTGAGATTAAATATCCATATATCCAAAATGTTGCAAAAATGTTACAAAAATACACAGGCTTTCATAGGGTGTCCTATTTTTTTCACATGACTGTATATCTCTGATCCGGTTGTTTTTGTTTCTTTGCCCGAAACTCTGGGAATTATAAATTCATAAATTTTTCTGGAGGCTAAAATATAAATTTTATGCTGTAAATTGAATATAAACAAAAGTGAGTTATTTCCAATAAATTTCCTAATTTCTGATTTACCAATGAATACTTCCATGTTTAAAGTTGTTTCACATAGTTTTAAATATTTAGGAGTAACAATTACACGTAAGTGTTTAGATTTATTCAAGGCTAATTTTACTACACTCCTCCAATGAGTCCAGAAAGATTTTACTCGCTGGTCGGCTCTTCCCCTTTCATTGGCTGAACGTGTGAATTCAGTGAAGATTAACGTTTTACAGAAATCTAGGTATTTATTTCAGTGTGTCCTAATTTTTATACCCAGATCTTTCTTTAAGACTCTAAATCAAAACATCTCATCTTTTATTGGAACAAAGGACCAGCCAGAGTTTGTAGAGAAATACTTCAGAAACCAAAGCTTGCTTCCTAATTTCCTATTTTACTACTGGGCAGCAAATATTCATTCTACATTATTCTGGTTTCAAAGTCACTTTGGGCTCAGTGATTGGGTTCCATCTTGGGTCAGTATTGAAGAGGGTTCCTGTTGTCCTGCCTCGCCTGCCTATTGTGTGGCCCTCTTACTGCCATCTCATGCTGTCCTTATGGTAATTTAATTGTCCGGCAATCATTACGAATTTGGTCCCAATTACGAACCCATTTTGGCCTTCAGCGCTTACCATTGTTTTCACCTATATGCCGTAACCCTTTATTCCCTCCTTCACTTAATGACAAGGCATTTAATATTTGGCAGAAAGCAGGGATTTCAGTTGTCAATTATATTTACATTGATAATGTTTTTCCATGCTTTTCTCAATTAAAACAAAAATTCTCTCTCTCTAGTGCACAATTCTTTAGGTATTGCAGCTCCAAAATTTTGTTAAAAACTCATTCCCTGTTTTTCCAAATCTTCCATCAAAATCTTTGCTTGATCAGATTCTTGAAGTAACCTTAAAAAAAAGGGGTGTGTTGTCTAAGATGTACAGGCTGATTTCTTCCTCTTTCTCTTTAATTCAACAACAATGGGAGTCAGATCTCTGCCTCATATTTGATGATGAGACTTGGAACCAGATTTTGTGTGCAGCCTGGTATTGATCCTCTCTGTGATCATTGCCATCAGGCCCCTGCAGATTTAATGCATATGTTTTGGGCATGTCCATCCATAACTTCTTTTTGGTTATCAATCTTTAATTGTTTTTCTTTAGTGACAAAGAAGCAGATTGAGCCTTGCCCTTTGGTTGCACTTTTTGGACTTCAAACTGATTTCTCTGGAAATAATTCAAAGGCTTTTGCCTTCTTAACATTATTAGCTAGACGATGCATTCTCCTGCTGTGGAAACAAAAATCCCCTCCATCTTTTGATGACTGGCTGAGAGATGTTATGAGCTTCATTCATTCATTGGAAAAAATCAGGTATATGTTAAAGGGAAACACTGTTATATTTTCTGAGATCTGGGATCCCTTCATTATTTTTTTCGGAATGTCAGTACTTCTAGAGTGTCAACCTAAGCATTAAGATCTTATTGTGACCGTGGCTTGAATCTGGTTAGGAATATGTGATTTCATGTGTAGATATTTACATATGTATGTATATACTTTATAGCTGTAAGGTTTTGTTTGTGGATGTATTACAATAAAATATAAAAACTCAATACATATTTTGTTCTATATAGTTTATTTAATTGCACTTTAATTTGGGTTATTTTATTTTTATTATTGTTATTATATTTATGTTTATAATTATTTTATTTTTATCAGAATTGTATCTTCATTTTTATATACATATTATTCTGAATCTTTTTAAGATTCTCCTGTATTTGTATCCTGTTACTGTAAAAGTTCAATAAACTGATTTTAAAAAAGAATGGGGGTGGGAAGGTGTGCTTTTCTCCACCTTCATAGGATGTAGAGGAGTTGCTGGGCTTTCTTTGTGATGGTGCTGGTGTTGAGGGACCAGGTTAGGTTCTCTGCCAGGTGAATATCAAGAAATGTGATGCTCTTGATGATCTCCAGAGAGGATCCATCAATGTACAGTGGAGAATGTTTACTTTGTGCTCTCCTGAAGTCAATCATCTCCTTTGTTTTGTCAATGTTCAGAGACAGGTTGTTGGCTCTACACCAGGCTGTAAGATGTTGCACCACCTCTCTATATATTAACTTGTTGTTCCTGCTGATAAGACACATCAAGGTTGTTCATTGGTGAACTTGATGATGTGGTTCGAGCTGTGAGTTAAGAGCAGTGAGCTAGTCAGCAGTGAGCTAGTCCCATCCAGACTAAAGAGCCTTTCAATCTGGTGCAGAGGGATTATAGTGTTGAATACTGAACTGAAGTCAATGAAAAGCATTCGTATGTAAGTCTTGTCCAGGTGTGTGAGGGTCAGGTGGAGAGTTGTAGCAATGGCATTGACTGTGGTGTGGTTCGGACAATTTGCAAACTGTGTAGGGTCCAGTGAAGATGGCAGCAGGGTTTTAATATGCCTCATGACGAGTCTTTTAAAGCACTTCATAACAATGCGTGTGAGTGCGACAGGACAATAGTCATTCAAGCCTGACACTGTAGACTGTACAGTACTGAGACGATAGTAGTGGTCTTGAGGCAAGCTGGAATGACGGCGCTGTACAGGGAAATGTTGAACATGTTGGTGAAGACATCTGTAGCTGGTCTGCCCATTCTCTGAGCACTTTGCCAGGAATATTGTCTGGTCCATGGGTTGACTATCCATAGAGTTTTCCCCACATCAGCTGTGGTGAAAGAAAGTACCTGGTCTTTAGAAGGAAGGGGTGGTCTTCTTTATTTACATTTATATTTACATGCATACATTTTTTCTCACCGCCACATCGTTCTGCGCCTCAAACCGAGTTGTTCAATGGATCTGAAAGGACAAGCAAGTGATGGTGTCTTGTAGTTTGTTATTGCCTGAATGTCCTGCCACATATGCTGGGTGTCACCCCTATTCTGGAAGTGTCTGTGGGTTTTCTGAGCATGTGTGTGCTTTACTTTTCTGATGGTCCAGGGCAGCTTGGCCCTTGCTGTTGTAGTGTCTGGCATGGTCAAACTGTTGGATCATTTATAGATCATAAAAAACATTCTTCTAAGACTCTCAAACACAGCATGGGGGTGAAAGACCCCAGGCTCCAGAGAGTCTGGAAGCAATCTTTTCCTCCAGATGGCTATCACCATCCCTGACACCAACAGAACAGTTTATGACAACCTGCCCAATTTTCAAAGGAATTCCATGGGAAGGAGTAACACCACATGCCATATGTAGATATATAAAAATATATTCCTTTTGTATGTTGGTTCTCATATTATGTATCTTAACTGTAATTCTGTAGATATACAAGTTTGACTTATGATCTGCTTGTATTCATGTGTTGGGATGAATCACAATTTAATGTATTTCAAACCCTGTCATATTTAGTATCTGACAGATCATATTCTAATTTCCCATTCGATTATATATGTTGTATAACCATAACAGGTATGATTTTTTTCTACGATAACCTAGATTAATATTTGTGAATGTACCATGTGGCCATAAAACATGCTAATAAGGTGTTAAGTGAGATAACTGCTTAACAGCTTTGGTCAATTTTTGTTTCACTGTGTGAAGTTAAAAGTGACCACCATCAGTCAGAGCCTACTTTCACTTTTCCACTCTCTGTCATCTACTCTTCTTCACCAGCCTTTGACCTCTGGCACCCCTCCCTCACAGGGGGACAGCTTCTGGCTTAATCCCTTTGAGACATAATTTGGTCCTCAGTTCAGCTAACTTTGATGACCTCCGGAACTCAGCAAACTACATCGCATATCTGAACCCCTCAGGAGTCTCTCTCCATGCATTCAGATTCATGTTCTGCCCTAGAACTCAATGCAAGTATCCAATTTCTATACACACTGACACTTGTCAGATCTTGCTACATACACTTCCTGTTTAAGCAGAAAAGTGTTGTTTTTCAAGGCCAGGAAAAAATGTTTCTACTACATAGACTACATATGTACTTGCTGAACAAATGCATAAGCTGATCGTTGGCATCATTCCTGCTGATCAAGTACTACAAAATATATATGTTTAATGATGATCAATTATACATATTATTCTAAATTTATTAATTTGACCCTCAGTTCATTACACTTTTAATTGGTGGAGAATGCGGGCAAAGTTTTAAACATTTCATGTGTGTAACAATTCATGTGTGTTTCTTATGTATGTTTATTCAGATCAAAGCAGATACAACTGTGTGGCCTCTCCCTCATTCATTGTGTGGATAGTAGGATACCAAGCTATTTTTTTAATTCGTGTGATAATGACAGAGAAGCCACTAGAAGCTAACAAAACCTGGTGCATACCATTGTGCAGCATACTGGTGGAAGCTCTATGACGCTAGATCAAATTACGCTCATCATTGTAGGAACCCTGTCAAAACTAGAGTATTTTCCATGTCAAACGTGATCAAATGGAAGCTCAGGTTAAGGTGCATTACCTCCTATTAACACTAAGAGGCAGTATGTCTTAGTATGTCTCTTTCATCTCTTTATGCCTGACTTCATGCCTGTTTTGACCACTTGTGGGCATTCTCAGTAAGTCTCTTCCCTCTTTACTCCCTATTTTATTTGTTTTTATTGCTTCTACTTCATTTTATTATTTTGTTTATTATTTCACCAACTTCTCCTACCTTGGCTTATTAATTATTTTTATTTCAACAATAACGATAATTAATATTACAGGTTATTATTTTATTGATTTTTTTCTTGTTTCACTATTCTGTCTTGCTCTTTCCCCCGCATTACTTCTTCATTCTTCTCTGCATTGAGGATTGTATTTGATTGCATTTAAACTTTAATTAAACTGACTTAATTAAATTTAAACTTTAGTCAATTTAATCAGCGTTCTCATTTTAAGAGGTTCATAGCCTTCCACACTTTAGCTTTCACACATTAACATTTCCATTGCAGTTATTCATCTAATGACTTTCATCTAATCTGAATTGACCCTTTTTCAGCCTTTGTGTTCCCCCTATAGATAACACATTCACTATTACTCAGGTAGTGAATTGACAGTTTTCTCCATGATGGTATTTGGTAAGTGGAGCTGGCTGTCCTGACATGCCTGAAACAGACTGTGGATTGCCCTTGATACCACTGTTCCCGCACCAGTGCTGGCAACATGCAGGGCATCAGCAATGAGTACACTGAGTGAGTGGGAACAAACCATACTAGCTGGCATTTTAGAGCAATTTTGGGGTACATAACACTGATCTTTATTATTTAGCGGGAAGACTAGCCTTCGGGCCAAGTCTGTTGTGTGTGGTAACCTCAGGTAAAACCCCAGTTTTACCTGTGCCAGTTAGTTGTGTCCCTACTTGAGTGCTGCCCTGTTGTGCTAAAGGTCATAACTGTTTGAGTGGTTGCCACTACGGTGGTGTGAAGGGTGAGTGAAACAAGGTGCCTGCAGTCAGGTGGTCTGAAGAGTCAGGGGAGTTGGTCCTGCCTGGATACCCATCTGGAAGACTTCAATTCATGCCCAGGCCTACTAAATGAGGTACTAAATGAGGCCCCATTCAGTTGCTAGAGACACTAAAGAGAAATAGAAACACTTGCTGCCCTCTGTTTGGTCTGTCCCGGCTAATTTAGCTAAACCACCTCCCTAGACTGCATGACACCACAGTCCACCCTATCTACAGAACCTGTCATCAGCCCCGGTGGTGGTAGTCAGCCCACTCTCAATATGGAAACTCTTCCAACCTTATCACCCTCTCTCTTTTCATTTATTCTGATTTGTTTTCAAATAAGAGAGTGAACCTGTCTAAACCATCAGGAAAATCCCCAGTAATAATGTTGATAACCTACGTCACTGAATGATCCACTGTTATCACACATCAACAATTTATTCTTTCCCTATGCTCTCTCTCACACCAAGAGAGAGCTGGACGATGACCTGAGCTGGAAGATGGATCATGCTCAAACCCAAAGCTGCATTGACAGAGAGTCAATCAGGATATTTGGTGCCCTCGCTCACAACCTCATTGTGCAGTGAAAGACAAGTGAAGGATGTATCATCCACAAGGAAGCCCAGAGAAACTAGGAGCACACGCAAAACCACCCAGACCAGCTGTACCTGCAAGTGACAACAGATGAAGAGGACCAGACGCTACAGAAGTAAATGGAAAGCTTCAGGATGCGTTTGCAGAACCCCGTACAGAGACTAAGCACAGGAAGCAGGTGGAATAGAAGCTAGAGAGGAGCTGGGAGAAGAACTCCAACAGGCAGAAGCTCTCTTAATAACAAAAGGCAAAACTGAAACGCCTGTGAATGCCACCTGAAACCAGCCGAGCTAACACCCAATACTTAGCTTAACGACAAGACCACTCCAAATGCAGGTGGACACAGGTAAACAGAACAAAGATAAACTGAACATTATACAAAATCTACAAGCGAAATCTGCTTGGAGACTGCGAAATGAGCAGACAGGGGAAAACACAAGAGTCCCAAGCTGCGAAGGGGGGCAAAAGTCCACTTTTCACACCACACCAGCCATCACCCACCAAGGGGTGGAGGCAGACACATCATTTTACATTTACATTTACAAACAACTTTTACCACAAATCCAGGAGGAGGCCACAACGTACACATATACCTGCAGATTGACATTATGTATGAAATGCATTAAGCCTGCATTAAACAGCAGGACAAGCTGAAAAGGAGGAAGGCTTGCAAAGTCTACTTTCTCAGAAATCTGCATCCTACTGTGAGCCACTATTTAAGCATTATGTCCTTTTCCAAAAAATGACCACCTGACATCTGTGGAACGCAGCCCATAAGGCCCACTGAAAGCACAAGATTACCTCCATAAAGAATAATAAAAATCCTTCCTGTCTCTGCACAGTACCCCGAACAGCACACAACAGCACCACAGTGCCAAACCATTCAGCAGATATTTAATGGATGTCAGCCAGCCAGGAACAGCCAAGCACCAGAGATGCCCAGAGAGATCATAAAGCCCACGTTCATCAGGTGACCTAAAGAACATTGTCTCATGAGAACACAGACAGCAACCCAGCAGTGACTGACCCACAATGGTCAGGGCAACAAGCTCAAAAAGTCATTGGACGAACTCACCTCGGCACCCTGTACAAAGCCAAATCTGACCTGTCCCGAGAATGGAACAGGGCAGCTTGTCATGACCATCGTCTGATCAGCTCAGGTTTTTTGTTTCTGTTTGCGTGTTTTGCTGTGTTTTGAGTTTGGGCATTGTTTTGAAAGTTTGCCATGTGCTCAACTGTCATTGCCGTGTCTTCCCTGCTCCTCCTCCTTATTTCCCTATTACTCATTTTCCCCATCTGTTCTCCCTCATTAATTCCTCTTTGTAGTCTCAGCGTGTTTTCTGTCTTGTGTCGTATCATTTTGAACTCAATTTAATCGATCTTTGGAGAACTCAGAATACCACATGTAAGGACTTCACTTTTTCTAATAGACATAAAACTGGGATTCTCTCCTCTAGGATAGATTACATATTAAGTCCATCTCTAATTTCGTCTATGTCTACCTTTTCTATATTACCAATCTTATTGTTTATTCTGCTGTGCTGTGTAAATTCATCTTTGCAATATTAAAGCCAAAGCCCCTAGATGGCGCTTTAACTTATCATTATTAAGCAATCAGACTTTCATCAATTTGCTGAAAGAACGAAATTTCTTGAAATTAATAGGAAATGTAATGTGGATCCTCAAGTACTATGGGAAACGACTAGGTGTGCTATACGAGGATTCTGTATAGCTTTCTCTTCTACTCTTGCAAAAGCGAAAATTCATCAGCTTGGTCGACCAGACAATTAGTAAATAAACTCTAATCATTAGATTTTTAGATTAGGTCATTAGAGACACTTATGCTTAATTCATTTAATTTTGCAGTTGAGCATGGTGTATTTCATAGAGATCACACATCGCTGATATCATTACTTCTTAAAAAAGGGAAAGATTCGTTAGACTGCTCCAGCTACAGGTCGATATCACTTACATTTACATTTTACATTTATTCATTTAGCAGACGCTTTTATCCAAAGCGACTTACAAGTGCGGAATACAACAAGCGAGTCAACCTGTAAAGGCAACTAGACACAATAAGTGCTCACAATACAAGTTTCAGACATTGCTCAGAATATCAGATGCTACAACAAGGGAGAGATTTAAAGGGAAGAGGGATAGGAAATGAAGGAAAGGATTTTTTTTTTCTGATGAGGTTAAGCGCTCACGAAAGAGATGTGTTTTCAGCTGTCTTTTGAATATTGCCAGGGATTCTGCATTACGGATGAAGGCAGGAAGATCATTCCACCAGCATGGAGTAGTGAACGAAAATGATCTGGAGAGTGATTTTGTGCCTCTCTGTGATGGTGCCACAAGCCTTCGTTCCTTCTGTGATCGCAGGCTTCTGGTGGGAGCATAGACTCGTAAGAATGAGTGAAAGTAGGAGGGTGCTGACCTAGTGATAGATCTGTAAGCAAGCGTCAAGGCCTTGAACTTGATGCGAGCAGTGAGCGGTAGCCAATGCAGAGAGATGAGGAGAGGGGTGACATGGGCTCTTTTGGGCTCGTTTAAGACGAGACGCACTGCAGCATTCTGAATCATTTGTAGAGGCTTGATTGTGCATGATGGCAGTCCTGCCAGAAGAGCATTGCAGTAATCAAGCCTGGAAATGACCAGAGCCTGGACGAGAAGTTGTGTTGCATATTCTGTTAGAAAAGGTCGATTTTCCTGATGTTATGTAATGCAAATCTGCATGACCGAGCCGTCTTAGCAATGTGTTCTTTGAAGGTCAGTTGGTCATCAAAGATTACTCCAAGATTTCTGGCCGAATTTGGTGGGGTAATTGAAGGTGTACCTAATTGGATGGTGAAATCGTGATGTAGGGTTGGATTGGCAGGGAAGACAAGAAGCTCAGTCTTTGTCAAGTTGAGCTGCAGATGGTGTTCTTTCATCCAATGCCGAGATGTCCGCCAGACAGCTTGACATACGTGCAGCTACCGTGGGATCATCTGGAAGGAATGAAAGGAAGAGCTGCATGTCGTCAGCATAGCAATGGTAAGAGAACCCTTGTGCATGTATGATGGGGCCCAGTGATGTTGTGTATATGGAGAAGAGGAGGGGTCCAAGAACAGAACCCTGGGGAACCCCTGTGATCAGCTGATGAACTTTGGATACTTCCCCTCTCCAGGAAACCCTGAAAGACCAGTAAGGTCTTTCAATGAAGTGGAGTACCTGTGATGCGCAGTGACGCGAGGGTGGACAAAAGGATCTGGTGATTGACGGTGTCAAAGGCAGCGGATAGATCAAGTAGGATGAGGACTGATGATTTTGAGTTAGCCTTTGCAATCCGTAGGGACTCAGTGACCGACAATAGAGCCGTCTCTGTTGGGTGGCCGCTCTTGAAACCAGATTGGTTGGTGTCCAATTGGTTGTTCTGAGTGAGGAAAGAAGACACCTGATTGAAAACAACTCGCTCAAGAGTTTTTGCTATGAATGGTAGGAGAGAGACAGGTCTGTAACTGTCTACAAGTGAAGTGTCTAATGTGGGTTTTTTAAGCAGTGGGGTTACCCCTCTGAGCCTGTTGTGAATGCTGTGCAGTGAGGGAAGATGGGGGGTTTTGAGGCCAGTGGTGGGGTAGGAGATGTGTTGATGATGTGAGCTTATGAGGTCTGGGTTCCTGGTGCAAGAGCTGCAGGAGCAGTGGATTGAAAATTAGGAGTGAGTGAGGGGAGTGGGATCGCCGCTTGTTGATTTTATTGTGAAAGGATTGGTCGCAGGCTGTAAAAGATGAGAGCGAGATTATAGTTGCCTAGATCAGAGGGCTTTTTTGTTTTGGGCCTTTTTTTCCCCTTTTTTTGGTCCGGTGTTCACGAAGAGCATCAGATAACCAGGGATTAGAGGGAGTAGCATGTGCAGGCCTGGATGACAGAGGACAGAGCGTTGATTGGTTGCCAGAGAGTGGGTGCTAGCGGTGGTGAGTCGATTGAGATTGAATGAGGCTAGGAGAGAGAGGAAGTCAGAAGCATAAGGTTTTTCTAGATGGATGTTGAAATCACCAAGAAGTACAAGTGGACAGCCATCATCTGGGAATGAAGACAGCAATATGTCTAGTTCCTCTACAAAGGTACCCAGTTGGCCTGGGGGGCGGTAAATGACTACGATGTGAATTTTGACAGGAGTTGTGATAGTGATTGCATGGAATTCAAATGAATTGTTGTTGCACAGGGAGGAGTAATTAGAGTATTTCCAATTGTTGGAAATGAGTAGACCCGTGCCCCCATCCCTCCCAGACTGGCGAGGGGTATGAGAGAATGTGAAGCTATTAGAGAGAGCAGCGGGAGTTGCCGAGTCTTCTGGACGAATCCAGGTTTCAGTCAAGGCCAAGATATTGAGATTATAATTAGTAGTAACAGCTGACTGACAATTCCATAGACCCACAGAAACAGAGAGAGGAGTGTTAGAAGAGGAGCGTATAGGACGCAGGTTAGAAGCATGGCGCTGCCTTCTAAGCGTGAAAGTCGAGCGTTGCCGAGAGACAACAGGAATGTATTGAAAGCACATGCAGATTATCATGCACTTATGTACTTATGCACTATCATGCACATGCACTTATCCCATGTGATCTAAAAGTCTCTCTAAAGTTCTTGCCTTTCGCATGGAGAAGGTAATTCATAGTTTGATCAAGGAGGATCAAACTGGTTTTATTAAGGGGTGCCACGAAGCTGACAGTATGCGAAGACTGTTCCATATACTTGACTTTGCAGACTCTCATCAGAACCCTTGTGCGTTTTTTCACACGATGCAGAAAAATCCTTTGATAGGCTAGAGTGGAATTATATGTGGGCAGTTCTGCAATGTTTTGGCTTCGGTGAACATTTCATTTCTATCATTAAGACTTTATACCAATCACCTGCAGCATCAGTCTTGAATAAAAAGGTGATCACAAATTCGGACCGTTATAGCTCACTATTAGAATCTGGAAAACGGCTTGAACGTCCGTAGGATAGGAGGACCCTTCAAATTTTGTAACAGTGCACCTTTATGGCATAATCTTAATTTTTCATGTGGAATATTTTTCATTTTTCATCGTCCATTTGTCCAACCCTCTTGGTCTTCTTTAGGCATAAACGTGTGTGACCAGGTCCTTTGCTTGTTTACCAGCATCCTCATGTCTCATTTGTCTCATGTCTTTATTTTTCAAAAGCTTGGTCATCTCCTTTTTACTCTCATCCTATGCGAGATTGGATTGCACCATCTACTGGTCGACCATCTGTGTCCTTAATATATAAAAAAAAATTTTGATCGCATTACAAAACCTCTTTCTATGAAATCTGTTTGGAATGGGGAATTATATGACCTTAATTTATCTGTCGACTGAAAGAGGGTGCGGTCTAACCTCGGCTTAACCTCTGAAAACTTGTCTCATCATCTTATACATTTAAAAGTTTTTCATAGAGCATATATAACTCTTTACAAAAAATTTAAAATTAAACTATAACCAAATTACAACTGCCATATCTGTAATACTACATCATCAGGTACTTTCCTCCATATGTTTTGGGAGTGTTCTATTGTCAGTAATCTATGGACACATGTAAACTTTGTTTTATCCTCTTTACTACAAATTGATTACATGGTTAAGCCAAGTTTGTCTTCTGATGATGATTCTGGCTTCTGTATAAGCTCAATACAAAAAAGAATGCTGTTTGCTGGTTTTAGCTGCAAAGAAGACAATAATACAGAACTGGTTTACACCGCACGTGTGGGAAAATATATTATTTCTCTCTCTTATTGGAGTAAATTGATTATATGTCTGTTGTCTTTTCTTTTTGTGTATCTTGAATGGATGTTATGATGCTATTTGTTATATGTAAAAGATAATTAAAAGTTAATCACAAAAAAAGAACATGACCATGAAAGATCATTTCAAGGAGATAAACCATGCCCCACACCAGCTAACAACTGCCAGTGCCTTGCTCATCGCAAACTATGTGGACCCACTCACAGGACCACTCACATAAAGCCCCAATCCCACCATATCCCAAAAGCATACTACTGCTGTCAACAATCATGAGAGAAATAGGAGAATCAAGATGAGCGGAGGCAGCGGAAAGAACAAATCATCAGAATGGTCCACTGTAACCAATTTAAAGACACTTGGCTTTGGGGCAATGAAAGGAAAGGCTTACTAATACTAATTTTGTCTTGTAATTTCCCATCTGATTATATATGTTGTGCAACCATAACAGGCATGATTCTCTTTCTACAATAACCTGGATAAATATTTTTGTTTTATGTCGCCATAAAACATGCAAATAAGGAGATGAGTGAGACAAAGAAACTTTTTCTCACTCAACAACTGTTGGTCATTTGGCTCACTGGGCATGACCTCTGTGAAGTTAAAAGTGACTGCCATCAGCCAAAGCCTACTCCTGCTCCTACACTCTCTCTCTTCCACTTTTCTGCCTTTTCCTCTCTGATCTTTGGCCCCTGCCACCCCTCCCCCATGGGGGTAGATTGCATATATACTTGCTGGAAAAATGCATAAGCCGATCATTGGCAATGGTTTTGCCAATGGCTCCTGCTGGCCAGGTTTTCTGCTCTGAGTGTCTGAGAAGTGGTCTGTATGCTGTTATTAGCATAACAGAGATGTTGTCTGAATAGCCGAGGTGAGGGTGGGGTTTCATTCGATATGTGCCAGGGATGTTTAAGTAAACAAGATCCACCACATTCACCCCTCTCGTTGTAAAGTCCACATACTGATGAAATTTAGGGAGCACCTTTGCATAGTTCATATAGTGCCTCCTTAGCATTAGCGCTAGGGTAATGTACACTCCGACAATGAAAACAGTGGTGAATTCCAATGGTAAATACAAAGGTCTTGATCTAACAGTCACAAGCTCCACTGACGGTAAGCAGAGATTAGAAACAAGCCTTGGCCTCCTTCCTGTTATTTGTATGATTACATTTCCTTTTCTACTTTTTCCTCTGTTTAGCCAATTCATGATGGTTGACACAGTTACAGTACTGAGCTTGCTTGTATTATACACAAATATGTAAGTAGTCCTTCACTACATATGACAGCCTTGCTTGTATAAGCATGAATGTTCTGCGCTGCAACTGCTTACAAGATAACAGTGCCTGTTCAAAATAGTAATAATATAACTGCTCTTGTGTCTTCATTCTGCTCCAGCTTTTCCAACTTGGTCGGCCAGTTGCTGTAAGCAGAATGCATGTGAGTCACAGGGACATTTTGGCGTCTGGAGGGGTTAAGGCCCTGCTAAGGCAGGTGTCATTAGAAAGGCTGGTGCAACGACTACCTTGCCTTAGGCTCTTGGTCACAGGACACCATGTTTTGTTTCACATGTGAAATACAGCAGTAGTATATTGCTTCTGCCGCTAAGACGGTCTGCGATTGAGAGCCCTTCAGAATGAGGCCATGTGCTTCTATCTTGGGCTAACATTACCTTTCACCTATCAATTTAATTCAACTTTATTTGTAAAGCGCTTTTACAATGTGGCATTGTCTCAAAGCCACTTTACAGAGAGGAGAAAAGGAAAAAAAACAAGGAAAAATATACAATGATACAGTAACAACAGTATGTCAATATCTAATTATCAATGTCAAAGTCAGATATCTACTATGGAGTATCAATATCTATTATCCGCAGTCTCCCAGTAAGCACTCTAACACGGCAACAGTGGCAAGGAACCCAAACTCCAATGATAAATGTGGAGAAAAAACCTTGGGAGAACCCACACTCACCGGGATGGTCATTTCTCCTCTGACAGCTGCAATCAGTACTTTGGTGTAAGGGTTTATAGGTTTGCAGCATCGTAATCAGTGCTGTTATGATTTAAGTATTGGATTACAGTAACAACTAGTTTTAATTTGGGTCTGGTGATTTTATATTTATTTTATATTTATGTTTATGTTAGCCTAATGGCTGACATAATACAATAAGGGATGTTTAGGTGAGGATGCCAATGTTAAAATGAGACAGCTATAACATCAGACTGCTGGTATAGACAGAATAACGTATTTTACTAAGAATATGAATAAAGATTAACAGTAGCGTTAGTGTAATAGGTGATGGTGGTGGTTGATTTTGGTGCTAGATAGGAGAAAGATCTGCCTCCTTTAGACGTTTTTAAAATTATTAACAGACCACTATTTTGCGAGCGCAGTGTCCGCAATGGATTGTATTCTGAAAATAATTCACAAATACACGAAGGCGCTAGACCATGTAGGGCTTTATAAGTAATTAATAGTATTTTAAAATGTATGCGATACTTAACAGGTAGCCAGTGCAGTGTTGCTAGAATTGGGCTTATGTGGTTGTATTTCTTTGATCTAGTGAGCATTCTTGCAGCCGCATTTGAACCAGCTTAAGCCTGCAAGTTGTTAGCCAGTAGGTTGTGTTACTATAGTCAACCTTGCTCGGTCTCTAGCGTTTATGCTTCCACGTTCGATTCACTGTAGTCAAACAGACTAAGGGAGCTGTCACTTTATCCTCCTTCTTACTCACCTTTGCTCGTCTCTGTCAAGATGTGTTTTTGTGGGAAGAACTGTGACTGGAATGTCATGCTTAAACTGAGGGGATATTATGTGACTGTCAATGCTGTTCAGAGCACAGGTTATAACTTAGCGGTTTCCTGTTTAAGTATAGGTTAGGGGGACTCCAACGCTCAGATAGAGTCATGCTTGAATTGGGTTTACACACTATATAGAGTGCTTTGGCTGGTCTTGGCTGGCACAGCAGCTCAGTGTGTTACAGCTGTCACTTTACAGGCAACCTGTTCTAGCAAAGACTACCCCAAGCAGCCACAAAACCCAAAAGCAATCGCAATTCTCTTTGCATTTGCACTTATGATGCCTGCACACAAACCTGTCAGTCATTGTTGGAGTGGGACTATACTAAGGGGCATGTTTGTGTTGGTGAGTGACATCACTGTGTTGGAAATGTAATGAAATGTGGATAAGAGCCCAGCTGCATAAAAACCCTTAAGTAAGGGCAAACCCTTACCTGAGTGTTTATATTAAGAATTTCACAATAAATTCTGTCAAAACCCAGCCACAGAGAAGTGGTTGCTATAGAAATGGAACACCCCTCGCTGAGGCATACAATCACATGTGATTTGAGAAAACACACTGGATAAGCGAGTTTCTCTCTGTAACAAGACTATAAGTCCTGCCCTGTAGGGGAAAATTACCTTGGAATCTTAGTCCTTGGAAGACATAAAAGTGAAAGGATCTTAGTCCCCACTCCAATGCTTTTAGTCTCAGTATGCACTGAGCACATGTGTATATGGTTTAGCTTGCACTATTATATTGTAAACTATAGGAATGTGGTTAGTAGGTAAGTAGGTGTCAGTACAGTGGCTCCCTGAAGTGTGTTTGTGTGAGGTAAAATAAATCGTTCACTTTCCCACCCTCCTAAACCTAATTCTAGGTTAAACCTAAAGTGTGAGACGCCCCTACTCCAAGTAAGTTGCACAAATAACTGTTGACTACATGATCCGGTAACAATTGAATGAATGAAATAAAATAAATAGAATAAAATAAATATTTGTTGAAAAGTTCTCCAAAACTTTGATAAACCTCCAAACACTTCTGTTTAACTCCTCACACATAAGTTTTCCCAGAATAATTTCAATATCAGAACACACAAATTGATTTTCAAACACTAGATATCTCAAACCAACTCAGAAGCATGTAAATGACACTTGCAGTTAAATTTAAATGACTCACTCCAAATGAACTCTGAAATAACTCTTGACTCAGTTCAAATGAACCCTAAAACGACTCTTGTGAATCAATAGATGATTCCGTTCTCACACCAAACCCAGTTCAATGTCTTGGTTGAGGTTATTTATTCAGTTCAGTCTGTATCAGTGAAGAGATCATGTGTGTGTATGTATAAAGAACGTCTGTACCACAGACGCAATGTTGACTGATCCATACTCAAAAGGGAATGTCTCTGGTTACTGTCGTAACCTCCGTTCCCTGAGGGATAAGAATCAGACATTGTTTAAGCTGCTTTGCTCTCTACTCAGATCAGCTGTTCTATATGTTCAGAAAGTATCTGAGATCATTATTATGCAGCGCATTATATACTGGCACCTGATCCTGCCATTATTCGCATGCAATTTGTGAAACTTAATGACATTGGCCAGTTTATTTCACTGGTGTTATTCAATAAGATTTCAGGAAATTGTGGAGAAAAGTATTCCCAGATCGTTAGCTACTGACTCATCTCCCAGGGAACCGAAGTTATGGTAGTAACCGGAGACGATTTCCACTGGACCATTAAATACAATCTTTATAAGAAACCAGTACACCACTGTACAAACTCTGAGGTACAAATTCACAACATTACAATTAACGAGAACACATACACTAAACAGCCCAGCCAAACTCCTTCTGTTTGCATAGAGCACAAGGGGAGCAGGAGAGGTGCAGCGAGAATGAAAGTGACTTACAATAATAAAAATACATGTTGGGACTGATAAAAGGATTGTGGTTACTTTCAATCCATCATGACACTGTAAATTTGCACATTGCATTGTGAGATATGGCATTCCAGGCAGTAATCTGATATCTGTTGCATACAGAACATTTGCATGCTATAAGCGGTATACATACTGCATATTGCAGTAACAGTAATAAGTAGTATTTCAGCATGCTGTTCCAAACACAGTTGTTCTTGTATGCTTGCCACCTTACAAGCTATTAGTATGCAGCACAGGCACATTTCCTCAAACCCACCTCAACACCTTGTGATCTCTGCTTTTTATAAGTATCTTATTCAGATCTGTCAGACACAGGCATTTCATACACCCTAGCTCCTGAACTATTAAATTAAAGCACATTTAGCTGTAGCATCTGGTCTGACCAAAGGCTACCAGTTGGATCGTAAAATACATGGAGGGAACAGGACCCTGAGTGGGGGCTGAGATCGATGGTTACCCATCAGTGCCAGGGAGTCTGTACCCCCACCTACCACCCGGGGTTTTATTTCCAACTAAAACACCTCTGGCCTTTTGTTCCCCCTCTTACCCCTGACAGAAGAGTGCCCAAAGGGGGGGAGGATAGCTCTGCTAACGAAAGTGAGAAAAAACAGGTGACTAAAGGACTTTCAATACACCTCAGGGAGAACTTTTGTCTCAACCCAGCCACCAAAAGAACTATCCAAAGTGTATATATATGTTATGTTCTTGATTGTATGTGTCTCCCCATATTAATCTCCATCGTCTATTGCCTGTTAACATTTAGAATGTTTACATTCTAAATGTTCCTTTCTTAATTTGCTGACTGATGCCGTATAGTGTATGAATGTATCTGGCATCACATGCCTATTATTTTAGATTCAGGTAAAGTCAGGACCTGCATCATCCCTCACGCACACCCGGACTCTTGCTTCAGAGTTAAATGCAAGTATCCAATTCATTACCTAATAGCTGCGTTTAAGTTTGACCCATTTTTAAGGTGATTTAACTGATGGTTTATGCAGAAGTGGTTAGCCGATTTAATCCTGCCATTCTTTACTCCTCTTCTTTCTCTCACTGTATGTGTTTTATGTGTTTGTTTGTTTAATGTGTTTATTTGTCAGTGTAGTCATATATGCTCCCTGTAGTTTAGTTCAATAAACCTGCATGTTTATTTACAGTATGTATATTTATTTCTGTGTTTATTGCTCACATCTTAACGTCACTTAAACAGCCTTGATTTTGTTACCTGCTCTGAAGTAGTACTGTGTCACAGTAAGACAGCTGATAAGCGATCTGCTGAATACCCGGTGGATAAGTAATTTAGTTTATCGCTAGTATTAACTCTACTGCATCAGGTAAAATCTATAAAATGTGTATGATTAATCACTTAATTATACTCAATTAATAATTTAATTTGTGCGTAATTTTTCCCTTTGGGCTAAACATGTAATGTTCCCCAAATAAACTACATAGCAGATCATCTGAATAAGGACAGTAGTAGTATTCCAGCAGAGACACAGCTAAAAGCTGCTGACCTTTTCCTCCGCACAATAGATCCTTGAACACATCCTGTCATATCACAGCACGTTAATAAGCCACCAATACTGAAAAGTGTTAGCGCATGTGGGATCTTCTTTATCACGCCAAACAGAACAGCAAAGCCAGTGTATTGTGATCTATCAGTGGGACGGGATCTAAGGCTGCGTTTACAATGCTAATTTATCTGTTCAGAAGTTGGCAAAAGTACACCCAACAGCAATTAATTAGACAAAAAAGCGAAAGTGGTTTTTAAATGCTGTTTTCATAATGACTGCTTTAATACTTTGCAAATCCGTGACACGACAACTCCATATATCCTTGTAGTCTCCTTAGTCTCCATATTTGGCTTTAATGCTCTTTATTTTGTGCTGGTATTGCAGCCAGGTTCAGTACATGTGCGAAATTGTGACATTCAATGCAATTCGTCAGAACAGTGCATTATTACACCTCAGCACCTGAATGGACATGCACTTGACATCCTACAAGGACAATGATAACACCACACAGCCACAACAATCACTGCTCATGGACACAATCTTGGCTGAGCCCTACCCACAGAGCTCACCACAGACAGACTGTGATGCATTAGAACTGCTCTAATGCATTAGATGCATTTGAAAAAAGTTTCAACACCCAAAGACGACTTTGAAAAAACAGCCAGGGAAGCCAGGACAACACATTTTACCCTCCAGTAGCACCAGAGCCACATCTATTTCATCAGTGGTTACCAAACTTTTTGCAGCATGCAGCCTGTTCAAGCACCCTCACCACCTCACTCCAGTTAAACATCAACTACAGAATCGAAATATAAATATACACTATAGATTACAAAACATCAAAAAAAGCCTACCCTTTTAGTGAGATGTATGTGCCTGCATGTTTGCACACAGATCATCAAAATTCGGTGTAATGGATTACAGTTTTACTCTAAAATCATTCTCGGCATCTAGTTTTTGTCAATCTTTGGTGTTTAATAATGTCAGTGCAGAAAAGTTTGCCTCTCTAAAGTATGTGGTTGCAAAGGGAATCAAAACTTTAAGTTCTTGCTTTGACAATCCTGGATACTCCACCATTGCTAAGAACCAGAAATCCACCAGGGACTTTTTTAAAAAAAGAATGTTGTGTCTCCCATCTGACGATAACTTCAGTTAATTGTTCTTGCTCTTGATATGGGAGATGTAGGACTGGAGGTGTGAAAATAATTTCAAAATAATTCCAAATCCATGTCTGAGATTGGTCCATAGGAGGGAAATCCATAGATTTTAGCTGAGCTGGTTGAGATGTTGGATTATAAAGACTTCACAAACAATCACTTAGCACAGCTTCTCAGGATTGCAAAAATTCAGATAGCAGAGGAAAGTACTCTGTGGAATATGTATTTATATGGCTTAGAAAACTAGCTTTTTAACCTTCTCTTGTCACTCACCCAATATCAGGACTATATGATGTAGCATTACAAAATAAAAAAAAAACATCCAAAAACTCATATGGTTGTACTTTGCTTTTAAGATGGCTCTTAAAAGGAAAGTCTTAGTTTCACTTCAGACTGACAGCAGACCATCTCATGTTCTCACTTAATAATATCAGGACAGAATGATGCGGCATTACAAAAAAAAGCACTCAAAAACATTTCAGAAAACTTAAAAAAAAACTTCCTTGACTGAACTATTTAATTTCAGGTTGACAGTAGACCTTCTCACGTTGTCACTCAGTATAAGGACTGTCTATGGCATTACAAAATAATAGCCCTCTATAAACATATATACGTATAAACATATATAAGTGTTTTCACTTAGCTAAAAAAGAAAGTTCCTGATTCCACAGAACAGTTTAACGTCAGACTGACAGTATTGTCAATTTTGTCAAAAAATGTTTTTTAGGTTTTGAAACAATCTGACACCTGTCTCCACGGTGACACCTAGTGGTAACTTGCATGTGTCGCTCTGAAACAACGATTCCGGCAATCATTGATGAATTATAACCTACATGCTGTTCTTTTCAAACAAGAAATCATGTAGGGCAGTGTAAAGTGTTTTTAACTGCCTTGGGTTTGAATCCTTGGTGAAGTGCTCCTACTCACATTGTTATAAGTGCCACTTACATTGTGTGGCTTTATTTTTTTTTAAATATTGCGTTTTAGGCTGCTCATTGTGAGTAACTATAGGTTATTTTGGTCATGAACAATAAAGATTTATAAGTCAAGCTACAATGTGTCACATTTATTACATATAAAGAGTTTTATTTAAAAAAAAACCTCTCATAAGGGACACTTGTGAGATACTTTTAACACAAGGGATACTTTGCTGCAAGGGCATAGAAATAAAGGAAAAACACTCCTCTCTATTTCCAACAAGTTAAGGGATCATGGATTCTGGGCAAAAATGCATCTGTGAAGTCTCATCTGTTTCACAGATAGGATTATCAACAATTTCCCATAAAATGTCCTGGGTATCTGCTGGTGTTGATGATAATGATGATGATAGGTGTGATATTGACATTTTTGGCTCTGAATGAAAACATAATTCCATAAAGTTAGATAAAGACTGAAACTGCTCACCAGGAGTTGCTGTGTTTGAATGTATCAGTGAAGCGCACTAAAGTGTGAGGTGCTTTTCAGCTTTCTGGGCTTTGGCTGTATTTCCAAAAGCCACATTTATGAACCTTGGGTCCAGCAGTGTAGCCAGTGCCCAGGCTCTGAACGATTTATACCTCCCACATCTACAGTGCAGACCTTTTTGCAGGTGTGAGCCTGTTCAAAACAGGAGCAAACCATATTAGTTATATAAATGCAAACAATAAGGCAAACTAGTTTAAATGGCAGTGACAATGATTCTTGAATAATGCCATACTCAAATCTTGTCAGCAGAGCAGTATCACTGTTTAAATTGAAAAACAGCAACCACTGTTTTTTTGTTGCTCATACAAGGGTTCCAGTACGTAAAAAGTGTGGTTCCATCTTGTCTTAACTTCTTGTACCAGTTTCAGAGTTGGTCTGCCCATCAAGCCCTGCATCTCCTAAGCTTGTCCTTTGCTTTGCAGCTGGATCTAAACAAACCCACTATCTTTCTGATTTTCTGGCATATTTCATTGATGACTGGGGTTTGATCTAGGGCCTTTTTCACAAGTACATTTTTAGGCAAAACATGACATGGAGAGTAACTGGGCACTTAGGATCATGTTGGATGGAACTTTTGAACTTTGGAGGTTATTCCACACTTTAGTCCTTGGGTGTTCCACACTTAAGGCTTTAGCCTCTATGAGATGCTGGCCTGGGTGGGTTTGGTAAAACCTCTTTACACTCACTTTTACACTTTTAGTTTAACAGTTGGCACCTTTGCCTCTGGTGTTATGCAGTAGCAAGTTTTACCAAGGTATCCGTCCATGACCATCATTTTAAGCACCTTCCAGGGTGGAAGGATATTGCTTGGCTCAAGCTTGTTCACAAAGGCCCTGAAACCCTTGTGTGAGCTTGTGTGGTTTGTTCCTAACCCTGTCAATCAAACACAGATTCAGCAGGTATGCCAGCTATTGAAACACTTGTGAATTGCGCCAAAGCTTCATTGAGCCAGTCATGTGACATGGGTGTTTTGAATCATGTTTTGGAGCAGTGTTTCGGAAAAATCTACACTTTGGTATGTCGACAGTGCCGAAACGTCAGTTTCACAGTGACCATACCTAGATTTTGCCCCTTCTGTACGAACTCCAACACAGTTCTACTTTTTATAGTTTTAATTTTTGTTCACTCTGGAAAACGTTAACCATTAAATTAAAAATAACTTCCCCAGTTGAACGTGTGGCAAGGGGGTGGCAAAACAAAAAAATATCTCAAATAAATAATGGACATACACTAAAAGATTAGTTAGATTCGTTACATCAGTAGATTCATTGGCAGCGAGAAGAATTCAGTTCAGTTTTTATTCTGTTTATTAGTTGGCTGAGGATTAGTCAGTAGATAATGAGTCGATGCAACGAGCCACAGTATTGTCAAAGAGGTATTTTTGCAGCTTTCTCAACGAGCATACAGTTTACCATGTTGGCAACAGGCAAGCACACATTTTCTCCAATTGTGTGGGGCATACCCGTTTTAGCTATTCAGTGTACCTCCTCCTCTCCTGCTGGTGCGAGTTTCTTCTTTGTACAAAAGAAGGACGGAAAAACAGGTATTCCCTACTTCTCATGTCATGTAAGGTCTTCACAAAATTAGACCTACGCAACACTATCATCTTAATTTGTATCCGGGAGGGGGATGAGTGGTGATAGCCTTTAATACTCCTATGGGACATTTTGAATATTTGGTCCTTCCCTTTGGTCTGACCAGCGCTCCTGATGTTTTCCAGGGCCTCATTAACAACGTGCTGAGACATGTTAATAAGTTTGTCTTTTTTAACCTGGATGACATTTTCATTTTTTCCTCTTCTCTCCAAAAACACACTCAGCATGCTAGTGCTAGTGGTCTTACAGTGGCAAGTCATTAACGTTTCTGGGACATGTCATTTCAGCCGAGGGGATCAAAGCTGATCCTGCTAAGGTAAGGGCAGTCACAAAGTGGCCAACCCATGAAAATCGCAAGGCTCTGCAGTGCTTCCTGGGTTTGGCCAATTTCTATAGGTGATTCATCAGGAATTTCAGTCAAATTGCTGCACCCCTTACTGCTTTGACCTCCTCTAAGGTAGCGCTAAAATTAAATCCTTTGAGTTAAAGTCCTGTTTCATCTCTGCTCCTCTGTCCTTTGTTTTCCAGATCCTGAACAACAATTCATTGTTAAGGTTGACACTTCAATTTCGGGATAGGCGCTGTGCTGTCTCAGCTTTCCTCCAAGGATGGGAAGGTGCAACTCTGCACCTACTTCTCCCATCAGTTGAGTCCCATGGAACATAATTACGACATTGGCAACCAGGAGCTTTTGGAGGTTACCTTGGCTTTGGGTGGCGTCACTGGTTGGAGGGTTTTACACAGCCTTTTTTGGTCTGGACATGCCATAAGAATCTTAAATGTATCCAGTCAGCTAAGAGATTAAATTCTCTCTAGGCTCAATGGACACTCCTCTTTGGCCGATTTAACTTCACCCACTTATACCAGCCTAGTTTTAACTGAGTTCAGCGCGCTAGAAGATGGCAACGAGAATAGCAACGAAAAAGAATTTGTGGTTCAGTGGTAGAATTCTCGTCTGCCACGCGGGGGCCAGTCGCAAATAGGTGTAGAGCGCAGACTAGCCAATAGAAAGAGAGATAAACGCTGCAGGGGCGGGCCGAACGAAATCCGGAAGTAATGCACGCAAACTAGGTTCGTGGGCCACCGGTACAGTTAAAAAGCATTTATAGTTTTTTAATGTACATACATTAAAATAATAAACATTAATACAATGACAATAAAAACAATAATATGGAGAAGAAAAGTGTATTTTCCTTACTGATTTCTCTGTGTAAGGTGTGCAATTATTAAAAAGAACTAATAATTACTGATTGTTTAATAAGTAATGATTAAGTAATAACTTTGGATGTTGTCACTAGTAGTTTACTTTTAAAATAATATTTATTTTGCAATAATATTATAATATATACTTTTAATAGTAATATATCAATATTTAAAATGAAGACACCACACAATATTTTAATGTTTTAAAAAATGTTTAATATATCTTTAATATAACTTGTCATATACCCATGTTTTTAAAGAGGCACTGTCAGCATTGTGTGTTTGGTACATTTTAAATATGTATGGTAACAGTTCTTAAGCAGTTCTAAACACTGACGATTAACATCTTAATAATTAGCAACAGATATGCTGTATTTATCTATTACTAAGTGGTTTAAGAGGTATGAAACACAAGATAAAACACATATTTATAAAGGCAGTGTAGAGACAATGGTAGAGAATGCAGGTGAGAGGTATTCTGAGCGAGAGTCGTTTAATCATTCATTCCCTAAGCCAAACAGGAACTAAATTGTTTTTTGTGTGTCTGCTGTTGTTGAGCTGACTGCTGCTTTTCTTGAATTTTCTTTACCATCTTCTCAACTGCTGCTAGTCTCCAGGAGCTTTTCTTGGCTGGTGTTGAGAGAGGCATTTTTGTTCTTGAATTTAGCAAGTTGTTTTATGTACCTGCTTATGTGAGGTTTTGTGGTTGAGTGCAGAAGGCTGTTTGGGTTAGTGCAAGCACTCTTTGCCACAGCAGCATAATCAGCATCCACCTTTTTAAGGAGATCTTTGCTTTCGTTATGCTTGGCTATGTAATCATCAATGGCTTTTCTCATTGGATCTGTCCATCTCTTGTGGTCCAACATAAAGACTCGACCACCTGTCATAATGGGTCAAGCTGCACAGGGTAAAGTTCAAAATGACTTAACCACTGTGTATGCATCTTTGTGTGCATATATGAGACAGGTACGTTACACACATTAGTGCCTGTATGAACTGAATTACCTGTATCCAACAGCAACTCTTCAGACCTTTGTTCTTTCAATCTCACAGTACTTAGTGTTGTGGGAAACACTAAGTACACAAACACATCAGTACAAACTGATGTGGGAATTAACCTCTTGCTGTAGACGAGACTGCACATCCAGTGCCTGCAGGTGATGCCAAAAGGTAAAGCAAGTATTGCAATTTAAATAGTTTTACGATAGTTTGATATTCATAAACCGCTTGAACCAGATCATTCTCAACATAACAGACACAATATTAAACATGCAGCCTCCTGGATCACTTACCAAATCTGGGACATTTGGGTGGAGACAAATCCTCCTCCATTACTATGGAATGAAAAACATCAACAGGCTGTAATAATCAGTACTGTAAAAACGTTTTTATTGTCAAATGTATACATTCTGGTTACTTATCTGGGTGACTGAAGGAACAGCTTAAAGAGACTAGTAGCCTGCAGTGGGAGGTGATGATGAGGGTAAAGATGAAAGGGCTGCAGTCAGCTGGCTTTGCTGCTTTTGGACCTCTCCTAAAGGACACCTTGATTTTCCCAGGGTATAATTTTTTTCAAGCTGATAACCAAGAAAATGTTTAGAATAGAACAGCTGAAATAAAACAGCAACCCACCTGTACCTAATCATCACTCTTAAATTATTTACCATATTGTAATACTGTACAGAAGAACAAATATTCTGTAAAAAACAGTTTCTTGGGCATTCTACATAAAACAGAAATGAGGGCATTCACATACAGTCATGTATCATGTTTTGTATTACATAAGTTAAATGTGGGACTTTTGACTTTTTACTGTAACATCATCAGCTACAAAAATGCTACTGTTTGTTCTTTAATTGAATTATAATTTTAAGTCAAAAGAAAATATGCACATAATGTAGCTGTTTTAATTTTGTAAATATTTCCAATCAAACTTACGTTTATATGTAGGTTTACTTTATAAGATCAGATGTCAGGCTAAGCCTGTGGCTTTAAAACATGATCACTGCCAAAGAGATTTTATTAAGATGCTTCATTGTAAGTGTAAGTGTAAAGCACAACCTTAGTCTCCCTTTTTATTTTGTCTCTTTCTGTGGTTGTATTTATTAATTCTAATACTCTTCAAACAGCAATTAAAATCAGTCTAGAGACTCAAGACACATCTTCTGAAGAATTTACTACACATTTCTTTCACAAGAGGTAATTTTGTTTTTTAAATCATTCCTTTTTTGACCCGTCCTGATTATCAGTAACATTTTTTTATTTCTTTTATACAGACTTATGCAGACTTAGTCCTGCGGAGAAGAAAATCTTTTCATGCCTGGTCCTCTGTGGAAACTTTCTTAAAACATTTCAGAGATCACAAAAACAGAGTAAGGAAAACATTATTTTGTGTGTGATTCGGAACACTTTGCATTCATGTTTCAGTTTTGTGCAATATAATTTGAAACAGTTTTACAGAAAATTTTACATTCACCCTTATTTTTGATATGCTTATATTTTATTCGTAAACACAATACATTAGGTGGAAAATTGATCCCTTGCAATAAGACATCATCAGCAGTTAATTATTATATTCAGTTACCTATTCAGGAAGCTTATGAACATTATGGCTTTGCCATTTGTGCAGCTTCTGGGGTGAACTGATTGTAGGGCTTGGGTCACTGACTGGTTTGGACTGACATGGAATATTATCAATGGTTTGGAATCCAAAACATGGAACTGATTTCACATTTTTTGTTGAACCCAAAATTAATGAATAAGGGTTAATGGAAACCTGAAACCAATTTTTTGGATTATGCCTTTGTCTTTTTTACATCATCTGGTTTAGGAAAGTAAACTAAATGGGTGACTGGGATTAAGAACATAATTCCAAAAAATTGGTTCCAAGTTTCTATTAACCCCTTCATTTATGGATTCAGCAACAACTGTGGAATCAGTTCCATGCTTTAAAACATAATTCATCATCTGATCTAAATAAAGTTTGGATCCAGCTGACTGCAAGACCTTGGGGAAATGAAAGACAGATTTGGTGTGGAACCAGTACATATCTTCTGGTTTATCTAATTAATGCATCTTGATAATTGATAATGTCTTGAGGGATGTGTAGGCTAGATTAAAGAGGTGAGTATTTAATCTAGATTTAAAATGATGTATCTGCCTCCCAGACAGTACTGGGATGACTGTTTCAGAGTTTGGGAGCCAAATATAAAAAGGATCTACCACCAGAACTTGATTTTGAAATTCTTGGTATTATTATAAGGCCAGAATTTTCATATTGCAATGATTGTGAAGGATTGTAATAAAAGAGGATCTCACTTAGGTATTGAGGAGCTAAACCATTCAGGGCCTTGTAGGTAACCAGCAAAATTTATTGTTTATACGATGCTTGATAGGCAGCCAGTGCAGTGTGGACAAAACTAGGCTAACATGGTCATACTTATTCGTTCTTGTGAGAACTCTGGCTGCTGCATTCTGAACCAGCTGGAGTTTTTGTATTAATCCTGCAGGGCAACCACCAAGTGGGGCATTAAAATGATCAAGCCTTAAAATAATTAATTTTTCATTGTCTGACTTAGAGAGCACGTGTCATAGTTTTGATATAGTTTTGAGGTGGAAAAATGCAGCTTTACAAATATTGTAAATATGGTTTACAGAACAGCAGCTCCAGCGAGGAGCTGAGGACCTGATCACACCGAGGACCTGACAGTAGAGGATCTATAATTTCAGGAAGCATCTCTTTCAGCAACCTGGTAGGTATAGGATCTAGCATATATGTTGTTGATTTAGATTATTTAATTATTTTTAACAGTTCATCCCTATCTATAGCATAGATGCTTGTGCACGTTATGATGCACCATCCAATGTGATTGTGTTGCAGGCAATTGCATGTTTATGATTTTTTCTTTGGCATTATCAATTTTGTTGTTAAAGAAATTCATAAAATCATCACTACTCTGATATTGACAACTGTCAGAAGCAGATGATGCATTGGTTAAGTTAGCCAAATAAATATCTAGGGTTGTGTTTCTTTTTGTCTAAAAGATTTGAAAAGTAGGCAGATCTGGAACTCTTTAAAGCCTTTCTGTAATTTGAAACAGTCTCCTTCCATGCTGTACGGAATACCTCCAATTTTTTTTTGCTTCCAATTGTGTTCCATTTTCTTGGGTGCTTTTTTAGGCTGTGGATATTATACCACGGTGTTGGGCTGCTGTTTTTATCTTTTTTAACCATAGAGAAGCAACTTTGTCTAAGATGTTAGAAAAGAGGGAGTTATTTTTTTCTGTTAATTTTTGTGTTCTGCACAGTCTACAATCTTTACCCTCCCTAAAAACCTCCCTATTGCTACAAGAAAGATAATTCAACACGGTATCAATGACTAACAATACATTCTCTGTATTAGTGAAAATTAACTCATACTGATTTACACATTAGTTTTCTTTGCATAAGCATTGAAATAAAAAATTTCCTTTACACTCCTCCCTCTTTGTAATTTAACAACCTGAAAGTAAGAAATTTTTATTCAAAGGACAGTATCCTAAAAGCTTTCATCACATATATGCTCTTCTCTCAATTTTTACACATATGATCATTAATTAGGACATATGAAATAGCATACTGTTTTTTCGACACATAGACATGTCTAAATGTAAATTTAGCTAAGCAGGTTGTTCATATCTTCGACACATCACATTAATAACTATTCCCTTTAGGTTTACTCACTGTCATTACTTCCGATGGATTCACAGCTGTCATTACCATCTAACATCCCCATCTTAACCATTTGCATAGGAACACTTGAATTAATCAGTCGCTTTGTTGTTGTTGTAAAACATTGAATGAGACATGGTACACACATCAGGATAAACAGAATCACAATCATCACTGGAACAAAAGCATTGATTATCCAGTACTTCCAGTTACCCAATGAATTTTCCAACCAATTCAACCAAGATGGAATCATATCTTTAGGCTCTTTTACGGCCTCTCTCATGTGAGTGATAATATCTGTTACGTTGTTCTTGTAATCAGGAATATAAAAACAACATGAAGTATGTAACGTGACAAACTCCTCCACATTCTGAAGTCGACAAATCTAAAACCAATCTATTTTAAATTACAGCATCTCTGTTCTTACTCATCTCATCATTAATCAAATCTAAAGCTTTCTCTGTTTCATTAGCCAACATTAAAACCTGCCATGCTAGTCCATTCATCTTTAACATGGTTGCTGCTGTCCCTCCTCCAATCAGAAGAGACCACCCTGTTACAGCTTCTCTGCTGGTCAATGGGTCCCACAACTTTGTCCCTTTGAAGAACAGCAGCATTTCATCTGGTATCAGGGTAGATCTTGGCAGCCTTTTCACATCAACAACTTTGTTCTTTTCTGTACCGTCCTCCACATAGATTGTCGTTCCCACAGAAAGCAATGATGGATAACAACAACCTTTCCATTCCTTGGCTGGCAAATGATGATAAGCTCTATTTCTGCACACCCACACAGCTGCTGGCATCGTCTCACTTGGTGTTTCGAACGGACATGTGAAGATTGACGATTAACTGTTGCAGTGCAGTTGTGGATAGCATTTCTCATGATTATCTTTATCTTGCAGTCAAACCATCCTAGTGTCTTCTTTGTCGCCAACATTGAGCACACACACACATCTCCCTTTTCAGGCAAAACTCCCACAGGTGGTGTAAAGAAATTTGGTTTGACATAGGCAGTTTGAACTTGGTTGCAGTCTTTGTCATGGCGTTTAGTTGGAGTCAGGTTCTTTGACAGGTTTAACGCTACATGCATTACCTTGATCATTTGACACGGAATATTACCTTCAAGTTCTTCCACAGCTTCAAGCTTTAGAGGGGTTGCTCTCCAGCCATGAGACATCTGTAAACACCACCAGCAGCTCTCATTTATTCCCAGCTCCTGTTTCTGTAACACTGCCAATGCACAGGCTTTATTTCCTCTGCACATGAACATAGCTGTTTTCACTTTAGGATTACTTTCACTCTGAACACTGTCAATCGACCACGCCTCTTCCTCATGGGAAGTCAATCTGGTTACAAAGTCTTTCATTGTGTTTGGTTCTTCATCGATTACATTCACTGAAACAGTCTGATAGCTATCTTTACCTTCGGTGTTCCATCCACAATAGTAAGTTCCCTCATCCACTTTAGTCAGGTTACACAATGTCACTTTCAGCATGTGTTTGGGTTCGATCGGTACCCCCTCAGATTCAGGCCGGTATGAACTCACTTTGAACACTGATGCCTCAAAACGTTTGTCATTACCATATCTGGTGGTCGGAGTATATGCTTTCACGTCGGACCATCCACATGGATATTTGCAAAAATACAAATCTTTCCCCCAGCGGTTTCTCACATAAGCAGAGTTTTGTCCTCTTCCCATTATCACTGTGATCGGATCACAGATAAATCCAACTCGGTCTAGCCCACACATCACGTTGAGTTGATGTAAATCCAACAGCCAACACAGCATCGTCACATGACAGCAGCTCTAAAGGTGATCCATGAAGCACATCGGGTCTTTGTTCTCTAGGTATATATCTGCAGCCACAACTCACTAATTGATGAAAACCTGTTCTCTCAGTTCGTTGGTCTCTTGATGGAAAATACAGTGATGTTTCTCTTATTCTATCTGCAGGTGGTTGCCGCCACAGGGTATCATGGGGGGGTTGGCCCCATGCTTTTTTATTGTATAAATTTCGCATTGCATAAATTCTTAACGACTACAAAGTCACCAGGTTTTAGATCATGCAATGGCACATCTGCTGCTCTGGCCTGGGCTGCTTTAACCTGCACACAGACATCAGACAATACAGAAGACATTCTTTTGCAATACTCTAACATACTATGTTCACACAAATCTGTTGAAGGCAGCTGGGTGTTTCTGATTTCAATTCCTACATGAGGCTGTCTGCCAAATAAAATTTCAAATGGATTTTTGATCGTTTTCCTGTCCTCATATGCATTAACACAATGAGTAGAGCTTTTAACCATGTCAATCCAGTCTCTTCACAACATTTGGATAATTTACTCTTAATCGACTGGTTTTCCCTCTCCACAGCTCCCCATGAAGCCGCATGGTATGCACAATGGTATCTTAAATCTATACCAAGGAATTCACTGACTTGTTTGATAGCTTCGTTGAGGAAATGAGAGCCATTATCTGAGCTCAGTTTCGTGGAATACCCCATCTGGGTATAATTTCTGTGACTAAGGCTTTTGCTACTGCAGCCGCATATTGTTCAGAAGTGGGAAAAACTTCAAACCACTTTGACCACATGTCCACCATAACTAAACAATACTTTTTTCCCTTCACATGGACTAAGACCCATAAAGTCCATCATTAAATAATCAAATTGTTCTACTGGTGGTGGATGAGCTGCTGGTGTCATTTTTATACCTTTTGCCACATTATGTGTGTTGCAAATCACACATCTTTTGCAGTAATTGTCAGCATAGATTGTGAACCCCTTTGTGAACCATGAGGCTGTCAGTTGATTTATCATGCCCATCTTGGACACATGATCCTTACCATGTGTTAACTTCGCATAGTGCGGAAAGAAATGCTTGGGGAGACATGGGAGTTTGGTTGGCCCCACCCAGATGCCATCAATCTTTGAACAACCGGCATTCCTCCACCTAGAAAGGTCAACATCAGTGGCCAAGGTCTGCATGCTCTGTACAGAGAACAAGATATTTTCATTAGTTGCAGATATTTGATTAGTTACAGTTTTTACGCAAGAGAGAGTTATGGGTTGCAAGGCTCCAGCCTTAGCCGCCCTGTCGGCAGTGTTGTTGCCCCTGGAGACAAAATCAGTTTTATTAGTGTGAGCCACACATTTACAGACAGCAATCTTTTCTGGTAGCTGTATTGCATTCAACAAATCTGAGATTAGATCTGCATTTAAAATAGGCCATCAGATTGCCATCAGATTTCATAAAATTTCTGTGTTTCCACAGTGCCCCAAAATCGTGAACCACGCCGAAGCTGTACCTAGAATCGGTATATAAGGTCACACACTTATTTTTTATTAATCTGCATGCTTCTGTCAAAGCCACTAGTTCCGCCGCCTGTGCAGAATAGTGACATGGCAGAGGTCCAGACAGGAGAACTGTGTCAACAGTTACTACAGCAAACCCAACCTTATTTTTTCCCCATGGCTTCATCATTCTGTGCAGACCCATCCACAAACAATATACTGTCACAGTTTTCAAATTGCGTGTCTAAAAGATCAGGCCTTGGGGTGCATATCTGCTCTATGGCAGTCATACAACAGTGGTGAGGTTCACCATCACCTTCGATGGGCAACAGCGTGGCTGGATTTAAAACTGTACAGCACTTAATAGTGATATTTGGCAGGCCTAGCAGTGTGTTATGGTACCTTAACCAGCGAGCAGTGGACAAATGAGATGTTTTCTGCTCCAGCAGGATCACACTGACAGCATAAGGGACCATAAGGACTAAATCACTATACCCCACATACTTTCTTGAGGCCAACACTGCTTTCTCAGCTGCTGCTACAGCTCTCAGACAGAGAGGTAGCCCTGCCGCCACTGGGTCTAGCTTGGAAGAGAAATATGCCACAGGTCGAAGACGATCACCGTGTGATTGAAGCAGGACAGATGTCATAAAGCAATGCTTCTCATCTACCATCTGCACAAACTGCTTATCTGGGTTTGGTATACCTAAAGTGGGAGACATGGTTAATTGAGTTTTCATTTGTTCAAATGCTAAATTTGCTTCTTCATTCCATTTTAAACAGTCAGCATATCCCAAATCTTTTTGTAGGGTTAAATCACGCATAGGTTGTTCTAACACAGCGTAGTTTGGAATGAACGTATGACAATAGGAGCACATACCCAAAAATGACATCATTTGTTTTTTGTAATGGGCTTTGGTATGGCAATTATTGCTTCAATTCATTTTTTAGACAATGATTTTCCTCCTGGTGTTATGACATTGCCTAAAAATGTTACTTCCTGTTTAACAAACAGCAGTTTGCCGAGGCTGGCTTTGTGGCCTTCTCGGGCTAAATGAGTGAGTAATGCAATGGTGTCAGTCACACATACATCCCTATCTGTGGTTGATAAAATTAAATCATCAACATATTGGGTCAAAGTAGTATCTGGTGATAAAATCAATGGTTCAATGCTTCGTTATAAATGGTAGGGCTCTCTACATAACCTTGACAAAGCCTGGTAAATGTATATGGTTCTCCATCGAAATTAAATGCAAACCAGAACTGAACATCTGTATGTACAGGCACACTGAAGAAAGCATTTGCTAAATCGACTACTAAAAACCAGCGCACAAGCACTTTCAGGTATTTGTGTGAATATAGTGTAAGGGTTTGGCACGTTTAAAGCCCTGGGCTGCACTGCCTGATTTACAGCCTGCAAATCCTGCACAAATCTCCATTTTGTAGGTTGACCTGCATCCCTGACCTTCTTCACAAGAAAAATTGGAGTGCGCACAGGGGAGTTATGACAGGAAACAATAACACCTTCCTTCAAGAGAGATTCAAACACAGGCCTAATACCTTCCAAACCTTCCTTTTTAAGTGGATACTGAGGCCTACATGGCCTATAATCTGAATTTGAGTTATTACAACAGCTTCACAATTTTTAATAAGACCCACATCATATTTGTGCTTTGCCCAAAGACAACTAGGAACACTAGAAAGAGCAGGATGTATTTCTTATGCTGTGAGAACAGTCATCAGAGGAATAACATCATCACTTTCTATTTCATCAAAATCTCACTCAACATGAACTCTAGTCTCATAACAGCATCGAAAAAACTTTCAATGATGGACTAAAAGATATGAAATCAGAAACACATATCCAGTCAGAGACTTCACAGCAGGATTTTACAAATGAGCCCAGCCCTGCCCATTCCTTATCAACATCAATGGCTAATGAAATGTGAGGCACAGAGTTTTGTACATTAAAAAACACAGACTGTCCTTCAGATAAATTTATACTAAGTGCACATGAGTGCACTGACCAGTATAACCACTTGGAGCTTATGGTTTCTGGCATGTCATTAGAAAACCAATATTTCTCAAAACTCTTGTCTTTTCCACGTACAACGTGTGACGTGCAATGAAGGTGTTCAGGCATCATAAATTTAGTTCCACATGGATTCACTTTTGCTTGTGCTTGCGCACAAATGTCTTCAGCCCAATTTTCAGAGCATATTGACCATTGGTATGCATAAATGGAATCTGACTGATATCACAGATCTTCCATCGCGGACACTGCGACACCAGTGTTATTAGCCATTAGACATATGCTCAGTTTACACATTAAATCTCTGACCAGCAGTGGAACAGGACAGGACTTGGACAACACAAATCTATGTGTTGTACGTTTGCCCTCCCCTGTTTCACAGCTCAGGGGAACCGTGAGTGGCTCAGAGACGTGATGCCCAGTAGCTGACACACAAAGAACTGTTTCATTGGTCAACTGTGGTTTGTATGGCAAGTCAACAGGTCATAATGTGAATCTTGCTGCACCACTATCAACCAAGAATGAAATACACACATCATCAACTATGAGCTTATATCTTGGCAATACTTCAAAACAATCAGACTTGTACAGCATAAAATTAAATTCCACTGAATTATCACATTCAATTCCACTGAATTATAGAGGCAGAAGAGCAAGCAAGTTCTTCATTGCAGAGAGCAGCATCAGTGTAGGTGTTTGTGTGTGTTGTTAGATAGCTACCACATCCCTTATCGCTTAGAGTTGGCCACTCTCCCGAAACCTCCACCTCCCTCTGCCCCCCGTCTCCTAGTCAGTCTGCCCCCTTCCTAGGATTAACACCTTGGATGCTGCAGTCCTTCGCTCAATGGCCGCTTTGTCCGCATGCAGAGCACCAATCACAGTCTCTTGAATGATGTCCTTCTTACAGGCCCTGCAGTAGGGAATCCGTTTGCTGTCATTGTCACCCTTTCCATTGAATTTTTGCTGATTTGGTCGCAAATGCTGACGTTGCATGGTGTTTTTATTCAGTTGTTCAGGCATGGTGGCCACTACCAGCTGTAATTGTTTATCTGGGTGTTCGCTTTCTGTCTCGCTTGTCATCCTGCCTTTCTTGAGCATGCACTGCATGAGCGCGTATAATATCAAGTCTCTCATTCTTCCAGTTGATGCATGTAAATTTCACGGATGACACAATGTCCGATTTTAGTCCATTTAGAAAACAATTTCTCAGATGACTTTCCCAAACACTCATGGTGTTCCCTCGATCTGCAGGTTCCTCGATACTGGCATAACGTTTGAAAACTTCATATAAGTGAACATAATAGTCCTGTACAATAGTCCTGAATCCAACGGCTCGGGTAAATGGCTCATCACTTCTTTCATATCTGTCATTGTCCATGGTCTATAGACCATTACCGGTCCTTCCGGCCTGAAAACCTCAATTATTGGTGCTTGAAGATGAACTTTGTCATCATCGTCGTCGTCCATAGGTGGTTTCGCATTGAATGTCTTAGATCTGGTGACGTACGGATGTTCACACTCAGAAGGTCGAACTCTCGAATTCTCACATTTATGTGAACAACATCCCATGTGTTTCCTATTATTTCTCAACACAGACCGTTTAACTTTCTTAAGTTTAGCAGCACTCAACATTCCCACTGGGGGAAAATCATGATGTTTAATTAAGAGTTCAATATCCAGCATGCTTTTTGGACCATATTTTTTTCTCATCTGATTATGAACCAGTTCAGAAAAATCAACTTGTTTACTGTTACCACTCCCCATCTGTATAGCACCCTGCTACCTAGGGGAAAGCCTCAGCAGCACACGTGAACAATAAGTCTCAGCTATAGCACTGACCAGCCGACTCTGCTAATCAAACAGCTCTCTGGCTACACGATGCCCATTCCGACTCTCAGTTCTTCTCGGTACAATCTGAACAAACTGTTGGCTCAGAGCCGTTACTCTCTGCTCATGCACGCTGTCTCAGAGGCAGGCCAGTTCCTCGTTTTGACACTATCTGCACGCTTATCACAGCAACAAATTATTTTTCTCTCTTTTGTCTTTTTCTAATTATCAGGTGTATTTCAAAGGGTCACTTAGTTACCTGGCTTGGTGCTCAGAAATTTCCACCTGGCTCTCTCCGAACCCGTTGCTGTCCCCCATGGGCCACGAGAAGGACGGCCCCTTCTTACTTTAAGCTGTCGGGGTAGGGTTGGGACCCTAAGCCCAAGATGATGCAGTCTAGGGATGCAACTTCTGACACCAAATTGTTATAGAAATTTATATCTGAGACACAAGACCAAGTTTTCAAAGAAAAGATTTTAATGCTTGCAAGCAGGATCAGCTCAAAACAGAATGATAATTATTCAGTCTGAGGAGAGCAGAACAACTTCTCCTCTGTGTATCATCTTCTTATACCCTTTCACCTTAACACCTCCCATACCATACGTCACCCTTATTCACATCACATGGTTAACCTTCTAAAACACTTCACACTCTCCTCTCGTTCCTTGACCTCCGTGGTCCTCTCTAGTAGATAAACAAAAAACCTCCCTATTGCTACAAGAAAGATAATTCAACACGGTATCTGTGACTAACAATACATTCTTTGTATTAGTGAAAATTAACTAATTAAGATTTACGCATTAGTTTTCTTTGCATAAGCATTGAAATAAAAATTTTCCTCTACAAAAGCCAATACAGGAAACCTGTTTAAGGAACTGTATTTTGTGCAAGAAATTTCACTGTGCAAAAAATGATGTGACTTAAATGATGTAAAGATTTTGAAATGTACAGTACTGTGCAAAAGTCTTAGGCACATTAGTGTTTTCACACTCTAGTGATCTTTACACGGGGCATAAATTAATGGTATGCCTCACACAGGACACCACAGGTGTGTGTGAGTTTTGGTCACACGTCACCCCAAGTGTGTGTGTGTGTGTGTGTGTGCGTGTCAGATGACCTCTCCCTCCTTTTACCTCGGGGCACCAGCTGAGGAATTCCACCTCAACATTCATTGGAGTAATCCAACATAAACATAAATGATAAGAAAAATCATGTAAAGTGGAGGGGGTAAATCACCTGGGATATCTGAAGGATTTTTGTGAGATTCTTGCTAACTTGTAGAGCCTCTGATTACCAACACAAGAAAGACACAGTTGTTCAAATACAAAAGGGTTTATTCACTAAACATACAAGGGAAATAACTACTGGATAATGCATAGAAATAAAAAATACCACTACAAATGAATAATACTTTAGAAATATTGGATTACTCAATGAAAACAATGACTCGAATAAACACAGAGGTGCAATGTTGTTGCTGAATGTGGTGGCAGGAGAATATTCTTAGGCTGTCAACTTCCAGAGATAACACCTATACTCTCTGCTAAGTAGCATATACAAAGCCTATACTGTGATTACTAGTGCCAAGGTCTTAAAAGAGGTTTGAAAGGAAAAAGTATATTTACATTCCACACCGTCAGGAGATCAGTCCTGTGTTGGAGACGTCCTCCACGGGTTGTGCGGGTTGCGTAGAGTCTGAAAAGTGCAGAATCAATCTCAGAGAGTTGCAGTCACGGAAAGGTGAACTCTGCTACACCAGAAAGATTGCAAGTCCAAGGCTTGATAGAGTCGCTGTAGTTGAGCTGTGAGGCCGTGAGGATTGGTAAAGTCCACCTGTGCAGATGATGGTAAAATTAAGGTTTACTTGTATAAGCTTAACCTTAGTCGTACTGTTGTTTCTTCCTAGTTCGGTCAGAAAGCTCAGAACAAAGATGGATCCGCTGATGAGGGACTTTATATCTTTCTGGTGAGGTGGAGACTGTAATTCAGTGCCCCCCGTTTCCAGTAAGGTGATTGGTTATCGGGGGGGAAGGCTGACGATGCTATATGGCCCACCCTTCTCCAGCTGTGTGGAACTCGTTTGCATAGTATAAAGTCCATTTTGGAAAAATGTCCCTGAACCTTTATCCATGCATCTTTCTCTGTCCAAACCACTCTCAAAATACACTTGACAATGTACTGAATGCATACATACCAAACATGATGTTGAAAGCTGGAATAATCATTTGTACCTATATTCAGGGGCTACAGCTGAGGTTACATGTTATTATGACATTCCAGTTATATTTACACACACAATGACATTTTGGTATGTTCAGCATTTGTGATGTGCAATTATAATGTCCTTTTTAACAGTTCTTTCTGTGTAAATCTAAAAGGTTTGACTCTCCTTGTTTCAATCATTGCGTGCCGCATGGCACATTAGCATGCTGTATCTGGAGGATCTAAGGAACTTTACTGCCATCCTGGCCTGGGCCCCCGGATCAAAGCAATGGGTGATAAGGGGAATCCTGTGGACCAATGAAAAAGGGTCCTCTCCTTCCCTATCTTAACCCAACAAGGGTATCTGGCAGTTCCCTTAGCCTCCTTATCTGATGGCACTGGGCATCTGGTTGTGTTAGCCCGCCAATGTCCAATCACAAGTGAGCAAACCTTCCTCCGTTGTGGCAGTAAGGGAGGGGCCCATCATAAACTGGGCCCTGGAATGTCCTTTGTTCTGCTGTTCATTACAACACCCAAAAATGGTTTTAAGCAAGTTATTTATTTATTTTGTTGTAGTGTTAGTAGGAATTATAAGTTTACATTTCCAAACATTCTTTTTGCCATTAATTGTAATAATCCAGTGAGATTTGTAATAATCCAGTGAGGTTTCTTCAAGCGTCTCCAAGATGCTATGAAAAGTTTTAGCCACTTGTTTAAAAATGCTGTAAAGTGGGGATGCTTTCAAAAACAATGTCATAAGTAGATTTTATTTATCAATTAACTTCTAATAACTAAATCAAATAAATATTTTGTGTGAACACCCTTTGGTTAAAACCTCTTTTGTCCTTGGTAAACATGCACATAGCTTTTCAGGTAGCTTTGCAGGCAGGATTTTTCAAGTGTCTTGGAGACGCTGCCACAGTTCTTCTGGATTTAGTCTATGTTTTTTCTGTTGGTTCATAATGTAATCACAGACAGACTCGATGATTGTGAGATCAGATCTCTCTGTGGAGCACTGGCTGTTGTCAGTCTCCTTGTGCATACAAAAATCTCACTGGATTATTACAATTAATGGCAAAAAGAATGTTTGGAAATGTAATCTTATTTAACCAGTTTTGGGTAAGGCACTAATGTGCCTAAGACTTTTGCAAAGTACTGTAGATAAAGCGCAGGCTGCAGACTGTGCAAGAAAATAGAAATGTATGGATGCAGGCTACTCTATATATTATATGTACAATAAAGGTTTGACAAGTTCACCTGTGTCACGGAAACACCAGGCTCCACCCGCATTCAACGATCACAATCACCTGACTTCTAAACATTACACCTGATCATCATCACATCATTAGCACCACTATAAGAGCAAACACTTCTCTCAGTCACATTGTCTGGTCTCCACTTTGGAATCAGACTCTTCTCCATGCCTGCCTACAACCCTTATATTGGATTACGCTATCTCCATAGTCTCCCTTGTGTGTTTGTGTGTGCTCCAGCGATCTCCCACTCAATTTCCCATGCCAGCTCCTGGACTCATATCATCATCACTCCACTCTCCAGACCTGGTAACATAGACAGCAACGCTCTGTATCCGCTCCTGCTAGCTGTTTGGACGTTACATTAATATCAATATACTCACCTGTCTCATACTAATCTATGTTGTCAAACACTCCTGTTGGATTATGCTAACATTTGTGTGTTGAGTCTGAGTTCTGTTATAACTGCTTATCCAGTCTTAATGAAAATAATAACAGTAAACAAATTTGGCTTGCTGACTAAGCCCCGTTTACACCTCAAATGATTTCTTCGCTGCTTGTCTCCAGTGGCTGGCCATTAGTGGGCTAGTTTTTGGTTCTTGTAACATTTGTGAATGACATTCATTTATGTTACTCCATGTTGTAGACAACAAATCAGTTTTTTGCCACTAAAAACCAACATTTTGTAGGAAAAAATGTTAATATAAATGGAATCAGAACATAAAGTGCTTATTATGAAAAAATGAATGAAGTACAACATGTGCTTTTTTGCCATTGTGGATCTATATCCTTGGCGAAAGCGCAAACACCAGTCTGACTCGGTTCAGGTAACCATTCAAGTCAGCACTGTGAGTACCACTGGCTGGTGCAAGAGCTGAAGTCCGGTTCCAGCAGTACTTCAGACTGGACAGGACACATTTTTCTGTGTATCAGTTTTTTTAAAATGTGTCTCTGTTATGTAGATAGGCATATAACGTATAGTAAAATGACTAATTAAATCAACTTTTCCTCCATCTTTCCATGAATACCCCACTACAGCAGATGACTAACATGTACTCCACTGACTTCACTCCCAGTGGTAGTCGCTCGTAAAATTCTCTGCTTATTTGCATAACTTTTAAAACTTTTGTTGCGTGACTCCCGCTGCTTGCCATGCCTACATTCATGGTCAATGTCGCTTGTGTTGTCGGAAGTTGCCAGCTTTCCATTGAAAAATGATGGGATCATGTTGCTTTGTCGCTGGGTGTTGCTGGTGGTGTGAATGGGTTTTAGGAGGAGCTCAGCCCTGAGGTTCAGCTCAAGTTCTGAGCTAGCCCTCTGGACTACAAATAGAAAATTGTTTTAAAGGAAAGGTAGACAGCTGCATATATACACTTGGAAGAAGATTGACAGGACTGATCAGGCTCCTCCCAAACATACATTTACAACTTTAAATATTTAAAATTTAATTCTTTCCAGATAAAGTGATATTTAACAGATGTCTCTGCTACATATGTGTGTTATCTGGATTCTTATCTGTTATATTAATAATGTGTGTTATCAACAATTTCCTTAGTGACTTTTGTTAAGGATTGTAATATTCATATAGATCATTCAGATATCAATACGGCAAAATAAATCATAATTATTTTAAATACGTTTGATTTAACTAGGCATGTACATGGACCCACACATGATTGTGCTCACACTCTACTTCACAATCTACTTATCAGAAAGGGTGTAAACATTTAATCCATGGTTATTAAGGAGAAAATAGTCTTTGATCACCCTTACCACTAAATCTAGATTCATCTTGTCTCTGTCAGAAAGAGATGAACAAATGAGAACACTAGTGTGCTATTTTTGAAGGCTATATTTTTAATACCAAGCATATCTGCGGACTCCCTTTAACTGAAAAGTTACATGTGTAATTGACGATATTGCTTCTACAAAAGTAAGGAAAAAAAGTGGCAGACAAAAACTCCTTAACTCAAGAGCAGTACAAAATATAAAAAAAGACAATGCAGAAAATCTGAGTGCATATGGCAAGAGACAAAATTTGAAATCCACTATAACATTTGCTGTATAACATATAACATGAAGACAGCTTTCATGCTTTCAGTGTGGAACTAGGTACATCTACACACTCATTTTGCTACTATTAAGAGACTTACAACACCAGATTCCCAGTGAAATGTCAGATTAATAGTAAAATTCTCACAGACAGCAAATGAAATGAGTTTGCCCCCTTCTTTCTAAGACCAACAGAAAGGCAATCAGTACATCTTCAAGTCGTGCAGAGGTCAAACAATTCCAGCCACAAACTTGGAAAATAGCTACTATATCTGATTTGAAGCAACTGATGGTAAAATTTTGGAATAAACAGCTCAGATCCTTAAAGTCTTGCTGCCTCAACATACTTCCCATATCTTTTTCTTTTAACTACTATTTAAAAGTGTATCTCTTAGAAGTCATGAATACCTTACCTCTTTCTGGGACTTTTCCAAACTCCCTAAAAACTGCAGTTAAGCCCCTCCTGAAATAGCAATCTGGGTAACACTATATGGAGTAACTACTGACCAATCTCAAATCTTCCTTTTCTGAAGAAATCTTCAGCTGAAGAAATTCTGCTCAAATGGGTACTTTAGCAATTTGTAATTTGGAGCACAGAGACAGTGCTCATAAAGACAATAAATGATATTCTTTTAAATACTAATACAGGCAAAATATCAGTGCTATCGCTAAAATCATAATATTTAACTTGTTCCTTAAATTGTATGGATTTAGGACACTTGGAACATAGTGTAAGAACTTGTGTGATGCTGTTTTTGTTTTTTTTTAGATGAAATTGTAATGTAACTGTTTGTTTTTGTCTAGTCTCTTGCTTTTGTATGTGTTTTCAGTACACTGACACATGGATGGGAAAGAAACTTTGGAACCAGCATTCCTATTTTCCACAAGATCATATTTGTAAAAACTCATGCCTTCTTTAGAATTTCAGAAAGGATCTCAACAATTTCTCAGACAGAATTTATATTTGTTAGGGCCAAAGCACTTAAAGTGATAAAGAGTGGCTATTGTAAGTGACAGTCATAGGGCCACCAGCTGGCAGAAGGAAGTATGTCACAGGGTTGCTGCACACTTGTAAAATCATATTTAAGACTTTTTAAGACATTTTTTTTTAAGACCCAAACAGACAAAAATTAAAACCATTTTTGCACAGCAGAACAAACACCCATTAACACAGTTTTAACAATATTTATTCAACAAAATCAGTAACATAAACTGATCTTGGCACATTTTTGTAGCTTAGAAGCCCTTCTCTCTATTTTTAACTTGACTAACTCCTCTCTCTACTCCTAGTATCGTCTTCTTAGTGTTAGACTTTGTAATCAGATCTTTGTAATCAGTTTTAACATATATAACAATTTTAATTAAATCAAATTAATAACAACAGAACTGATACATCTCAGTATTATATATCTTGTAGCTCAGAAGTCTTTATCTTAATCTCCTTATCCAATTCATCTAGCTCCTCTTTCTTCTCCTTGTAACGTCTTCTCAGCGTGTTTGACTTCGTAATCAGTTCTGCCATCTTTGTTCCTAGCATACTCTCAGATTTTTCTGTCTGCATCTTTTTCTAGGGTATCGCATACACTGTGGATGGTACTTTTTTCTTCTGTAGAACTTCAAGTTCATCTTCAGCTGTTTTTCTTTTAGTCATCTGCTCATCCTTTGCCTTTTTCCTTTTTTCTTCAGGTACATGCTATACCTGGTCCGTGCAGTTGCACAGTAGTTTAGTAATTCTCTTGTAATCTGGGTCACTGCACCATACACTCCCACATGGTCACAGATAAGTCTTTGGGCAACAACTGTTTCTTCGGCCATGTTACATGTTTCCACCTCTTTGTTGAATGAAAACCCAAATGTTCAACTGTTGCCTGGCCATGGGAGAGAAGCAGTAGCTTTTTCACAACTCAGGTAATGACGTGCTCATATGCTGATGCAAAAACAAGTCGGCTCTGTGGGACTAAAGTCCCTGAAGCTTGCTGCTCTGGCCTTACTGAAGAGGAAAGTCTCGAACTGCTGTGCAATCACATCACCTGTATATAAAAAAAGGAAAATCAATATTGGCAGCTGCTTACACACTGGACCCTATTCTAATGCATTGTAGTTGTGTCTGTATCTCCAGAAACTCTACCTTCTGTCTGTTTCTTATTCTTGTTTTAGATGTTTTCTGAGTGTTTTTAAACATTACTTTTCACCCCCAGCCAATAGCAGCATAATGTGACTCTAAAAATGCAACCAGATGTAAGATTGTAACCAGCAAATTAATGCTATTTAATTAAAAGTAATTAATGCTAATTCTGTCTTAGAAAACTGGACAAATTCCTAACTATTATTTACCAACTGTTAGACTTGACAACTGCTTATCCTGTTCAAACTTCTGGATGAGGCCCTTTATTTTCTGCAAGCACATATCTGGCACACATCATAAATAGTTCTTTAAATAAAGTGGTATTCATAAAACATAACAAAAAACATAAAACTGAAGTTAAACCACTGAAGTCACATGGAGTATTGTTAATTAATCCTTGTTTTGGACCATGAATGTGTAAGTTGCATAACTCCCAATAAAGAGACAGAAAGCACTCAGATTTAATCAAAAATAATTCCATTTGTGTTCTGAAGATGAGTGAAGGTTTAAGGGTGAGTAGAATTTTTTGGGTGAACTACTGTAACCAAATATGAATGTAAGCAATATAGCAGAAAAACAAACAATAGAAGAATATATAAATATATATTTTGAAGCACATAACATGCATAGCAAGTGTACATAAGTGTATATGGTTATGAATTAAAAAAGGGGTCAAATACTATACATTATTTTAACATGAATACTTACCCTGACAAGACCTTCAAAGTCTTTGCACAGGAAGGGGATCATGGGAACATCAGTTTGGTACTTGGTAAGAAATGTCTGGAAGTTTAGGGAGATAGACATGAAGAAGTGCAGCTTTGGTACAGTTAGGGGGATCTATTGTGGCCTCTGCTACAGTGTCATATGAGAATGATCCTGGGTTGGGGATTTTTCATTTTCACCTGGTCCACATAGGTGACAACAGATGGGGAAATTTCAGTTGCCCTTTCCACAGCAGGTACATTTTTCAGCCAGCGATGCCCACAAAATGGCAGAGGAAATTTTGTGGACTTTGTCACCAAACTTGTCTTGCCACCTTGCAGGAGCACAATGGAAAAAGAAGTGCAGGCCTTCAGAAACTTCTCTTCTTGCCACACTCCAAAACCAGTCTTGATAGAGGTGTGCATTATGTGAAGACTGCAGCTTCCCACAATCTGAATCTGAGCTCCACCAAACTGTTCACTGTATTCTTGCTGTAAGAGTTGCACAAATTTCCAGTTAATGCTTGGCCCGTCCATTGACACAGAGAGCATCTTGCTGAGTTCTTTTGTACCCTCCTACACAACAGGAAACACAAATAAAAAAAAAATGAATTCTCAAAATCATTGTGTACTTTATAGCAAAAAAATTATTTAGATGACAATTGCTGGTGTATTATTATGATCACTTAAGATGCTGTAGTTTGGTTTTAATCAATTCTAAAATTTCTAAAATAGTTTGAATAAAGCTGTAACATTACAATATAGCTGTACATATTTCATGGTGTAGGTTGTATTATAGCACTGTAACCCCTAAACATGAAATACACTTTATAATTTTTATTTTGAGACAAGCATTCACTATTTATGTATTTTTACAGTATACTTTTTATAATAATGCCTTGAATTTATCCAGTAAATCTTTAGGATGGTCCAGAAACTGAGAACCATAGTAGCGGGAACAAACGTACGTTCCAATTTTATCAATTGTCCAGTATCTGACATAAAGGTCTAGTTGTTTTGTTTTGTTGTTGTGCTGTTCATGCTTTCGTCAAACATAACAACAAGCGATTTGTCATTCATTTTTGTTGTCAGCTGTCTTTTAATAAACTGAGCAATACCAGACCTGGCTATGTAAGCCATTTTATCTCTGCCACAGGTGAATGTTTTTACATGCTCCGAATCGGGAAACATTGCCTTGAAAAGTGTGTGGATGTTATCGTTTGACATATATGAATGGTGTCGGCTTATTGTATGCAGAATCCACAACAATTAAGCCCTCAGGGTACAAGCCTGTGAAAAACTCGAAGCAACACTTGGCTGAACATTGTAATTCAGTCCAATATTATCAGTCTGTGATCCAGCAGGAACTGATGTACTAGGCACAGAAACGTAGGACTCTATCGGCACCATACTTTTTCAAATACTGGCGTAGCATCAAGTGTCAAGATTTATTTGTCACATACAAGTTATATAGAATACAACAAGTAGTGAAATGTGTATCTGAATGCTCCGTTAGACTGTACAGATAAATACTTAAAAGTAAAAACACAAGTACTTAAAATACAAAAATATATAAAATACAAAAATACAGTTGGAGGTAGGGGAATAAGGGGGCGGGGAACCTATCAGCCAGTGATCAACAGAATAAATTGTACGTGGATGGCGTAGATAAATTGTATAAATTATAATAGAGTGCAGTGTGCAAGTGGAATGCAGTGTGCAAAGCGGTATAACTAGCATATTATGCCAGAGTCACTTAAATGTAGTGTGTATGTTTGTCCATGTTTAAGTGTCTGATGGCCTGAGGGAAGAAGCTCCTCCTGAGTCTCTCCGTTTTAGCCATCAAGGTGCAGAAGCGTCAACCTGAGTGTAGTAATATGAACAGCCGGTGTCCAGGGTGGGTGGAGTCTTTGAGGATCTTAATAACCCTAGCTTTGCATCGCCTGGTGTATATGTGATCCAAAGAAGGGAGATCTATCCTGGAGATACGCTCAGCTGAGCGCACCACTCTCTGAAGAGCTTTACAATCTTTGACTGATATGTTTCCATACCATGATGAGATGCACTGAGTCAATACACTCTCTACAGCCACAGTGTAGAAAGATTTCAGGATCCTAGGGTAAACATTGAATTTCCTCAGTAATGTCAGATGGTACAGTCTTTGTCTGGCTTTTTTGATGACCATATGGATGTGGTCGGACCATGTTAAATCCTCAGAGATGTTCACACCGAGGTATTTATAGCTGCTCACTTTATCCACAGGGGTCCCATTGATGATTACTGGGGAGTAGGTCTGCTGCCTCCTCCTAAAATCAACAACCATTTCTTTGGTTTTACTGACATTCAGAGAGAGACAGTTAGCTTGGCACCATAATGTTAATTTCTCCACTTCATCATGGTAAGCACCCTCATCGTTGTTGGAGATAAAGCCCATCACCACTGTATCATCTTCAAACTTGATAGATGTGTAGTCGTGAGAGGATACGCAGTCATATGTATACAGTGAGTAGAGCAGGGGACTGAGAACGCAACCTTGTGGGGCTCCTGTACTCAGGGTGATGATGGTGGAGGTGTTCTGACTCACCCTCACTACCTGAGGTCTGCATGAAAGGAAGTCCAGAACCCATTCGCAGAGGTGGGAATTCAGTCCTAGATCTCTCAGTTTGGAGACCAGTCTAAGAGGGATTATGGTGTTGAAGGCTGAGCTGTAGTCTATGAACAGCAGTCTCAACATAATTTCCTTTATTGCTGTCTGTATGTGAGAGAGTGGCATGGAGAATGTGGGAAACAGCATCGTCAGTAGACCTATTGGGGCGACAGGCGAACTTGAGGGGCTCGATGTTGTGCGTGATGGAGAAGCAGATGGTGTTCTTGAAAAGAACAGCTCAGAAAGCATACCAACAAAGCTCACGGTTACAGCCGCAAACTCACTGACGTCGGCAAAACTAGACCGGAACATGTCCCAGTCTACGTCATCAAACGCGTCCCGTAGCGCAGCCTCTGATTGGGCGGACCAGCGTTTCACCTCCCGCCTCTCAGGAACTTCCCGTACAAGCTTTTGTTTATATTCCGGTATGTGGTCTGATTTTCTTCCACTTATCCTGGCTCTGAGATCATCCATCTTGTTCTCGAGTGATTGGACGTTGGCGAGCAGAATACGGGGCAAAGGTGGACCGTGTGCTCTGGTCCTAAGTCTGTTGCGAACCCCAGCGTGTTTACCTCTTTGTTTCTTGTACCGTCGCCTTGAAGGATCTTCCTTACGGCCATTGCTCTCACCTGCCGAGCGAAGAATCTCAGGTGGCCACGTCGGATCGGTGGGTAAAGCGTCAATAAATAGGTGTTGGTTTCCAATGTTTAAAAGTGTTCTACTGTCGTATGTCATCAGTGCAGATGTAATGTGTACGAAAGGAAACACAGTCTGAGCGGAGCGTCCAGGACGGCTCTCGAACGTGGCGGCACCATCTTGAGAAGATCTCGAAAAGCATCGATGCTTTTCTGACTTCACACGGGATTCCACTGCTTTAACTCCCATTGACCCGAATTTAAAGGTTTTCTGGCACATCTTGCAAGTTGCCTCATACTCGCTGCTTGTACTAGCTAACCAATCTCTATATTTAACATCCTTGAGACAAATCGCATTAAACTTGCACTTACCCATTTTGTTCTCCTCTTACTTCCATGCTCACTGCACTGAACAGTACCTAATACGCTGCCATCAATGCCGCGAAGGATCAGATAAGCAAGCAAATACACAAAGAATAATAAATCGTATAACGCTATTTTTAATTTTGTAAACTTTTTAGATATGTCTAAGACAAAATGGCATCTAAAATTTAAGACATTGAATAATTAAAAAATAATACTTTTTAAGACTTTTTATGACCTTAAATTTACAAAATCTAATTTAACACTTTTTAAAGACATTGAAAATGCTAAACTATAAACAGATTTTTGATATCTTGAATGGTGTTGGCATGGTAATCAATTTAGAGCAATAAATGGAACAGGAAGTGTCTAATATCTTTTGCGTGAATTAAGTGATTTACATCAACCTTGTGAAATTTGTTTGTTGTTATGTTATGTTTGTGACAATGATGTGGCTATTGTAACAGTCCTAGCACCACAAACTGGCAGAAGAAAGTATGTCACTTAAAACGGTGTTTAAAAAGGTCCTTCCTACTTGGTCTGAATAAAGAAGAGATGATGAAAATGTATAGATAGATTATTAATCCATCTCACTGTGCCAATGCTATAGGAGATGAGGTAAGTGGTCCACAGACTGACTATGATTCAACTGACCTTTTTAAATTATTTGAAGGCTCCATTTTAATTTCCAGAGAAAGATAACAAATACCTGGCAATGTTATATCTTTCTGGGGTTACCTGGTTCACTAAGCAATGGTAATTTAACTTGAGGATTCAAATTGAGAATTTGTTCCTCAAATTGCTGACAACAAATTGAATCAATATATGGCCCAGTAGAAAAAGTTCATAGTCTGAAACAGAAAAAAAATTCAAAAAGAAATAAACTTTATACACTTCTCGTCCAGGCCCTGGTCATTTCTAGGCTTGATTACTGCAATGCTCTTCTGGCTGGACTGCCATCATGCACAATCAAGCCTCTACAAATGATTCAGAATGCTGCAGCACGTCTCGTCTTCAAAGAGCCCAAAAGAGCCCATGTCACCCCTCTCCTCATCTCTCTGCATTGGCTACCGCTCACTGCTCGCATCAAGTTCAAGGCCTTGACGCTTGCTTACAGATCTATCACTAGGTCAGCACCCTCCTACTTTCACTCATTCTTACGAGTCTATGCTCCTACCAGAAGCCTGCGATCACAGAAGGAACGAAGGCTTGTGGCACCATCACAGAGAGGCACAAAATCACTCTCCAGATCATTTTCGTTCACTACTCCATGCTGGTGGAATGATCTTCCTGTCTTCATCCAGAATGCAGAATCCCTGGCAATATTCAAAAGACAGCTAAAAACACATCTCTTTCGTGAGCACTTAACCTCATCATAAAAAAAAAATCCCTTCATTTCCTGTCCCTCTTTCCTTTAAATCTCTCCCTTGTTGTAGCACATGATACTCTGAGCAATGTCTGAAACTTGTATTGTGAGCACTTATTGTGTCTAGTTGCCTCTTCAGGTTGACTCGCTTGTTGTATTCCGCACTTGTAAGTCACTTTGGATAAAAGTGTCTGCTAAATGAATAAATGTAAATGTACACTACACAACACACATTAATCACTTTTTTGTATTTTTGCAACCTGTCTCGAGGGCCACAGTTACCACTGTGCTCACACAGATGGGTGCCAAACACTTTCAAAGTTACTCTGTCTGCACATCTAACCTTACAAAGCATACTAATTACCAATAAAGCATTGCAAGGAAGTTGTTTGAGCATGTGTTGTTTGTTTTGTTTGAATGGGTTGTAAAGACTGAGCAGGGAGTGCTCAAATACTCAAATAACAAGTAGAGGCTATTTCGAATCACAGCATCTGTTTCTGCCCATAAGCTTTTTATGAGCAGCTTTGGAGGGCACAAGGTGGGTTGTGTAAGATCCTAAAGTGTTAGTGTCAAGAGGTTTGTAAGTAGGCAGGGGGAGGTTAAAGGCCTAAATGTGATTTAATACCTCTAAAAGGCTCTAGAAGCCCAATATACTGGCAGAAGGTGATCAGAATTGAAATAAAGCCTGCTGGCAACAGTAACATTATTTTCATTACTTATTTATTATAAATCATTATTTATTTATGGATGTGTTCAGACAGAATTAATGCTAGAAGTCCTAGTGAGCAACGCTGGCAGCTTAGACAGGTCCAGTGACACTGTTAGTTAGCATGCACAGTTTCCCAACAGAAAATAAAATTACAAGGTGTGTTTTTCTGTTCAGTTCAATTCAGCTCCATCTGTACAGTTTCAGGGGTAAACAAACCTGTTTGCAATTATTTTAAGTCTCACAAGTGTACAATCCAGCATTATCACTGGCACGTGATTAAAGCTCTTTTTATACAATAAGAAGTGTAAAGCTCCAAAAGAAAAAAATATAGCCACAAGCAGCAATGATGGGCCCAAGCACTATGGTGCCACCTGGTGTATTTAATTAAGAAAATAATTAAGGACTATTCAGGACTAAGTCTGATTTAATAAGTCTTAATAAGTCTTAATGTTTTAAGTGACAAATTTACTGCTGCCAGTTGGTGGCGCTCTAACTGTAACTCGCAATAGCCTCATTATTGTGATCAGCCCACAACACCAAACAAGTTTGATGTAAATCACTCACTGCATGTAGAAGATATGAGACACTTCCTTTTTATTTCCATAAATTGATTGCCTCACCATGGCAACACCGTTTACAGTTTAGCATTTTCAATATCTCTTCTTTTTTCTGACATAATATGAAAAGACTTGGGTAAATTTAAAAGGACATCCATCTGCCAGTTGGTGCACTATGACTTACAATAGCCACCTCAATGCCATTAGTCTCTTTGACCAAACATACAGCTCAAGTTTGAATAAAATTACTCAATTCACGCAGCAGGTATGAGCCACTTCCTGTTTCCGTTTTTTAACTTTTTGCCTTTAACTGATTGCCATCAGTAAAATGACAACACTGTTTGGGAAATCAAAAATCCCTTAGCAATTTAGCATCTTCAATGTATTTGCATAAAATTTGCCTAAGTAGGAGTATTTAAAAATTCAGTGCATGGACTTGTCAGAAAATCCACCTTCTATCCAAAATTGCAGGCTTCCTGTAGGGTGGAGCTAATAAATGTAATTTTGAAAGTTGTCTGGCTTGATGAGAACAATTCATGTACCAAGTTTGGTGATCATAAGTAAAACTAACCCTATGACCATGCTAATGCAATGATCCAGGATCTTTTGTGGTTAACTCTAATTGGATGACATGGCATTTCTAATTTAACTTTAAAATTACCTTAAATGAGAGAAGCAGGACAAATATTTTTTGTGGTGAAGCCCTAAAAAAGGAGAAACTTAAGCTCAGCTCAAAAGCCAGTGGAGGGAATAGGAGATAAAATGTAACCTCCAGACAAGAACTGAGTCCTATGTAATCAAACTCTTTTAGTCCTCTTCTATGAAAACAGGCAAGTTGCGATTTGAACTGTATTTACAACACTTCCAAAGGTATTCAAGCTTTGGGGAAGGGAAGATGGACTAGTAGGACTCTAGGGAATGATGGAATGTGGACATTGCACATGAATAGTGCTCTTGCTTGCTATATCATAGGCTTTTGCTAAAGTGGTACTGACATTGACCTCTCAAAGACCCAGCCATGGAAAGAGGCCTACCGAGGTATTAACATGTTAATGCTTCCCTCAAAGGAGGTGGATAAGTGTTATGTTATGTTACAAACTATGGCCAAATGATCACAGAGACCTACAAAAAGCTATCACAAACTATTTCGAACTTATTTACAAATATAGTGTTTGCTAGAGACTCAGACTCAAAGCATCACTGGTTGTATAATGTCTCTTTACTGGAGGCATAGCATACAGTATGCATTCATAATGTGAAGTATATTAATAAAGCTTGCCTGAGGCCCAAGACATGCATTAATACAGTGCATATTTACCACTTTTCGCAAAGTTAAACCATACTTACCGGTGCCACAAGCATTTTTCACACAGTTAATAGACTTCATCTGTGATACAATGACAGACAGGATAAATCATCGCAGGTTTGTAGTGATAGCACTGTTTTACAGAAATGTGACTTTTCAACATAAATGTAACAAACCTGTATTTAAACTAATATTAATGAAGTATGTTGTGTGGCACAGTGGGTAAAAGCTCAAACCTATAAATTGTACAAATTAAGACTTTTCATTGTACTTTCTAAAAAGTCCCTGTCTTTTTACACTTTATTTTTAACTTCTGCTTGTGTTTTTCCTATTTGTAAGTCACTTTGGATAAAAGCATCTTCTAAACAATAAAATGCAAATGTTACAAAGGAATATGGAAATATTGCCATCACATCATAATTTCATCATAATTACATCCTCCGCTCAGTAATACCCCTTATGAGAAAAATGACAGTGTGACTGTTACATTGTAGACAAGTCTGTTAATATCATGAAAGCATGCTAGTTGTCACAAACCTCACATGCAGTGAAGACACGGTGTATAGTGTAGGAGTTGAGGAAGAGTGTATGGCAGTTTGGAGTCTGTGAATGTTTTTTATGCTTATTGTGTTGTGTGCCTAGTGCCCATAAGAAGGCTCATCTGTTATGGCTCGTCTGCATGGCTTCTGCCACGAAGGGTGAATGACAGGGTCTCATAGCAACAGACAATGATGGATGCACCGCATTCAGTAGGCAACTCGGGAAATTGGACACATTAACAAAAGGCATCTGCTTTTCTCTTTGTAGAAATCTATTAAAAGATAAAAGCAATGACAGATCCCACTCGACCAGTGTGGGAATAATGTAATGATCATTTTGCGCTGTAAGGAGGGTGCTCCTCTACAATATTTTGTCTAACAGCATTGCTGGTAAAACAGTGTCATCTAGTGTTTAAATATATAAATGCTCCTTTCATAAAAAGCTACAAAATGTCAAGAACAATTGGACCTTCAGATAACAGACTACAGAAGTTTCTGTTTTAGATATACACTTAAAGAGATTTAAATTTAAAGAGATTTAAATGTATTTATCTTGTGATATATGCATTTATCTTATCAATTTTGCAAGTTAGACATGCATCAATCAAAACCAGTGATTATACACAATAAACCCACACACTCTTGTGTGTAAAGCATATGAGAGGGTTTTGGTAAGTAAACAATGTGTCAAACAGGAATCAGCCTGCCTCAAGAGAGAAGTGTGAGACTGATGTGACAAAAGCCCTCAGGCAACTTTTAATGACGGAGTGAGAATCATTATCCTTCTGATGGGAATGTGAGACATTTCTTTGGACGTGGTCTGTGGTTGATGATTGGGTTGATTTTTTTCACTATAAATTTAGGAAACTAGGCTAATAGGTTTCTGTAAGTGTACTCAATCCTCAATGCTTCTTTTAATATGAGTACTTTCCTGCACTGAACACAGTTGTTGCTTGCTGAATTGAATAAATGAATAAGAATATTCATAAAATATGTGCCAAAATTCAGCTGTGTTGTGGTTTTGTCAGTGGCTTACCAATTACTAAAGATAAAACGAATGAATAATTGTTTAGATTGAATAAACTGCATAAAAAGATTATGCTGGGCAAAATACAGTCATGTGAAAAATTTAGGACACCCTGTGAAAGCATGTGTATTTTGTAACATTTTTTAAATATGTGGTTATTTAGTCTCAATTTTAACAATACAGAGAGATTAAAGTAATTTAACAAACAATTAAAACTGAATAAAAGTCTTTTTAAGATCTTATGTAAATGTAATTCTAGAAAAATGCCTATTTTAACTGAGGAAAAAGATAGGACACCCTATCCCCTAATAGCTAGTGTTACCTCCTTTGGCTGAAATAACTGCAGTGAGACACTTGTAGCCATCTACCAGTCTCCGACATCGGTCTGAGGAAATTTTTTCAGCTGTGAGATGTTTGAGGGGTTTTTGCATGTACAGCACTTTTCAAGTCACCCCACAGCATCTCAATGGGATTCAGATCTGGACTTTGACTCGGCCATTCCAGGACTCTCCATTTCTACCTTTTCAGCCAGTCTTTGGTTGATTTACTAGTATGTTTTGGGTCATTGTCATGTTGCATGGTTCAGTTCTGCTTCAGCTTTAATTTTCTAACAGATGGTCTCACATGTTCTTCAAGCACCTTCTGATACACAGTAGAATTCATGGTGGATTCTATGATGGTGAGCTGACCAGGTCCTGCTGCAGCAAAGCAGCCCCAAACCATGACACTTCCACCTCCATGCTTCACAGTTGGTATGAGGTTCTTTTCTTGGAATGCTGTTTTTGGTTTACGCCAAACATGTCCTCTGCTCTAGTGTCCAAATAATTCAATTTTGGACTCATCTGTCCAAAGAACATTATTCCAGATGTCCTGGTCTTTGTCAACATTCTCTCTGGCAAATGTCAGTCTGGCCTTGATGTTTCTCTCAGAGAGCAAAGGTTTCCTACTTGCACACCTCCCATGCAAGTTAAACTTGTGCAGTCTCTTTCTGATTGTAGAGGCATGCATTTTACATCAACAGTAGCCAGAGCCTGCTGTAGGGAATACATAAGAGGGAATACATGTGAGGGTGTCTAACTTTTGAATTAGAATTTGCATTTTGTGGAATTACATTTTACAGAAAATCCCCTCTTCAGTTTTAATTGCTTAGATATATTTCTTTAATCTCTCTGTATTGTTAAAATTGAGATGAAATATCCATATATCCAAAATGTTGCAAAAATGTTACAAAAATACACAGGCTTTCATAGGGTGTCCAAATTTTTTCACATGACTGTAAGTAAGTGTACAGAGAGGTTTAAAAGTAAGATTGAAAATTCTGTAAATTGAAAAATCTTCTAATTTAATATACAGTTATCATATTAGTGGAGTGACGGCTTAGAAAACGTGCATTTCAGATGTCCCTTTTTTTCTTTAGTGGCAGAAAATATTTATGGGATATTGATTAATAAAGTGAACAGTGGTACATGAAATCCCACTAAACTAGCACAACAGAGTAGACATACTGAGATTAATCATCACTTTGTTGTCAATAGAGCAAGAGTAATTGTTTAAACATCGCTCTAAAACAAACAAACTCAATATCAGACTTGAGATCTTGCACCTCAAATCATCATTAAATATCATTATTTTGCTTGTAATGAACTGAGGATAAAGTTAATATGGATAATATTCCATATTAACATACATCAAAGCTGCAGAAGCAGCTTTTTGTAAAGTAAAGTTTGAAAAGCCTGCTGGAGAACTACATCAGATACCTGTGATGACAACCACATAGTAAGACCAAAGTACTGGTCTTACCTTGTGACCAAACTGACTACGGCAAAAAGGAGAACCTAATGTAGATGCATGGAAATGCCAATACAGAACTGTTCCCACACAGTTCCTATAATGAACTTTGCTTCTGATGCCAAGTCCATCATTATTTTCAAGCACCATGCTTACTTCTGATTTGACCTTTATACTAACTAGAGTTTGATCATGAAAACCTGGCTCATGCCTGCCTTTAAACTCTCAGACACAGCTAGATAAAGTTTTTATGCATGTATTCCCAGGACACGAAATACTGGAATTTTCTAAAAGAGCAAAGCCATAGGTAACCTATTACAAAACTATACACAATCAATAGCTAATTTCTCTGCATTGATTACCCTCTGGCCAGTCTTAGTATTTGTGTGTGTATCTGCTCCCCATTGGCTGTGTGAATATTACATTCATTGATTCTATGAAGAGGACTAAAAATGGTGTTCTGTTCATTAATCTTAATAAAGACTGTTTAAGACCTGAGCTGTCTGTTTTTGCTTATGGCAAGGATGTGATTCATGTATAAGAGCAAACACTAGAAACAACAATTTCCTGGGATTTAAAAGCAAAACTTAAAGTATTTTAATATGCAAGAAAATAAAGACTCCAGAATGATACAAGAGACTAGCACAGCTGTAGGAAAATGGTAGTCTGGGACAATAGTCAAATATACAGTTGTGTGTGTAGTAAGAATATTTTAAAACATAAAAACATAATGGTGTGTGGGGGGGTTATACAGGCCTACTAAATGATGTCTGCTATATAAATGAAGTCTACAATGTCTAAACCCCAAAGGACCATAATCTCTATTCAGAACCTTGGAGTAATTACTAGCCTGTCATGCGCTGAACATGACGAAAGCTTAAAACCAGATGAAATCTCCAACAGCAAAATGCAAGACCAGCCAGAGTATCCACCTTTACAGTATCTAAGGCGAGTGACTTCCTGTAGGATGCTTCGCACTTCCATTTAGTATTTGTTATCAGCTACAGAACATTACTAATTATGGAAAGTAGTTAATTATCTGGAAGAATTTGTGTTGGTTAAGTCTGTCATATGGGGGAAGTTGTGGCCTACTAGTTAGTGAGTCGGGCTTGTAATCAGAAGGTTGCCGGATCCGATTCCAGCGCTGTCAGGTAGCAACTGAAGTGCCCTTGAGCAAGGCACCTAACCCCCGATTGTTCCCCGGGTGCAATAGTGTGCTGCCCACTGCTCTGGATGTGTGTGTGTGTTTACGACTTGCAGTGTGTGTTCACTCCCCACCAGTGATGGGTTAAATGCAAAGGTCACATTTGGTATAGATATGGTATGGACTACCATATCTGAAAAAAAAAATATCACAACAGCTACAGAAAGCTTAAAAAAAATCTTGAACATGAGTGTTACAACCGTAAGTAAGCAAGAAGACAATATAAATGCCATTTAAAGAGAGCGCTGTCATACCACTGGCCACTGCATTCTGCACATTTTAAATAATCAGAACATATTCCCTTTTATGTTAAATGTGACTTTCCGCAATGAGGGGGAGGAGGGGGCAGGATGTTTGAGGACAAATTATGCCACTTATAGCACTTATATTATTGCACTGATTATGTTACGGGTCCTGTGGCATGCAGAACACATAAACAGATTACTAAAATGTGTTGTGTTGAACCTGAGTTATCAGGAGAAACAAAAAGGACAAGCAATTTTAGTGGCTTTCCTCAGTCGCAGCTCATCAGTGTCTTTATTTACATTTCTGTTATATTAACAGTATAAAAGCATTTCTCTGTAATGTCCTTCTCAAGTAGACCAATTAGTTCAACCCTATATTATCACAATCCATGTTCATTTGATAAAAACACAGCCATGTATTTTTTTTTGTTTGTTTACAACAATATAATCTTTAAATACTTGTTTCCTATATTTTACTCTTATGCTATAAAACACATTTCATCTTAACTCTTTATAATCATCAGCATGCTGCAAAATACACATTTAAAGCTCTTTAATAAGCCTTTATGTCTTCTGTGAAAACATCATTTCTCTATAACCATTTGAAATGACACTCTGTCACTCGTTTACAAGATCCCCAGTTGCTCCATAACACCGGCTGTGGTGACTCGCCTAATGGGGGACCGGTGCTGACTGACTCTAAACATGGCCCGACAGGGGCGGCCGGCCAGAGTTGCATACCCGCGGTCCTGCAGGCAAAAGCGAGCTCGGGTTAGGAGTGCTCTGTTATAGTTTTTTTATAGAAAAACGGACTCGCTCTGTTATAGAAAGCAAATGCAGGCTGATAAAACGGAGTTAAAATTACTTAGACAGAGACAAGATGACGTCTTCTCAAGAGCTCGTAAATTTAAGATTACAGACAGATGAGTCTGATAATGACTGAGGATATTGAGATTACTTTAAATGACGTGGCGGACTCAGAGCATACCTCTGGAGACAAAACTTTACTCTGTTCAACAGATTTATAATTTCCTTGAGAGTACAAAGGGGTTTCTCAAACCCAAAACTGAGACGTATTTTCCCAATTTAAAGTTGTTTCTGGCGTCTTGTACTGTGGTTATGAGAAAATCTTGACAAACCTAAATGGTACCGTCTTAAGCAGATTTTGAGTAATGTTATAAGTTCTTTGCATTTGCAAGGTAAAAAGTGAGAATGCTTGGTTATATCAAACATGTTTTTTGTGATTGTGGAAAGCGGCTCGTGGTTTTAGCGTCGCTGCTGGTGGAGAGACGAGTTTGGAGATGAAATGGTTAAGGGAAACGCCTCCCTCGTAATGATCTGACAACTGTTCCCGTTTTGCAGTGAGTCAAGAGACAGGATAAAACGGGGCTGCAAGACGAGATCGGGGTCGAGGAACAGAGGACGGACGGGACGGAGGATTGCGGCGGTTTTTTTCTGTATTGTGGAACGCTGAGAAGCCCACGGACTAATTTTGCTTGTTTCTTTTTGTTGTTACCTGGATTGAAAATAAATACCCGCTTACCCGTTCTCTGTTCACCGGCCTGTTTGTAACCAGGGAAGACACAGATCGTGTCACTGATTTATTTTTACTGAGAGTTTTTTCCAATCTCTATTGGAACCTTTGAGATTTAGTTCTTTAAACATAAATAGGTGTCGTGATGCTGTAAAAAACTTGTCTTTTTCATTATATTTCAATAAGGAGTGCCAGTGTAGTTTTTTCTGCAGGAAACTCGCACAGATAAGAGCAATCAGATACAGTTGCATGAGTGGAAGGGACAGGCTATAGTGAGTCAGTGTATACTTGCTATACTTCTGGGGCCTGAGAATAAAGAACAACCTGTGAGTGTTTATGAACTGGTCACTGGTCGATTGCTCAGACTTGATGTTATGATTCATAGTATTCATTTTTCATTTGTTAACGTGTATGCACATAATAATGGGTCAAAACGTGTATCTTTCTTTGAAAAACTCAAGACTGCTTTGAATGATGTTCCTCATGATAGGATTGTTGTTTTGGCTGAGGATTTTAACTACACTTTAAATCACACTTTAGACAGGAACCAAGAAGAACCTCATGGTCAATCAGCTGAAGTGTTTCAGTCTCTAATCGCTTATCATGATCTTGTACGTGTTTGGAGGGAGTCTTTCCCTCTGGTCAGACAATACACATGGTTGAAAACAAACTTCAACAGGATCTATGTGCAAAGAAGTGCGTGGGACAAATTCTTCAATAGCTGTATTTTTCCAACTGCCTTATCAGATCATAATTTTCTATTCTATTGATTCTATTGATTTTCTAGTCTATTGATGTCACCACTGCACAGAGCATTTTTAAGTATCCTTATTGGAAATTTAACAATAGATTATTGCAGGATCACAACTTTGTGCACTCTTTCACTTATTTCTGAGAGGCCTAGAGAGAGAATAAAAATATTTTGGAGAATAAAATGAGACTACTTGAACAGGAAATTCTGCACCTTAACTTTGAAGGGGACATTGTGAATGCTACTGGGGACCTAGAATGTAAACTCCTGCGAAATCTGCTAGAGAAAAGAGCCCAAAAGATGGTTATCCGTGCAAAGTTTTCATCTTTTAATAGCGTGGATGCTCCAACATCGTTCTTTAACCTAGAGGTCTGTGGACGAAAAGTTTATGCTGTTTAAAACAACATGATTTTATGCTGCCTGTAGAAATTATTACAATCTTGTATCTTGGTTTCCTTTCCCTAAATGAATCAGATCTTGTGGCTGAGGATGTTATGAGAAAAGAACACTCGAATACTGGATCCAGGGAGCAAAAGGAAGAGACAGTGTTTTGTTCTACTCTAGCTCAAGCTTGTTTATTCTTTGTTAGCACCTGATATATATGAAGACAAAACATGGGTGGAATATTCAGGACAGTGATGAGCAATTCATCAACTGTTAACAAATAATAACCCTAATATGGCCATTTGCCTAGTAGGTACTCATCTTACAAGTCATACATATTAATACCTATTCTTTGGAATATTTTGAGTATGTGATGACCTTCACATACCTTAGATGCCAAGAACTACCAAACACAAAGACTTAACAGTAAATAACAGGGATACATAGATTAGAACCCTGAGAGAGACCTCAATTAGCAGTAAATAACAGATACATAGATTGACCCTGAGAGAGGGCCTCAATTGAGCTGTAGATAATTAATGCAAGATGTGTTTAATCTAACAGTTGGCCACTTCAAGTCATTTATGACTTACCTGGTGTCGTCACTCACTCTTGCTATACAAAAGGTATGAAGTATGCAAAGGCTGTTTTTGTGTTATACAGTACCTGTTACATATGAGCAAGCTACATAAACAGTGTATAGAAATAAATAGAATAATATATCAAAGACCAGAGGACTTTAGACTGGGCTAGACAGATGTTTTACCTGTGTCCCCGGAATCCATCCAAAGTCATAATAAAAGGCCACAAGCATAACAAAATTAAAACACCTGTAATAATTAAACCAATGACAATCAGCCAATGTTCGATTTTACTGAACAGACTTGAAAAACCAAAGCTCCAGTCTTCCCCTTTGGTTGCTGGTATACGTTCAACCTGTAATCTTCTATTATCTGAACTATGTGGCATCAAATTGCATACATAACAATCACCTGTTCAGTTATTCATTTTTGCAGTGTAGTTAGCCAATCTCCACCACATATTTGTTGAATATGAATGTGGTGGATCAGGATGATCTCAGTCACCAATTCTACAGCTTGTGTTGTCAAAAGGAAATCTATACTCATAGGTCTGATAACCTTATTATCAGACATATGAGTATTGATTTCATTTTGACAATTTAGTTACAGGCATATACTAGAGGAACCTTCACAAACACAGAGGTAACTACAATTGTGTCACCAATAGAACTTGCAGGTGACTATCCCTATCTTCAGCTGACAGGTGACTCCCACATCCACTAATAGGTTGCAGTTCTTCTGTCAGCACACGCCCCTGTATTTATGCTCTAGCACACACCCTGGTCAGGCTTCTTAGGCCTTACAGTGTCAGTGATGCAGATGTTGGTGAGTGTTTTAATCTGGATGCGTGAATCCACTGCGGCTGATGATCGGTGAGCACTCTGGTTCTTGTCACTGCAAGCAACGTTGCTGGTCCTAGAAACTTCAAGCTCTAAATTAACACCTGCTGGCCTGGAACAGAGTTATGTGTAGGTCTATCTAATGGAAGAGGAATCATCCAGAATCACCTCCATGTCACCTAAGGAAGACACACCTGCGCGGCCTTTGACCCAGGGGGTCGGGAAAGGCCTAACACTTCAAATGGTATTTCGTTGTTGAGG